>OY728127.1:966125974-966725974 GCA_963277665.1 Viscum album
ACCAATATGGAATGGGGAGTGAATCTATACCACTAATATGGACTTGGAAGAGATACCTTGACTAATATGGAAATCATTTTATATGCTTATGTGTCAGTAATAAATTCTATATCTTGTTCATATGTTTTTCATTCATGACTTATTCTATTGATTCCATTATGATTCATGTCTTATTAAATCCCAATATTTATTCCATGATTCATGTTTATGGTCTTTCATATGTATGGTTTGATATTTTATTTTCACGATCTAGTTATTATACCCATATTCTCATGTTTTTTCCTATATATTTTCCTTGTTTAACCTTACTAAACATCTGAGATCACCCCTTTTTATATTTCTTTTCTCCAAGTTTTTAGGATATGTATTATATATGATGTGTCTAATAAGGGTTCTAGTAATAAAGAAACTTGTGGGATATTATCTATCTAACTTGTGCACAATTTTTTATGTTTCCATGTTTCTAAAGGAACTGGAATAATACAATTTTTAGGAATCTATTTGTATAATGTTTTAATTATTTCACAAATGTGAAGTAATGTTAGTTTATGAAAATCATGGTTCACTATAGTTTTCGAGGTTAATCATGCAAGCTATTAAGGATAAGGGTTTTTCCAGTTCAATTCCCTCTTGAATTGTTTAATTGAATGTCTTGATCTTGGTATGGCTAAAACTGAGTGAGTCCTTGGAGGAACATTGCATCTCCATTTTGGTTCCAGGGTCAAAGAGAACGTCTTTCCTATGGTTAGAGGAAACTTTGAGGCAAGTGTATGAGGGAATCAATAATTTTTTTATAGAACCATGGTGCACAGTTTTCACATAGTTTTACAAACCATACAACCACACCATGTGGATTTACCTTATATATATTTGGATGGAAACAATTTTCACATGGTTTGGAAAACTGTGCGGCAAAAACAAGAATATTTACAATTCTCATTAAAATATATAAATTCCACTTTTTCTCCACCCACTTTTTATCCTTTTTTGAGTTTTCCCCAATTTTCTCAACCTAGGTGCATAAGAGGTCATCCCAAGACCTTCTACATTGGTTCTATTCCCTCCATGGTTGCCTCCTCAAGCTTCTAAGGTGTGTTCCTTTGTATTTTTGGATAGTTTTATCCTATTATTATCTTCAGCCCTTGTTCTTCTTGTTTCTATTGGCTTGGTTCTCCCTTGCATGAACCCTATAAGATAGGGTTGATGTTTTTCTTATGTTTGTTGAATGTTAGGGTGTGCCTTTTGTCTCTTGAGCCTTGTTCTTCATTCTAAAATAGTTTCATTATGTTTACACACCCTTGAGATATGTGTTTCTATCTATTTACTTTTCAGAATATTCTAATTGATTCTTGATTTTTCAAAATTAGTTTTTGAATGCGTTGATCATGATTTTTATGTGCTTGTTTTGGTAATTGGGATTTTCTTATTTTGGAAATTTGGTAAAAATGGGGTTGAAAAAGGGTTTCTTTAACTATACCAATATATATGTATGAAAGGAGTTTTATGAAATTAAAAATGGAATTTAAAAATTAAATTGAGTACTGTGGGATATGAATAGACTTGGTAATGTTTTATTAATTAGGTTTTCATTATGAATTGAGTTTTTGTGCGGTTTAAGGAGCTCTTTATGGTATGATGGTTATTTATAAAATAGTTTCAATTTTCTATTTGATTCATAAACTATAATTTTTGAAATTTTGTGATTTTTTAAACATTTGATTGGATGTGGGGAAACTCATATGTGCATGGTGCACACCTATGGATGGTCTCACAAATGATAATGTATTTCTTTTGAAAATGTCCCTCTTGAACTCGGTTTTCAAAATGATCCTCTTCCATTCCTTCTCTTATTTATCCCACTTGTATTTAAAATGGTTCTTCTAAAACTATAGCGCTATGTAAATGATTCCCTGGTTTAAAATGAAATAAAATGTGGTTTCAAATTTTTATTTGAATGTTTTTCATATTTGGAACCTTTAATGAATGGTTTTGTAACTAATTTTTAATAAAGGCCCATTTGGGACCATTAGAGCATGTTATATGTTTTCGTTATGGTTTGGAATTTTTTTTTGGGATGTGGACATGAATTATGAAGGTAAAGTCCCATTTGACACTTTTTGGGGTTATAGGAAATTGTCTTAAAAGTTACATGATGTGTAGGCTTGGTTTTCACTTTCGTATGGCTTGATGTGTTATGGGAACCCCTATGGTAGTCCCTTCAAGGATAGATTCATCTCATAAATTGTGTCGTATTTGTGATATACATGAACAGTGGAATATGTGGGTTATTGGTTTATGCCATGTGTGTGATAAATTCCCTATTCTACATGTAATTTTATCATAGTATTCTTGGCCATCATCTATAGGGTCGAGTGATGGTTTCTTATCGATCCTAATTAGATGGGTTTGTACCCCTATATTTATTGAGAGGCTAGGTGGGGTGTTCCACTAGTGAGGATATTTTTGAGAATCTAGTTGGTTATTGACTATGTATTTGCACCATACACCCATAGGTGAGTCCAAAATGAGTAAATATAGGTATTTATTTTAGTGGTGTTTAGAAAATTCCCATGATTACTTATCTATATTTTCTTGTTTTACTTCTCATGCACCTTGGGTTTTAACAATTTTAGTTTGTGTCTTCTTGTTTGGTCTCCATTAGTTCCAACATAGAATTTTATCACTTGTTTGGGTTCTTATGTGGGTTTTTGTTTTATAAACAGAATTTTGGAATTGAAATCCTATTTAAAATGGAAAGTAGTGTGTTGTTTTAGAAAGTGAGTTTCTAGAAATCTATGTTAGGTTCTTTAAAATGATAAAATCCTATTTTATTAATGTATTTAAAATTATAGTTTTTAGACTATTTTTGGAAAGGAAATGCATGAAATCTATGATGATTACCTACTAAGTTTTTTATTCCCAAACCCTAATTCTTCCACTCAGCATCGATAGAGTTGAGTAGTTATTTAGTTCAGGTTTTTTGTTCTAGTTTTCCTTTGAAGTATTCTTGTCTTAATGTTGGTGGTGATGAAGTGTTCAGATGGATATTATGTTGTTTGAGGATGGTTTAGTTTCAGTTTTAGCTCTTATTTTATTTACCTGTATTAGTATTTGGATCATTTTGTTGTATTTATGGTATTTGGTGATTTGTGAAAGCTCTAGTTTTTATTGCGTTCTCCATTTGGGTTGTTTTATTTTAGTTGTTTATTGAAAAAAATATCATTCCCATATATATTATCATTGATGCTCAAAGTGAGTCACCATCCCAAGAGGATCCAGAACACCTTCCGGGCCTTGTCTCATGCCGGGTATATGCTAGGTAGGATGGAATCCCAGTCTGGTTCAAGAAAAAATAGTATCAGAGGAACCCTTTTTATTTGGGGCTTCAATAATTCATGATATTAGAAGTGTGAAAACATAGGAGGTAGGAAGGGATGAGAATCATGAAATCTTACACATTATGATTGTATAGTTACCAAGGGTAGCCTATTATTTGGGTCTTCTATTTTGGTTTTTGGTTGTGTGGATGGGGAATGCCAATGTAGGTGAACTGGTGATGTTCAGTTCGCTTACATGGTGTAGTGACCCATGTTGATCCTAGGTTCATCATTCAATGTACTTCTAGTTGACAGTTTATTCATGGGGAAAGGACCAATAACCATGTTTTCAGGTTATTTTTGGACACTAGATCTGTATTCTTGTAGTTTGTTCTGAGATGTGTTTTTGGTTTCATTTTAGTTGGTGGGAGAGTTTTTGAAAAACAAAATGTTTTTTATCGAAAAAGTTTATCAAGAGGAAAATTATTTTTAGAGCATTGTTTTTTGTTTATGAATTAGGTTTTGGTATTTAATTTGGATTTAAAATTTAGTGAGGTATTTTGAAAACTGGTTCTGAAATTTTAAAGGGAAGTGGTGTCTTTGAAAGAGGATCTTGGATCTATTTTTTTGTTCTTCGCTTATGAGATGGGAGTTTTGGTTTGAGTGTTATTTTTTGATGTGTTTTGGTTGGATGATGATTTTGGTTTTGTCCTTCTGTTTTATATAGAGTGTTCCACCCAGATATTTCCCAAAGGATTGTAGTGAGTCACCTCCAGTCATTGACTCTTCCCGACACCTAGTGGGGTTGAAAAGTTGAGTTTTTACAGGTTATTTCCCATCATTCGGGTTGATTGAGGTCTACTAGAGGCTGTATATAATCTTGATGAGTTTGAAGATATTTTCAGGTTGTTGGGAACTCCTAAATACATGAGGGTGCATGATTTTATGATATCATTTGAACATCTAAGATTGGATCAGTTGAAGGTGATTGTAAATTCAATGTTGCAAGTTGGGATGTCTTATGAATTATTTAAGACCATTTTTATCTAATATGGTGAGGTGAAGGAGAGAAAGTTTCAGAGATTTTAGGTTCTTAGCAAGGTTATTAGATGGCGAAGACTTATGCTACCCATATCAAGGATCTAGTTTCATTTTCACAGGAGATAATAGTAGAGGATTAACTGAATGCTTCTCTCATCAGTTGGAATATTTTTCTAAAGACTAATTTGTTAATTATCTTATACATGGGAGTTCAATTTTATAAGTTTGTGTATAAATCATTTCTAGACGAGTCAGTTCTTGGAGTGTAGTTAATAGTGGTTGATAAACCAGTTTCTCTTAGTGGTTGTGAAGGTTGTCCATCTATTGAAGAGTGTGTGCTAGTGGAACATGTTCCTATAGAATACGATTTTTTCATTCTATATCATAATTATTTGGTATATTAACTCATTTTCTTATAGTGTTTCTATTTAGATAATTCGAAACCATCTTTTCATGGTCCTCTAAAGGCTTTTTAGCGATGTGGCCATCTAGGTCAAATGGATAAGTTAAACCAGTGTATCCTAAATAATGAGTTCTGATTGGAGGCTATTATATGCTTTTTATAGGGAAATATAATATTAAAGATATTAGGTCACCATCCATAGGTTCTAGAGTAATGCTTTTGACATTGTTCAGAATCATAGGGGGTGTAGGTAACCGTAGAGTGTGAATGGTTTGTGTTCCTCAATTATAGTTCTCTTGGATTTCATAAGTTTCTTTAAATTTTAATAGGCTATGTGGCCCCATTTTCATGAGAGTTTTGTGGTTGTGATTCTTTCTGTGAATCATATGTGGTTATGCTTCTGCTTTGGTTTTGTTTTTGGTAATACTCATTTTAGAGACATTCTAGTCTTGTGAAGCTAATGAATTTTGGTTCTTTTTCTGTTTGGTTCATGTTCCTTCCACGGTTTCTCCCTTATGATGGGGGTTTTTCATCTTGGTTTGGAGTTACTAGTGTTTGTGCTGCTTGTATTATGTTGAGATTTTCCATGTAGGTTTCGTGATGTTAGCTAGTTTCTCACAGTGGGGATAACCCTCCACTATTATTTTATTCCACATGATTCTTTTTATGGAGTTTTCCACTAGAGTTGGTCTGGTGTGAAATGTGGAGTAAATTTTCACACCGAGATTCATGGTTCCATTTGGCTTCATTACATTTCAAGTTTGATTTTTGGTTCCTATTCATCTTGGTGACTTTATGGGGGATGAAGTTGTTTATGGTGGGGAGATTTGTCACATATCTACCATGTTTCTTCCTTTATATTAATATTTTCTTGATTTAGAATCTTTTTTTAGGTTCATGTTGAATTTTTGGTGAGATTTTCTTAATTTATGGAGTATTTATGTGGTCTTTGGCCTGTGCACGATTTGTGTGCACTATTTATGGGGTTAACCATTCACTATATTAATAATGAGGGTGTTTCTAGTTCAATTATTTCTTTCATGACATGATTTTCATAGCTTGATCATGGTTTGGACCAAATTTTGTGAGTCCCAAGAGGAACCGTGCAACTCCTTTTTGGTGTCAGTATCAAGGAGCATGAATTACGCACAGTTAGAGGAAACCATCCAAAAATCATAAAAGGGGTTCTACAATTTTTTATAGAACCATAGAACATTTCTAGTGAATGTATTCTCACACCATGAGGAAAAACCATAAATGGTTACCTTCTCTCTAGCAGTATACTTAGGGATGGTGCGTGGTTTGGAAAACTGTATAGCCAAACCCTATGAAATGTTGAGGTTCATTAAAATCAAGAAATTCCACCTTTTACCCTCCCTATTTTTAACCCATTTCATGGTTTCCTACACTTTTATTAATTTTGTCACATGAGAAGGCCTCCCATCCCGCTCTCATTTGCTTCTCCTCCCTCCATGGTTGCCTCCTCCAGATTCTAAGGTGAGTGTATTTTTTTGTCCAATTTTATCCTCTTCTTCTCTCCCCCCTTTGTTATTATTGTTTCCCATGGCTTGGTACTCCCTTGTAAAAACCTCATATGCCATGATTGATTTTTGACTTGTGTTTCATGAATTTTAGGTTGTGTGTATATTCTCTTGAGCCTTGGTGATCCTTATTTGAGAGTTTTTTGTGTGTTCACACCATTTAGGTTGGCGTTTCTTTCCATTTCCATTATAAAATATTCTAATTGATCCTTGGGCCTTCCAAATTAATTTTTTAATGTGTTTCACAAGAATGTGATTTCATTAATTTTAGAAGTGGGGTGTTTTAATTTTTTTTCAATTTTTTCAAAATGGGGGTTTTAATAGATTTTATATAACTATGAATATATATATATATATATATATATGTATGTATGAAATGTGTTTGATGGTATTCCAAATAGTTTTTAAAAATTAAATTGAGCACCTTAGGTTGTGTTTGGATATTGTAATGCTTTATTAATTAGGTTTTCAATATGAATTGAGTTTAGAGTGTGGTTTAAGTGACTCATTATGGTTTCATGGTTATTTATAAAATTGTTGTAAAGTTCTCTTCGATTCATAACATGGAATTTGTGAAATTTGGATATATGTGAAAATTTCCATTGGATTTGGGAACAACTATACGTGCAGGGGTGAACATATGGATGGTATCATAAATGGAAATGGATTACATTAGAAAATTTCAATCTTAAACCTGGTTTTCAAATACACCTCCTTTATCCCTTCTCTTCTTTATCCCTCCCCATTCAAAATTTTCTTTTAAAACCCCATAACTTTCTAAATGGTTCCTTGGTTTAGAATGAATTGAAATGTAGTTTCAAATGTGTTTTCTATTTTTTTCCCATTTGGAACCATTGATGCCTGGTTTCATAACTAAATGGTAATGAAGGCATGTTTTCACCTTTAGAGTATATTGTATTATTTCATCATGGTTTTGAAAATGGTTTTGGGAAGTGGACATGTATTTCTAAGGTAAAGTATCGGTTGAAACTTTGTGGTATTTTGAGAAAAATAGTTTAAAAGTGACATGATATGTAGGCCAGGTTGGTACTTGTGTATGGCTTGATGTGTGATGGGAACCTATATGGTAGTACCTCTGAGGATTGGGTAATCACATAGGTGATGTTAGAATACGGGTTAGGAAAGCACAGTGACATCTGGGGGTAATTGGTTTATTCCATTCAAGTGATGAAATCCCCATTATCCATGTAAAATTATCATGGGATTTCTCAGCTCTATCTAGAGGCTTGAGTGATGGTTTCTTATTGACCCTAATTAGATAGTTTGGTACCCCCTCAATTTTCTGAGAGGCAAGGTGGGATATGCCACCAGTGGGGCTAGTTTAGAGAATAAAGTTGGCTATTGACTATAGAGATACACCATATACCGGTAGGTGAATACAATTTGAGTATGTTCATGGATATCTTCTAGAGATATTTAGAAAATTTCCATGATTAATTATCTTTATGTTCATGTTTTACTTCTACTACACTTTGTCTTTTAGTACTTCTAGTTTGTTCCATATTGTTAATATTCCTTTATTTTTAGTGCAACGTTTTATAAATTATTAGGCTCTTTTTGGGTTTTGGTTTCATAAACTAGATTTTTGAATGGATAACCATTTCAAAATGGAATAAAGTGTTTGTTTTTTAGAAATGGAATTTATAGTAAGATATGTACGGTCCATTAAAAACATAAAACACTAATTTCTAAATGTATTTAAAACTAGGGTTTATGGACTATTTCTAGAATGGAAATGTATGTACTATGTGGTGCTCACTTATTGGGTTGTTTATAATGACACCCTATTTGTGCCACTCGGCATCAGTAGACCTGAGATATTTTAAAGGTTTAGGTTTATAGTTTGGGTTTTCCTTTTGAGAATGTCGGTCTTATGGTTGGTTGTTAACATGAGGTCATGTGGAGATTATGTTGTTTCTAATTAGTTAATGTTTCATTTTGTAGTTTTTGATTTGGTCAGTTGTAGTTTTATTTAGATATTGTTGTTATATTTCTTGTAATCAGTGTTTGTGGATCCTCATTCTTTTTTTTTCATTCTATTCTTGGGTTTTTTATTGTAATAATTTATTGGGGAAAATCATTCCCATAAATACCATATTTAATTCCTAATTCTAGTCACTTGCCTGAGAGGATTGTGAATGCCACTCAGTCATTGTCTCATGACGAGACATGTGTCGGGTTGGATGGCAGCCCGACCTGGTTCGTGACATGGAGTGAAAAGGTTCCACCATATCCTCTATAAATTTTTCTATCATATTTTATTCAACAGAGATATGGATTTTTATTAGATAAGTATGATTATTTATTATGAATTAGTATTATATATTTTTCAATGTATATTAGTTCATATTTTTATATTCTATTTAATATTATCTATTATCTCTCTAACTGTGCTATAATCAACTCCATGAAAACATTAGAACTAACTACATTCCTTGTTCTATGGAGAGAGATGTGTTTTTATTTGAGTTTATCATTCTCCAATAATTCGATTTATTTAATTATAATATTTTAATAGTGTTCAAATTGATTTGGGTATGTGATATCACATATTTAACCATTATAGTTTTCATCTTCCTTGCCCATTAATATTCATTCAATTAACTATCTATGTCATTCATATGAAGGTGTTTAAAATGTTTAGTGTTGGAAAATGAAGTGGTATCCTATCTAACATTCAGAAGAGTGTTATACTGTTCTCATTGGGTTAGTTTTCGGTATTATTAAATCAAACAAGAGGCATTTTAGTTATAGATATGAACTTATAATTGGATACAATATTGAGTATATTTTAATGAATAATGATAATAATAACCATTAACTCCAAAGAATAAAATTAGATCTCTCATTTTATTATTCTACATTGAATTCATTAAATATTATATTTATTTATATTATTATATCATGATCATTTTAATACCCCAACTACATTATTATAATATTATAATAGTATATTATATTTTTAAATTTTGACAATATGAGAATAGTGTTTGTGTTAGTGGTCTTCATGAGAGATCATCCCAAGGAGTGTACTTTAATACATTCCATGGTAAATGATAATTTATTAGTTAGGGGTCTAGTAGAAATTAATATTATCAATTTGGTGTAATTTATGGAAATAACAATAGAATTCACTCACTAATTTTTAAAAGAAACAAAATAATATGATTTTTTAAAAAATATTTTCATTGTATACCATTGGTTAAATGATTTTCTCAAAATTTTATTTCATAGTGGCTATTATTATGATTTTAATTTTGATTAAAAATTTTATGACCATAGTAGCAAGGAAACATTATGTAATGAACATAAATATAATTTTATTATTATTGAATATATGAGGAAAAATTTGAAATTATATTCAAATCCAAATAGGAATTATAATATCAAAAAGAGGCTTAGGGAAAGGAATCATAAAAGATTATACCACCCAGTTTTTACTTTGATAAACCTTGTAAGGATGAAATTATGGTGTTACTAAGATCAAACTTATAATTACCATTTCTAGAGAATATATAATAATGATATATTCTAATTGATTCAAATGGAGGATATAAAGATTATTTAGATGAATATTTGGCAGAATTTGTATAAGTTAAAAAGTTATATAATTATATTTTCATTTGTAATGAAAAATAAGTACTACCCAATCTATGTATTTGTTTAGAAGAAAACACCACATGATGTTGTGTATTTTCAATAGATGATAGATTATATTGGAAACCATTCACCAAATACGACTACTCAACTCTATATAGAACTCACAAAACAAGTGGATTTGAAGAACAAACTAATCTAGGGAAGTAATTTTTTAATGAAATCATTTCATTTTTATTTTACTGAATATTATTTTAGTCTTACCTTATGATATATTGAAATTTACAATTTGGATAATAAAAGGGTGTCATTATATAATGAAGATGATAACAATGACACAAATATTATATTCGAGTTTATTGTGGCCTTTCTTGATGAATCCATGTTTCAATATGACTTACATGAAGATGAAGATTTCATTATTTATTCTTAATGTTTAAATATTATTCAAGTTTAATAGTTTTAAAAAATTTCCTTTACTATAGTTTTTGTTAAATCAATAGTTGATTAGGACAAGGATGATGATTAAGAGTAGGCTAAACAAGCAGTTTTCTCATTCCTTCTCCTCCCCCCACCGTGTAATATATATATCCCTAATAATGGGATGGAGATATTGTAATATATCCATATATTATTTGAAAACCATTGTTATTTTATGCATACTAGAGGGAATTTTTTTGGTGGTTCATGATTAAGATACAACACTTACATTCTGATTGGGGATAACCCACATAATTTTCCATAATGGAGGAAATCAAACACCAGAATCCAATTCAGTGTTCAAACCAAGATCATTATTATTTAATCTCTAGACTTTCTCTTTATTTTTATTTATTTTCATTCAATAAATTTCATATGTGCCTTTCTTACTTTCATATAGGTATATAGTGGTGGTAGTTAAGAGATTAACTCAAGGATACAATTAAAAAAATAAACTATCAATGTATATTTTCACCCCATTAGTCTTTCTTCCCTTATCATGATGATTATTTTTGTGATTTAATAGAATAGTAGTTATATTCCATGTTGGGGGGGAGGTTTATTTGTTCTTCAAGAAATTGTTTTGTGTTACATTTATGTTATTTTTTATTTTTATATAATTATACATGTTAATTTTTGTATTCAATTGTTGTATTTTTTATGAATGTTAATCTTTATTGATTACTTTTGGAAATTTAAAAAAACATTTTTTCTTTAAAACACTATTTTAAATGATTTATTTAGGTTTTAAATTATTTCTAATAAATATTTTTTTGATGATTTTAATCATTTAAAAAAGTAATTTTGATTGATTGTGAAAAAAATGTGCACTAGTACTATCAAAATTTATTTTTTCTCCTAAGTTTAAGGGTTTTTATTAATTTTTGGAATCTTCATTACATTTATTCATTTAATTAGAAATCTGAGTCATGATATTTTAATTGTAAAATTTTATTATTTATTTTTTTAAATCATTAGAGTTGATAATTTTTTTATTTGATTCAGGTGTTTCTTTGGATAGTGACATTTTATCCTGAGACATAATATTACATATACAATTGTATATACCTTAAAATCTTTGAATGTAATTAAATTTTAATCCAAATTTCAAGTCAAAATTTTCATTAGCTACATTGAATCATAATATTTTCGCATAGACATTTCATGATTGGGTATGGGTTATTGGTCTTTCATGTCTATTCATAGGGATAAAATCCATTGAAGGGTGTTATGAGTTGTATGTCTTTATTCAGGTAAATGTAAGAGATCAAAAAATGACTTTATCCATTATTCATTATATTTCATTAATATTATCATGTTATCTAAAAAAATTGATTAAACCAATAAATGAAAAATGGAGATGAGAATAAAATATTCATTATAGTTACTTTTATGGATCATTACCTCTCCAAAATCTATAGAATGAATTATTATTAATTTATAATATTATATTTTCATCTAATACTCATGGGTAATAGTAATAAGTATAATAAAAATGTTGTGAAAAAGGAAAATTAGGAAGAATTAATTCATTACATTAATTTATTTACATATGGAACATTTAATTCAAATAGTGTGGGTGGTGTTACACATATAAAACATGAATTGAGTGATGAATATTTCATGTTTTTCACATTAATAGTCATTTACTATAGAAAAGAGTTGATACTACTATTTTTATCCTCAAATTTTAAAATATTTTTACCCAACAACACCTTTCCACAAAAATCACCTTGAAATGACTTTAGGATGGAAAAAATTTATTTCTTAGGATGGGGAATGATGACTATTCTCAAAAACCTATGAAGATCATGATTTTTAATGAGAAATTTTTTTATATGAAATATCCTTGAGTGAAGAGAGAAATATAATTCTGAGGAGGTAGGTAAGACATAAATATGAGGAATAACATGAAATTGAGAGGAAATTTATTATTATAGGGATGTCTAAAATAGAAATTATCTATGTATGAGGCATGGAATTTTCTTTAGGAGTTATAATTATGCAGTGTTTCCATTTATACCTTGAAAATTTATATATGAAATTAGAATTTATGATTTTCATGGAATTTAATTTCTAGGTGTGATGGATTTTATTACTTAGTTAAAGAACCTCCTTAATTTAATGATCAAAAATCATGTTTATTAAGTTTCTAATGTGTTTAATGTGTTAAGATAGTATACTATGTAACACCATAAGAATTTAATTTTTTTCTTTTTAAATAAATTTGATAAATTTAATATATTCTATAATTTTTAATGTATACAATACCATGTTATGCTTTCACTACACGCAACACTGACTTGGCTTACATTACGGGCAAGTGCTATGTTTCCAAAAAACACCATTTTATTATTATAATTATAAACTAGCCATTAAAAATAGTAATATGAATAGTAATAACTAATTTTAAAATTTTATTTATAATTTTTTCACATGAATAACTCAAATTTATAATCAAATGTATAATATTTGGTAAAGTCTTTATATGGTTAGAAATACTATTTTCTTAAAGGAACTGCTTTTTATGTCCTTCTAAGAATAATAATAAAATTAATTTTAGACAATATTAGAAATTAAATTTTATAATATAAACCTCATTTTTGAATTAGTAATGCCTAAATTATCTTAGGGTTAATTTTTAGCATTTTTCTAAGATGTTTCATTTTTTGGTGAATAGTGAAAAATACTAGATTGTTGTTAAAAACTGCATTTTCAATTTAAATTATAATTTTATTTTTATATTACAAAATATATCAATTATAAATACTTTAATCAAATTTAGTTCATTTTAATCATTTTTATATTTAAATAGGATATAAAAACCTATTTAACTTTTGAATGTTTTCTTCTACCAGCTTTCTAGCCACGTCTGCAGGATTAGGATTAAACTAAATTTAGCCACCTCTATGAATTGAATTTGGAAAAAAAGGAATAAATGGTTTTAATTAGTATTATATTTACATTCTAATAGGATCAACACAATTTTTTTGATATGGTGAATAGTAACTTTAGAAAATTTTTACATACCGCGGTAAAGGGTTAATCGGGAAATTAAAGGCTAAAATAATATTATAATACTATAAAGTCACCCAAAAAATTGTCATAAGTTCATTGGATGAGTGGTATTCGACCAAAATCAACATTTGGTCAAAATTATATCCTTTTTATTCCACTAGAGTAAGAATATGTTATTGATTATATTTTATTTAAAGATAAGTTAAAAAATGTCATACTCACATTTTTAATAACTATAACATTTTTAATACAGAGTTATAGAAAAGATAAATTCTACTGTAAATATTCATTTTATATATATAATTATTAACTACAACATGATAATTTTTTTATAAATTTTAATGATAATATAGTTACCTTAAATGGTTACATAATGACGATGCAATAATTATTTAAATAATAGAAGAATCAAATAAATGATATTTAAAATATAAATATAAATATAATTTGAGCGATTTAATGTCATACGAGTTTTTTATTAAAGAATTGGGCATTTTATTAATGTTTTAGAAGTTTTTCATTTAATTTATCTTCTTGGTATTATTTTTGTATAAAACAAATAATGAATAGTGTCCAAGTGAACATTTAAGATATTTTGAAATAAATAATATTTTATTAAATGATATAAAATATATAAAAACCTATAATTCCACAAAATAGTTGTAAGATGTCTTAAAATTTCATAGATGACTCATTTAGTGTTTGTTTGACATTTATAGTAATTATATTAACCCATAATGTAAAAATTATATGGTATCACGGTAATAGTCAATGGGGTTAAATAAGGGGTTAAACAAAAAGGATAAGGATTATAGAAATAATAAAATCTTGTCAAAAAATTATTGTATGAATAATATTCAACCCTTATGACATTATTATCGATTTTGAGTTGTTTAATGGACTATTTTCCATGGAATTAATTATATATTATTTAAATCAAAGATAGTTACAAAATATCATTCTATTTGTTTTTAATATTGTTTATGTGTCCACATATGACAAAAATCAATATCTGAATGAACCTAAATATCTATATTTATCATAATTATATTTTTTTATTATATAATTTTATTTTTAATTTTTAGAAATTATATAATTACATTAAATGCTTCTTCAATGCTAAATCAATATTTATTTAATTAACTGAAAAAACAAAATAATTTATATTAAAAATATTATTTTTAATATATTTTGGATAATTTCATTTTTCTAAATTATTTAATATATCTTAAAGATATATTATAGATGTTTTAAATCACTAGATTCAGATTCTCACTTTTTCTTGATGCATTTGAAGTCAAATTAAATGAATAGTTTTAAATTTGACAATAATGATATCTTATTGAACTAATTCATTATTAAATCATTTGAAAATCTTAAAAAGTTAAATAATGGATAACGGGTTGTTTATGGTATAAAATATCACAAATTATTCATTTAAATTCAATTTTTAAGTATTTGGATCAAGAATAGTCTTATTATATTTTAATATTTTTAGGATTTCCAAAAGTACCCTTGCCCTCTCTAATAAAAGGGTATCTCC
The DNA here is from genome assembly GCA_963277665.1 of Viscum album. Taxonomy (NCBI): domain Eukaryota; kingdom Viridiplantae; phylum Streptophyta; class Magnoliopsida; order Santalales; family Viscaceae; genus Viscum; species Viscum album. Next base: position 966,140,936 of record OY728127.1, read on the forward strand.
TCCCTCACTTACTCACACCACATTGAGACTTATCGCTCAACTAAACCCTAAAAATTTCTCCTTCCAACATCCTTATCCAATTTTTGGAGGTCCTGGTATTCGAAAAAGACCAACCATAATGTCCTTAATAGGAGATCTGAAGGATGTCCATCGAAGAAGAGGTAATTATTTTACCAATTCATTCAAGTTCTTTTCTTCTTCTACTTCCTCTTCATATATTGTTACCATAATGAAGTAATAAATCCAGTATCATATATATTCTTAAATTTTATTATTTTTATGGGACAACCATATTCCTTCATTTATCCATCCTATGAAAAACAATATCACCATGCATGCATACATACGACTTACCGTCTCCACACTATGGTGTAATTTGTTTTTCATCACCACTTTGTTTGTATGGGTATAATGATTAATATAATGGATATAAATAATAAATATGAAATGATATTTATTCTTTATAATTATTATACCTTCCAATCCCTTACCCATTTACCATTAAGGGAAATGATACCACCGCTCGTGCGTACATACAACTTACCGTCTCCACGATGTGATGAGATTAATCCACCATGATAACCATTCAATAACAATTATAAAAATGTATATGATGAATAAATATGAAATATATGACATAATAATTAAATTGTAATAATATATATATATATACATATATATCATTTAACTTCTTCAATTCAATACTATAAGAAAATCGAAACAACATTCATGCATACGTACGAACTACCATCTTCATGAATGATGTATTCAATTTCACATATCTTTCTTATATATATATATATATTTATATAATATATATATATGTTATATAAATAATTTTTCACATCTTGGAAGTAAGTAAATTATGATCCAAGTAATAATACCCTGAATAAAAAGACAAAACACATACGATAAACAAATCGGGTTTTACACAAAACATTGAATTAACTGGGAATTATTAATAAATAGGTAATATAAAGTCATAAATGAATCATATATGGCATCATTAATATTATTATTTTTCTGGTACAAGTTAAAAATATGTTTAAAACAACTATACATGAGTTTTGTACACATAAGGAGGGAATCTAACCTAACGTAAAGGTTAATTTTGAAATCTCATTATTATTAGACATTGTTTATACATAAGAATTTTCTTGGACAAATTTATCATAAATGTCCATGTTTCTGATAAATTTTTTCAAAATGAATCTTTTTAAGGTTTTATATAAGGGTTTCTTTAACTAACACATCATTTTAAATGTTTTTATGATTTATTATTATAAATCTTTCTAATTCATGTCCATGTTTTCAAAATGGATTTTATGGATTTATTTATAAGGACATGAAAATTTTAAAATTTCTATAAAATGGTTCAAAGTGTTATATGACACTTTGATTAAAAAATAAGTTTTAAATTTCTTTATTAATAAATAAGTAGCTTTTGAATAAATGATTTCAAAGTAAAAAAGGGTATTTTTCACAAGAAATTTTAAATGATTTTGTTAGAGTATTTTCATCTTTGTCAATGTCATTTGTTATATATTATGCTTGATTAAGGTTGATTTCTTATTATATGATTTAAAATATTTCATTTACTAGTATATGATTTGGTTTTACTATGGCTGTTCTATTTTTATAAAATTCATAGTTTATGATTAAAGTATTCACATTTCAAATGCAAGTTTTAATATGAATGTCTATGTTGGTTGTGTTTTACCACATCATAAGAGGAAAGTATTGGACCTAGTAATTGAAAGTAAGGGCCAAATATAGCCCCTTTATGCATCAATGGGACTCATGAGAAAAACTAGATATGGGTTTGGGGAAGGCCTTGTCCATTTATTTTCAGATATGGTAATGGTTGAGGCCTTAACCATTTATTTTCAAATGTCTTGGACGTAGCCTTAATGGTATTTTTATATGTCTGGAATTATTCATTCACTATTTATGAGATTGGTATTTATGTTCCATGTGATTATTCGACTAGTAGAATATCCATGGATAAGTATTACTATCATGTGATTATTTATATAACATTATTTGATCAGCTTTTATTCTTGCCATATTATGCTTGAAATTATGTTTTAATGGCATGTGATGTTAGTTATTCACCTTTACTTATTTTTTATATTTATATATGATAGATTACTCTTTACACTTTCCCTTAATGAGAATTTTAGATCACCCCTTTCTTATGTTTCATTTTTTCCAGGATGCGAAGATGTATATTATGATTGATTTTCCGGGTTAAGAGAAGATAATCATGGTCTTCCAAGGAATATCTATGTTGTAGTTTGATTTTGAATTATAATATAAGGTTAATTTATGTAATCTATTTTCCAATAATACTAAACTAATTAGTCCTTTAGGATTCAAATCTTGTATCTATACCAATGTAATAAAATAAGGCACTGGCTCTGGGCTACTGGGGTCGGGGTCTATAAAGTTGGAATTAGAGGGAGTTTATAAGTAACCTTGGAAACTATATTTAGAAAACATAGAATATAGTACATAACCTACAATAGACATGTGGATAAGTATAGAAGATTGTCACAAAATTTTGATAAGGTAGATATTTTGGGGGTATTCTTAGAAATACATCCCTATCTAGATACTACAAGTGGACATGGTTTTGGCATATACGTACCTAGTAGTAACAACTTTGATAATGTGTGATGGTACTAACTTAACATAACCTAGAACAAAAAATCGGCCTTACTATGCACCTGGTTTGACACTCCTAAGGGATATGTTTTGGACAATTCACATTTCCTTTTACAAACCATTATAAAAGTTTTAAAAGTAAATATGTACTGAAAGAAACCATTTTTTTGATTATGAGGTTAGCAATGCATAAATTCTCAATTTATATTAAGCGTTTTCATTATGATTCATAACATAATTTAGTACATGGAATCATTTAGAAGTAGCACATAGCAAAAGGAATTTAAACCTCACCAATATACATGGTTCAAAGAGAATGAATGATCATATCATCTATAGTATTAGACCAATATTTCAAGGGGAAATAGTCTCCCAAACATCATCATCATATGAGGACATACTATCATATGATAACACGATGGTTAAATAATTATCTAAATCCTATGGATTCAAAGGAAGTAAGGAATTGAAGGGGATGATAGGTCAAAAGATGTATAAAAGGAAGAGGGGAATGGAGTATTTTCCCATATGTGATAATTGTGGAAAGAAACACCCTGGTACATGCTTAAAAATAATGGGAGTTTTTTACATGTGTGGATAGAAAGGACATCGTGATTTGTATTGTAAGGGGAAAAATGTTTCTAATGTAAAATTATTCAACTATAAGGATATGGGACACTATGTAAATAGATGTCTCATGTGTCAACAGAATATACCCCAAAAGAGTCTAATAGATCACATAAAATATTATTCTACTAACATGTATGAATAAAAATGATTAATGTTATTATGTTTGGATTCAAGAATTATTTCATTTGAGTATTTTATAAATGATTAAGTAATTTATAAGGATTGTAATGTAGTACTATTTCATTAATGATTTGAGATCATCTGTTTAATGTTACCGAGGATCTAGAAAAGTAACCCATTAGAAAGTAATTTTTTTTTGTAAAACATATGGTTGAATGAAAGATAACCCTTAATATGTTACTAATACTAAGATATTGTTGTTGTAATAAATAGATTATTGATTTGGATAAAGTGAATTGGATAGTATTGACTACCTTGGAACTAATTAATGGTTTGTTTATAAAGTGGTTTATACCATAATTAATAGAGTTTAAAAAATTATTATATTTAAAGAGTATATTAAATAATCTATTTAAGGAATAAGGAAGAACACATCAAGAGAATACATGATTAAGGTATTCATATGTTTGAGATGTGAAAGAAACAATCTACTTCCTATTGTGGAATGATTAATGATATGTTTAGTTTAGAAATGTTAAACATTTTTGAAACTATTTAACATTATATTTGAATTTTTTAGAGGTTAATGTATTACTTCACCCTATGACGCAATTTGTTCTATGAAATGGAGTATAAATAGTTTAAGGCATAACCAAAGGATAAGATTGTGTTTATATAAATGTATAAAGTAATTATATTTACTGATAGTGTGAAATAATTACTCAATTCATAGAAAAGTATCTAAAAAACATATTATTTTCAGTTGAACCGATTGTACTTTAAATCCTTGTAGATATATTGATTTTAGGCCCTCAATTTTCCATTTATCATTCACTTGTTTGTTAACAATGACTTCAATCGCTCCTTACAAATATTTATGATTTTACTCCGTGAACATATCTCTACTTTCCACTAAGTTTCTTATATTTGAAAGCTTAGTTTTTTGGTGACCTTTACTTTTACCTTTCCTACTTATTAAGAATATGTGTTATTAACTCTATGGATAAGTATTACTATCATGTGATTATTTATATAACGTTATTTGATCAGCTTTTATTCTTGCCATATTATGCTTGAAATTATGTTTTAATGGCATGTGATGTTAGTTATTCACCTTTACTTATTTTTTATATTTATATATGATAGATTACTCTTTACACTTTCCCTTAATGAGAATTTTAGATCACCCCTTTCTTATGTTTCATTTTTTCCAGGATGTGAAGATGTATATTATGAATGATTTTCCGGGTTAAGAGAAGATAATCATGGTCTTCCAAGGAATATCTATGTTGTAGTTTGATTTTGAATTATAATATAAGGTTAATTTATGTAATCTATTTTCCAATAATACTAAACTGATTAGTCCTTTAGGATTCAAATCTTGTATCTATACCAATGTAATAAAATAAGGCACTGGCTCTGGGCTACTGGGGTCGGGGTCTATAAAGTTGGAATCAGAGGGAGTTTATAAGTAACCTTGGAAACTATATTTAGAAAACATAGAATATGGTACATAACCTACAATAGACATGTGGATAAGTATAGAAGATTGTCACAAAATTTTGATAAGGTAGATATTTTGGGGGTATTCTTAGAAATACATCCCTATCTAGATACTACAAGTGGACATGGTTTTGGCATATACGTACCTAGTAGTAACAACTTTGATAATGTGTGATGGTACTAACTTAACATAACCTAGAACAAAAAATCGGCCTTACTATGCACCTGGTTTGACACTCCTAAGGGATATGTTTTGGACAATTCACATTTCCTTTTACAAACCATTATAAAAGTTTTAAAAGTAAATATGTACTGAAAGAAACCATTTTTTTGATTATGAGTTAGCAATGCATAAATTCTCAATTTATATTAAGCGTTTTCATTATGATTCATAACATAATTTAGTACATGGAATCATTTAGAAGTAGCACATAGCAAAAGGAATTTAAACCTCACCAATATACATGGTTCAAAGAGAATGAATGATCATATCATCTATAGTATTAGGCCAATATTTCAAGGGGAAATAGTCTCCCAAACATCATCATCATATGAGGACATACTATCATATGATAACACGATGTTTAAATAATTATCTAAATCCTATGGATTCAAAGTAAGTAAGGAATTGAAGGGGATGATAGGTCAAAAGATGTATAAAAGGAAGAGGGGAATGGAGTATTTTCCCATATGTGATAATTGTGGAAAGAAACACCCTGGTACATGCTTAAAAATAATGGGAGTTTTTTACATGTGTGGATAAAAAGGACATCGTGATTTGGATTGTAAGGGGAAAAATGTTTCTAATGTAAAATTATTCAACTATAAGGATATGGGACACTATGTAAATAGATGTCTCATGTGTCAACAGAATATACCCCAAAAGAGTCTAATAGATCACATAAAATATTATTCTACTAACATGTATGAATAAAAATGATTAATGTTATTATGTTTGGATTCAAGAATTATTTCATTTGAGTATTTTATAAATGATTAAGTAATTTATAAGGATTGTAATGTAGTACTATTTCATTAATGATTTGAGATCATCTGTTTAATGTTACCGAGGATCTAGAAAAGTAACCCATTAGAAAGTAATTTTTTTTTGTAAAACATATGGTTGAATGAAAGATAACCCTTAATATGTTACTAATACTAAGATATTGTTGTTGTAATAAATAGATTATTGATTTGGATAAAGTGAATTGGATAGTATTGACTACCTTGGAACTAATTAATGGTTTGTTTATAAAGTGGTTTATACCATAATTAATAGAGTTTAAAAAATTATTATATTTAAAGAGTATATTAAATAATCTATTTAAGGAATAAGGAAGAACACATCAAGAGAATACATGATTAAGGTATTCATATGTTTGAGATGTGAAAGACACAATCTACTTCCTATTGTGGAATGATTAATGATATGTTTAGTTTAGAAATGTTAACCATTTTTGAAACTATTTAACATTATATTTGAATTTTTTAGAGGTTAATGTATTACTTCACCCTATGACACAATTTGTTCTATGAAATGGAGTATAAATAGTTTAAGGCATAACCAAAGGATAAGATTGTGTTTATATAAATGTATAAAGTAATTATATTTACTGATAGTGTGAAATAATTACTCAATTCATAGAAAAGTATCTAAAAAACATATTATTTTCAGTTGAACCGATTGTACTTTAAATCCTTGTAGATATATGGATTTTAGGCCCTCAATTTTCCATTTATCATTCACTTGTTTGTTAACAATGACTTCAATCGCTCCTTACAAATATTTATGATTTTACTCCGTGAACATATCTCTACTTTCCACTAAGTTTCTTATATTTGAAAGCTTAGTTTTTTGGTGACCTTTACTTTTACCTTTCCTACTTATTAAGAATATGTGTTATTAACTCTATGGATAAGTATTACCATCATGTGATTATTTATATAACTTTATTTGATCAGCTTTTATTCTTGCCATATTATGATTGAAATTATGTTTTAATGGCATGTGATGTTAGTTATTCACCTTTACTTATTTTTTATATTTATATATGATAGATTCCTCTTTACACTTTCCCTTAATGAGCATTTTAGATCACCCCTTTCTTATGTTTCATTTTTTCCAGGATGCGAAGATGTATATTATGATTGATTTTCCGGGTTAAGAGAAGATAATCATGGTCTTCCAAGGAATATCTATGTTGTAGTTTGATTTTGAATTATAATATAAGGTTAATTTATGTAATCTATTTTCCAATAATACTAAACTGATTAGTCCTTTAGGATTCAAATCTTGTATCTATACCAATGTAATAAAATAAGGCACTGGCTCTGGGCTACTGGGGTCGGGGTCTATAAAGTTGGAATCATAGGGAGTTTATAAGTAACCTTGGAAACTATATTTAGAAAACATAGAATATGGTACATAACCTACAATAGAAATGTGGATAAGTATAGAATATTGTCACAAAATTTTGATAAGGTAGATATTTTGGGGGTATTCTTAGAAATACATCCCTATCTAGATACTACAAGTGGACATGGTTTTGGCATAGACGTACCTAGTAGTAACAACTTTGATAATGTGTGATGGTCCTAACTTAACATAACCTAGAACAAAAAAATGGGCCTTAATATGCACCTGGTTTGACACTCCTAAGGGATATGTTTTGGACAATTCACATTTCCTTTTACAAACCATTATAAAAGTTTTAAAAGTAAATATGTACTGAAAGAAACCATTTTTTTGATTATGAGGTTAGCAATGCATAAATTCTCAATTTATATTAAGCGTTTTCATTATGATTCATAACATAATTTAGTACATGGAATCATTTAGAAGTAGCACATAGCAAAAGGAATTTAAACCTCACCAATATACATGGTTCAAAGAGAATGAATGATCATATCATCTATAGTATTAGGCCAATATTTCAAGGGGAAATAGTCTCCCAAACATCATCATCATATGAGGACATACTATCATATGATAACACGATGGTTAAATAATTATCGAAGTCCTATGGCTTCAAAGGAAGTAAGGAATTGAAGGGGATGATAGGTCAAAAGATGTATAAAAGGAAGAGGGGAATGGAGTATTTTCCCATATGTGATAATTGTGGAAAGAAACACCCTGGTACATGCTTAAAAATAATGGGAGTTTTTTACATGTGTGCATAGAAAGGACATCATGATTTAGATTATAAGGGAAAAAATGTTTCTAATGTAAAATTATTCAACTATAAGGATATGGGACACTATGTAAATAGATGTCTCATGTGTCAATAGAATATACCCCAAAAGAGTCTAATAGATCACATAAAATATTATTCTACTAACATGGATGAATAAAAATGATTAATGGTATTATGTTTGGATTAAAGAATTATTTCATTTGAGTATTTTATAAATGATTAAGTAATTTATAAGGATTGTAATTTAGTACTATTTAATTAATTATTTGAGATCATCTGTTTAATGTTACTGAGGATCTAGAAAAGTAACCCATTAGAAAGTAAATTTTTTTTGTAAAACATATGGTTGAATGAAAGATAACCCTTAATATGTTACTAATACTAAGATATTGTTGTTGTAATAAATAGATTATTTATTTGGATAAAGTGAATTGGATAGTATTGACTACCTTGGAACTAATTAATGGTTTGTTTATAAAGTGGTTTATACCATAATTAATAGAGTTTAAAAAATTATTATATTTAAAGAGTATATTAAATAATCTATTTAAGGAATAAGGAAGAACACATCAAGAGAATACATGATTAAGGTATTCATATGTTTGAGATGTGAAAGACACAATCTACTTCCTGTTGTGGAATGATTAATGATATGTTTAGTTTAGAAATGTTAACCATTTTTGAAACTGTTTAACATTATATTTGATTTTTTTAGAGGTTAATGTATTACTTCACCCTATGACGCAATTTGTTCTATGAAATGGAGTATAAATAGTTTAAGGCATAACCAAAGTGTCACGACCCGTCCTCGGGGCCCGTGCCGTGACTACCCCAAGCCCGCCTTCCATAGGCCAGGGGCTGGCGACTAGCACCAAAGGCGTAAAATCCCGATAACTGGGAAGGCATTGCCTTTATATAGAAAACAAGCACCACAGAGTACAAGCGGAAGTAAAACACTAAGTACAAAAAGAAGAACTGAAAAGCAAAAAGGGGCCGGAAATACAAGCCCAACTGTAAAGTACAACTCGAAAGGGAAAACAGCGACTGAAAAGTAAAGCTGCTACGCTGAGATGTCCACTGGAAATCCCACCTGAAGGGTGGGTACAGATAGCTCTTCTGCTCCTCGGGTCCCGCCGTCTGCTCCAAGTATGACCCGCCCAGTGGTCTGCCTCTGGGTACCGCCTCGTCGTATAGTCCACCTCCAGGTACCGTCCAGTCCTCGAACACTCGGCCTCTGCCAGTACTGGCCGTCGTCTGCAACCAACACAACGAGGTGCGGGCATAGCCCGTGCAGGGGTGAGTATAACGATACTCAGTAGGGACCCCGAGACCCTCAAGGTCTCACTAAAACCAACAAGGATAAACACAAGAAGATCTCAACAGATAAACCCTACTTAGGTATATGCCCATACATATACCTAAGTTATCAAGTAACCCATCTCAATCATGAGGAAACACAAGGATTGTGAAATCGACGGATAACCACTACCCGGGTATATGCCCATACATATACCAAAGTTAGCAAGTGACCCATCTCAATCATGAAGTAAACACAAGGTCAAAAGTCTCAGCTCAAACCAGGATTTTCATTATCGAAACCGTAACTGCTGAAGAGCTCCGTCTCTAGAGTGTACAGTGGTCCTGTCACGACTCTGAGGCTGCCGCTCACTAACCTAAGACTGCTGAGGTACTCCTCCTGTCGAGTACTGCGGGTTTGCGGCCAACTACCTGGCGCTCCGTCCGCTGAGGGTCTGTCGCCAAATACCGGGCGCTCGCCCAATTAGCCTACTGAGGTACTCCTCCTGTCGAGTACCGCGGGTTTGCTGCCATCTACCCGGCGCTCCGTCCGCCGTGGGTCTGCAGCCAAATACCGGCGCTCCGTCCACTGGGCTAGTCGACTCACTCCAAGTCGAGTCGGTCAAGCAGTCGTCAGGTCTCAGCCGGCTACACGGTCTCCGTACTCTGCACGCTCGTCTCCGGGAGGGTCCGCTCCACGAGCTACTGGTCGATACTCCAAGTATCTCAAAGTCCCACGAAGAAGTGTCTCAAAAGTCCGTCTCGTCACAGGGGTCTCAACGCAACAGACGGCGCGTCAATCGGACGCCCGGTCTGTGAGTTATTAGCCTTTTCGTCCCAGGGGCCCGGTTGGTTTCGAGAGCGAAACCAATCCCGGCCATATCTCAACTGTACCCCGAACTCCCATAGGGTAAACTCAAAGGGACCGTTACTCAACGTAACCACCAACGCTGCTGACGGCTCGTCAAGCGGACGTCCTGTCTGAAAGATATCAGCTTTTCCGTTCCAGGGGCCCGGTTGGATTTCGGGTACAATCCAACCCGGCCATACTCCGACTGTATCCAAAACTCGGGCGGAGTATGTGAAAAGTTTCGTCTCATCAAGAGGAAGTCAACGAAACAGACGGCGCGTCAATCGGACGCCCGGTCTGTGAGTTATTGGCATTTTCGTCTCCGGGGCCCGGTTGGTTTTTAAGGAAAAACCAACCCGACCGTACTCCACCTGCGTCCAAACCTCGGGCGGAGTATGCCAAAAGATCCGATTCACTAAGAGGAACACAACGCGACTGACGGCGCGTCAATCGGACGTTCGTGGCTCAAGATATGAGCGTTTCCGCTCCGAAGGCCCGGTTGGTTTCGTGAACGAACCAACCCGGCCGAACTCAAAGTAATCCGAAACCTTAAGTGCGATATACCGAAACGACCGTCTCGATCCAAGGATCGCGTTGCCGCTGACGGTTCGTCGATCGGAGGTCCGAGGCTCAAGTTATGAGCGAAAAACCATAACTGGTCCGAAACGGGGGGTCCGGGTCCGGGCCGTCCCGGCCCGACCCCCCCCCCCCGGGCGGCGCGGTGGCCGGCGGCGGCGGGCGGCGGCGGTGCGGCGGCCGGTGGCGGCGCGCGGCGGCGCGCGGTGGCGGCGCGGCGGAGGCGGCGGGCCGCGCTGGCGGCGGCGGCGGGCCGCGCTGGCGGCGGCGGCGGGTGCCGCACGCGGGTGGTCACGCGGGGGGCAAGGCCCCCGCTTTGCTGGAGGGCGGCGCGGCAACTGGCCGCGCCGTTTTTTTTAACAAGCGCCCCCCCTCGTGGGGGGCCTGCTGGATCGGAACCGAGGGGGCAGCCGGCCCCCTCCCTTTAAAAGAACCGCCCCCTCTTTATAAGAGGGGGGTTTTAATATACCGGCCGGGGAATTAAATTCCCCGGTTTTTATGGCATCCGGCCGGCCCGCTGGCCGGCCGGTTTTTACCAACGGGACCGGAAATTCCGGTCCCGCCCTCGACTTCCGACGCCGGCGGCCCGGCCGCCGGTCTTTCCTTCCGCCGCGGCCCGGAACCGGCCGCGGTCTCCTCGTCCCGCCGCGGCCCGGAACCGGCCGCGGTCTTCTCGTTCCGCCGCGGCCCGGAACCGGCCGCGGTCTTCTCGTCCCGCCGCGGCCCGGAACCGGCCGCGGTGTTCGTCGTCCGGCACGGTGCGACGGCACCGCGCCCCTTTCGCCGTGCCATGAATCCTTCCAACGCGGCGCGACGGCGTCGCGTTCTTGAAGACTCTTCTCGGCGAAGCGCGACGGCGTTGCGTAAAATAAAAGAACGATCGTCCGCGTGGTGCGACGGCACCACGCTACTTGTTTCCACCAGCATAAACAAACATGAACGATGGAGGGGGGAATTCGGCCGTGTTCGTGCGGTCCGGCCCCCCTCGCGTTAAATTAAAAACGCAACTTAAAAATAAATCAAGTTACACGTTAGTCTTGATAGATTCACGATCAAGAATAAATTAAGGAAACCAAAAGAAAACGACAACCCCTACCTCGGGTTTAAGATTTGAAGATTCGTCTACGCTCCGCGGAAGACGGCGTCGCGGAGGTCGGGCGTCGCGGTCGTCGTTCGTCAAATTCGACGACGAAGAGGCGCGTCCGAAGAAGCACGTCGTTGGCGAATCCTTGTACGCCGACGAAGGTTTTCCGAGGAAGGTGCGGTGTTCTCTCTCGTTGACACCGAAGACGAAGAAGAGCGGAGCGGCGTTCTCGATAATCACACGTTGACGTAGTCGTGGAATATCGGTGTCGATTGATTTGACGTCGGAGGAAGAGTCGTTTTCGAAGGCGTTCGTCGCGGAAAACCGTTGCGGAAGGGATGACGCGGAAGAAGTACGTCGCGTCGCGGATACGGCGTCGCGGATGGATCGTGTTCTTCGGCGGAGAAGTTCTTCGTTGAAGAACGTCGTTCTTCGCGTTCTTCGTTGAGTTTGAAGAAGAAGGAGAGGAGCTCTCCACCTCTCAAGAAGACAAACGATCAACCCAAAATAAAATAAGATAACATCTTATTTTATTATTACAAAACATAAAAGAATTTCAAAAGTTTGAAATTCAAAAGAGATAACTCCACATTTAACTCACTTATTTAATATACATGAATTGTATAATTAAATTGAAGTTAACTTGTCAAGCCATTAAGAGGGAGAGAGGGGAGTTGAAAAGGTGGGGGTTCGTGTGGGCCCCACCACACTTAATCCTCCCAAGGGAGGTTAAGTGGGTGTGGGTCCCACTTCCAACCTCTTTTGAGAGGTTTTAAGAAGTTAAAATAAAATTTGTTCTACACAAATTTTATTTAACTCAACCTAAACCCTCAAAAATTAACTTTCAACCCGCAACAAACGCAACTCCCGAAAAGGTCTCTTTAAGCGAATATCGGCGCTGCGAGTTCATCGGTGCCCTCGGATTTCAATTCCGAGAACCGGATCAAAAGTTAGGAATTCCCGCTCGTTCGTTCACTGAACGTACCCGAGCCAAACTTCGGAAATTAATTCCGGGCACTCCGGGCCTCGGAATCAGGTGCCGTCAGAAACCGCATTCTTGTAAAATTCTAAAGAAAATTAAGAAAAAAAAATTTCCCTTGAATTTTACGGGTCTTTACATTACCCCCACCTCAGGGCTTTACGTCCCCGTAAAGCTACAACAAAAACTAGGGAAACAAAAGAGGGTACTGAGCACGCATCTGAGCCTCCCGCTCCCATGTGCTCTCCTGGAGATTCCCGTGCCGCCATCTGTTGCGCACAAGAGGAATCGATCGCCCATCGTCAAGGATGTGCGTCGGGTCGAGCACGCATCTCTTCAGCTGAGACACGTGGAAGACGTCGTGCACCCGGTGCAATTGAGGTGGTAGAGCCAGGCGATAAGCCACCTCACCAACCCTGCTGAGGACCTGGAAGGGTCCGATGAAGCGCGGAGATAACTTGTTGCCTCGGCCAAATCTCCGAATACCACGTCGAGGTGAGACCCGCAAGAAGACGTGGTCACCATCCTCGAACTCTAGTGGCCTCCGCCTCCTGTCAGCGTATGACTTCTGCCGGCTCTGTGTTGTCCTCATCCGCTCCTGGATGACATGGACCTCCTCCGACGTGGCCCGGACCATCTCTGGTCCCACAAGAGCTGCAAGATTTCTTCTTTGCCGATAAGAGAAACCTGGTCTCATCCCCTGGATGAACCTCATTCTTTGCCTAAAACAGTCAATCCTAACATGGATGATACTAATCCATACCAAGGATGACGTCGTAAGGCCTCGACGCTACTACTAAGAGATCCAACCGTTACTCTCGCCTCCAAGGGTTGAGTCACACTGTCGGCATCAGTGTGTGGTAACTGGTCTCCTCCAGTAGATGTCTCACAAGTGAGGGTCAAGTCAACAGTCAACTGGAACCTCTTAGTAACATCTCAAAAGAGGACAGGAAAGAAAACATCACAAAGGATGCGTCTTTTATTATTGCAGCTCATAATACAAGACGCTACACAAAAGCAACATCAACATGGAACTAGAAGTACAAGAGACGTATCCACTAGTTCCGCTCCTGTCCACCTGCTCCCAGAGCTCCATGATCGTAAGCTTCAGCTGCCTGAAGCTGTGCTCTCGCATGTCCACCTACTCCCTGTGGTCGGGGTGGACCTCCTGGTGGTGGTGGTGGCAGTGCCTCAAAGCGTCGTCCACCACCTGCTGCTCGGCCAGCTCCTCTGCCTCGTCCGCCTCCTCCCTGCGGACCGCCACGGTCGAACCTCTGCCTCTGCCTAGGTGGTCCCTCACTTAACTGCTGATCATCAGCATGGCGGGTCGGACAGTCACGAGCCATGTGACCAATCCCGCCACAGGAGTAACACTGCCCACTCTCGGCACGCCTGGCTCTGACTCCACCCCGGCTTCCCCGTACAACTGAGCCTGAGTCGTGCAGTCGGCCACCGGTAGGTCTGGTCTGCCTGGAACCCTGAGTCATCTGTCGGCTACCTGCTGCAGATGACTCTGCCACGTGCCGCCCTGCGGTGAGTTGCTGTGCTGGTGTAGACTCAGCAAGGAAACTCTCGATCAGAAGTGCCCGCTCCAGTACTCCTGTCTGAGTCGGTATACTGAGGGAGATCAGCGATGCCCTGATCTCGTGTCTCAAACCCTGCTCGAAGGTCCGGGCCCGGAAGAAGGGGTCCCGTACCATGTCTGTCGAGTACCGAGAAAGGTCGGTGAACCTCGCCGCGTACTGAGCGACCGTCATGCTGCCCTGCCGCAGCTGTAGAAGCTCCTGGATACGTACCGCACGAAGGGTGGCTGGGACGAACTCCGAGCGGAAGAGGCTCTCAAAGTCCGTCCAAAGAAGAGATGCCTCATCGTGCACCTGGAGCATCAAGCTCCACCATCGTCCTGCTGCTGCGTGTAGTAGGCTCACAGCGAGGATCACCATGAGGTCTGCTGGTGTCCTCACTAGCCTAAACACTCGTACCACTGCCTCCAGCCAGTCCTCTGCAGCCTGGGGATCCGTCTCCCCGCGAAACCTGGGCGGTCGCTGGCGCTGAAACTCATGCAGTGCGCTGAGGCGACGTGCATCGTCAGCGGCTGCTGCTGGAAGCATCGGGGGCTCGGCAGATAGAGCTACCGCCGGTGCCACTGCTGACAAAGGGCCCTGCACCGAGGCCTCGTCGCTCGGTGGGCTGTCGTCACGTTCGATTCTCGGAACCCTAGCTGGCTGCCGTCGTGGGGCCATCCTGAAAGAAACAACGTAACACGATCAAACGATTATACCTGGTGAGCTGACCTGGTTTGAGCTGTTTTAAGGGGGAAAACCTTTGAAAACACACACACAATCAGTGTTTTCGTGCACAAAGTCGGAAATCAGTTGTCAGGGTCCTGGTGTATGGATACGTCGGCCGCCCGCACCAACACTGGACTCCCTGAACTGAAAACCACACTCGGTACTCTCAACACTATTGCTTCACAGAAAGAAACATCAGAGTTATAAGTTCTGCGGTAGAACCGAACTCCTCTGATACCAATTTGTCACGACCCGTCCTCGGGGCCCGTGCCGTGACTACCCCAAGCCCGCCTTCCATAGGCCAGGGGCTGGCGACTAGCACCAAAGGCGTAAAATCCCAATAACTGGGAAGGCATTGCCTTTATATAGAAAACAAGCACCACAGAGTACAAGCGGAAGTAAAACACTAAGTACAAAAAGAAGAACTGAAAAGCAAAAAGGGGCCGGAAATACAAGCCCAACTGTAAAGTACAACTCGAAAGGGAAAACAACGACTGAAAAGTAAAGCTGCTACGCTGAGATGTCCACTGGAAATCCCACCTGAAGGGTGGGTACAGATAGCTCTTCTGCTCCTCGGGTCCCGCCGTCTGCTCCAAGTATGACCCGCCCAGTGGTCTGCCTCTGGGTACCGCCTCGTCATATAGTCCACCTCCAGGTACCGTCCAGTCCTCGAACACTCGGCCTCTGCCAGTACTGGCCGTCGTCTGCAACCAACACAACGAGGTGCGGGCATAGCCCGTGCAGGGGTGAGTATAACGATACTCAGTAGGGACCCCGAGACCCTCAAGGTCTCACTAAAACCAACAAGGATAAACACAAGAAGATCTCAACAGATAAACCCTACTTAGGTATATGCCCATACATATACCTAAGTTATCAAGTAACCCATCTCAATCATGAGGAAACACAAGGATTGTGAAATCGACGGATAACCACTACCCGGGTATATGCCCATACATATACCAAAGTTAGCAAGTGACCCATCTCAATCATGAAGTAAACACAAGGTCAAAAGTCTCAGCTCAAACCAGGATTTTCATTATCGAAACCGTAACTGCTGAAGAGCTCCGTCTCTAGAGTGTACAGTGGTCCTGTCACGACTCTGAGGCTGTCGCTCACTAACCTAAGACTGCTGAGGTACTCCTCCTGTCGAGTACTGCGGGTTTGCGGCCAACTACCTGGCGCTCCGTCCGCTGAGGGTCTGTCGCCAAATACCGGGCGCTCGCCCAATTAGCCTACTGAGGTACTCCTCCTGTCGAGTACCGCGGGTTTGCTGCCATCTACCTGGCGCTCCGTCCGCCGTGGGTCTGCAGCCAAATACCGGCGCTCCGTCCACTGGGCTAGTCGACTCACTCCAAGTCGAGTCGGTCAAGCAGTCGTCAGGTCTCAGCCGGCTACACGGTCTCCGTACTCTGCACGCTCGTCTCCGGGAGGGTCCGCTCCACGAGCTACTGGTCGATACTCCAAGTATCTCAAAGTCCCACGAAGAAGTGTCTCAAAAGTCCGTCTCGTCACAGGGGTCTCAACGCAACAGACGGCGCGTCAATCGGACGCCCGGTCTGTGAGTTATTAGCCTTTTCGTCCCAGGGGCCCGGTTGGTTTCGAGAGCGAAACCAATCCCGGCCGTATCTCAACTGTACCCCGAACTCCCATAGGGTAAACTCAAAGGGACCGTTACTCAACGTAACCACCAACGCTGCTGACGGCTCGTCAAGCGGACGTCCTGTCTGAAAGATATCAGCTTTTCCGTTCCAGGGGCCCGGTTGGATTTCGGGTACAATCCAACCCGGCCATACTCCGATTGTATCCAAAACTCGGGCGGAGTATGTCAAAAGTTTCGTCTCATCAAGAGGAAGTCAACGAAACAGACGGCGCGTCAATCGGACGCCCGGTCTGTGAGTTATTGGCATTTTCGTCTCCGGGGCCCGGTTGATTTTTAAGGAAAAACCAACCCGACCGTACTCCACCTGCGTCCAAACCTCGGGCGGAGTATGCCAAAAGATCCGATTCACTAAGAGGAACACAACGCGACTGACGGCGCGTCAATCGGACGTTCGTGGCTCAAGATATGAGCGTTTCCGCTCCGAAGGCCCGGTTGGTTTCGTGAACGAACCAACCCGGACGAACTCAAAGTAATCCGAAACCTTGAGTGCGATATACCGAAACGACCGTCTCGATCCAAGGATCGCGTTGCCACTGACGGTTCGTCGATCGGAGGTCCGAGGCTCAAGTTATGAGCGAAAAACCATAACTGGTCCGAAACGGGGGGTCCGGGTCCGGGCCGTCCCGGCCCGACCCCCCCCCCCCCGGGTGGCGCGGTGGCCGGCGGCGGCGGCGGGCGGCGGCGGGCGGCGGCGGTGCGGCGGCCGGTGGCGGCGCGCGGCGGCGCGCGGTGGCGGCGCGGCGGAGGCGGCGGGCCGCGCTGGCGGCGGCGGCGGGTGCCGCACGCGGGTGGTCACGCGGGGGGCAAGGCCCCCGCTTTGCTGGAGGGCGGCGCGGCAACTGGCCGCGCCGTTTTTTTTTAACAAGCGCCCCCCCTCGTGGGGGGCCTGCTGGATCAGAACCGAGGGGGCAGCCGGCCCCCCTCCCTTTAAAAGAACCGCCCCCTCTTTATAAGAGGGGGGTTTTAATATACCGGCCGGGGAATTAAATTCCCCGGTTTTTATGGCATCCGGCCGGCCCGCTGGCCGGCCGGTTTTTACCAACGGGACCGGAAATTCCGGTCCCGCCCTCGACTTCCGACGCCGGCGGCCCGGCCGCCGGTCTTTCCTTCCGCCGCGGCCCGGAACCGGCCGCGGTCTCCTCGTCCTGCCGCGGCCCGGAACCGGCCGCGGTCTTCTCGTTCCGCCGCGGCCCGGAACCGGCCGCGGTCTTCTCGTCCCGCCGCGGCCCGGAACCGGCCGCGGTGTTCGTCGTCCGGCACGGTGCGACGGCACCGCGCCCCTTTCGCCGTGCCATGAATCCTTCCAACGCGGCGCGACGGCGTCGCGTTCTTGAAGACTCTTCTCGGCGAAGCGCGACGGCGTTGCGTAAAATAAAAGAACGATCGTCCGCGTGGTGCGACGGCACCACGCTACTTGTTTCCACCAGCATAAACAAACATGAACGATGGAGGGGGGAATTCGGCCGTGTTCGTGCGGTCCGGCCCCCCTCGCGTTAAATTAAAAACGCAACTTAAAAATAAATCAAGTTACACGTTAGTCTTGATAGATTCACGATCAAGAATAAATTAAGGAAACCAAAAGAAAACGACAACCCCTACCTCGGGTTTAAGATTTGAAGATTCGTCTACGCTCCGCGGAAGACGGCGTCGCGGAGGTCGGGCGTCGCGGTCGTCGTTCGTCAAATTCGACGACGAAGAGGCGCGTCCGAAGAAGCACATCGTTGGCGAATCCTTGTACGCCGACGAAGGTTTTCCGAGGAAGGTGCGGTATTCTCTCTCGTTGACACCGAAGACGAAGAAGAGCGGAGCAGCGTTCTCGATAATCACACGTTGACGTAGTCGTGGAATATCGGTGTCGATTCCTTTGACGTCGGAGGAAGAGTCGTTGTCGAAGGCGTTCGTCGCGGAAAACCGTTGCGGAAGGGATGACGCGGAAGAAGTACGTCGCGTCGCGGATACGGCGTCGCGGATGGATCGTGTTCTTCGGCGGAGAAGTTCTTCGTTGAAGAACGTCGTTCTTCGCGTTCTTCGTTGAGTTTGAAGAAGAAGGAGAGGAGCTCTCCACCTCTCAAGAAGACAAACGATCAACCCAAAATAAAATAAGATAACATCTTATTTTATTATTACAAAACATAAAAGAATTTCAAAAGTTTGAAATTCAAAAGAGATAACTCCACATTTAACTCACTTATTTAATATACATGAATTGTATAATTAAATTGAAGTTAACTTGTCAAGCCATTAAGAGGGAGAGAGGGGAGTTGAAAAGGTGGGGGTTCGTGTGGGCCCCACCACACTTAATCCTCCCAAGGGAGGTTAAGTGGGTGTGGGTCCCACTTCCAACCTCTTTTGAGAGGTTTTAAGAAGTTAAAATAAAATTTGTTCTACACAAATTTTATTTAACTCAACCTAAACCCTCAAAAATTAACTTTCAACCCGCAACAAACGCAACTCCCGAAAAGGTCTCTTTAAGCGAATATCGGCGCTGCGAGTTCATCGGTGCCCTCGGATTTCAATTCCGAGAACCGGATCAAAAGTTAGGAATTCCCGCTCGTTCGTTCACTGAACGTACCCGAGCCAAACTTCGGAAATTAATTCCGGGCACTCCGGGCCTCGGAATCAGGTGCCGTCAGAAACCGCATTCTTGTAAAATTCTAAAGAAAATTAAGAAAAAAAAATTTCCCTTGAATTTTACGGGTCTTTACATTACCCCCACCTCAGGGCTTTACGTCCCCGTAAAGCTACAACAAAAACTAGGGAAACAAAAGAGGGTACTGAGCACGCATCTGAGCCTCCCGCTCCCATGTGCTCTCCTGGAGATTCCCGTGCCGCCATCTGTTGCGCACAAGAGGAATCGATCGCCCATCGTCAAGGATGTGCGTCGGGTCGAGCACGCATCTCTTCAGCTGAGACACGTGGAAGACGTCGTGCACCCGGTGCAATTGAGGTGGTAGAGCCAGGCGATAAGCCACCTCACCAACCCTGCTGAGGACCTGGAAGGGTCCGATGAAGCGCGGAGATAACTTGTTGCCTCGGCCAAATCTCCGAATACCACGTCGAGGTGAGACCCGCAAGAAGACGTGGTCACCATCCTCGAACTCTAGTGGCCTCCGCCTCCTGTCAGCGTATGACTTCTGCCGGCTCTGTGTTGTCCTCATCCGCTCCTGGATGACATGGACCTCCTCCGACGTGGCCCGGACCATCTCTGGTCCCACAAGAGCTGCAAGATTTCTTCTTTGCCGATAAGAGAAACCTGGTCTCATCCCCTGGATGAACCTCATTCTTTGCCTAAAACAGTCAATCCTAACATGGATGATACTAATCCATACCAAGGATGACGTCGTAAGGCCTCGACGCTACTACTAAGAGATCCAACCGTTACTCTCGCCTCCAAGGGTTGAGTCACACTGTCGGCATCAGTGTGTGGTAACTGGTCTCCTCCAGTAGATGTCTCACAAGTGAGGGTCAAGTCAACAGTCAACTGGAACCTCTTAGTAACATCTCAAAAGAGGACAGGAAAGAAAACATCACAAAGGATGCGTCTTTTATTATTGCAGCTCATAATACAAGACGCTACACAAAAGCAACATCAACATGGAACTAGAAGTACAAGAGACGTATCCACTAGTTCCGCTCCTGTCCACCTGCTCCCAGAGCTCCATGATCGTAAGCTTCAGCTGCCTGAAGCTGTGCTCTCGCATGTCCACCTACTCCCTGTGGTCGGGGTGGACCTCCTGGTGGTGGTGGTGGCAGTGCCTCAAAGCGTCGTCCACCACCTGCTGCTCGGCCAGCTCCTCTGCCTCGTCCGCCTCCTCCCTGCGGACCGCCACGGTCGAACCTCTGCCTCTGCCTAGGTGGTCCCTCACTTAACTGCTGATCATCAGCATGGCGGGTCGGACAGTCACGAGCCATGTGACCAATCCCGCCACAGGAGTAACACTGCCCACTCTCGGCACGCCTGGCTCTGACTCCACCCCGGCTTCCCCGTACAACTGAGCCTGAGTCGTGCAGTCGGCCACCGGTAGGTCTGGTCTGCCTGGAACCCTGAGTCATCTGTCGGCTACCTGCTGCAGATGACTCTGCCACGTGCCGCCCTGCGGTGAGTTGCTGTGCTGGTGTAGACTCAGCAAGGAAACTCTCGATCAGAAGTGCCCGCTCCAGTACTCCTGTCTGAGTCGGTATACTGAGGGAGATCAGCGATGCCCTGATCTCGTGTCTCAAACCCTGCTCGAAGGTCCGGGCCCGGAAGAAGGGGTCCCGTACCATGTCTGTCGAGTACCGAGAAAGGTCGGTGAACCTCGCCGCGTACTGAGCGACCGTCATGCTGCCCTGCCGCAGCTGTAGAAGCTCCTGGATACGTACCGCACGAAGGGTGGCTGGGACGAACTCCGAGCGGAAGAGGCTCTCAAAGTCCGTCCAAAGAAGAGATGCCTCATCGTGCACCTGGAGCATCAAGCTCCACCATCGTCCTGCTGCTGCGTGTAGTAGGCTCACAGCGAGGATCACCATGAGGTCTGCTGGTGTCCTCACTAGCCTAAACACTCGTACCACTGCCTCCAGCCAGTCCTCTGCAGCCTGGGGATCCGTCTCCCCGCGAAACCTGGGCGGTCGCTGGCGCTGAAACTCATGCAGTGCGCTGAGGCGACGTGCATCGTCAGCGGCTGCTGCTGGAAGCATCGGGGGCTCGGCAGATAGAGCTACCGCCGGTGCCACTGCTGACAAAGGGCCCTGCACCGAGGCCTCGTCGCTCGGTGGGCTGTCGTCACGTTCGATTCTCGGAACCCTAGCTGGCTGTCGTCGTGGGGCCATCCTGAAAGAAACAACGTAACACGATCAAACGATTATACCTGGTGAGCTGACCTGGTTTGAGCTGTTTTAAGGGGGAAAACCTTTGAAAACACACACGCAATCAGTGTTTTCGTGCACAAAGTCGGAAATCAGTTGTCAGGGTCCTGGTGTATGGATACGTCGGCCGCCCGCACCAACACTGGACTCCCTGAACTGAAAACCACACTCGGTACTCTCAACACTATTGCTTCACAGAAAGAAACATCAGAGTTATAAGTTCTGCGGTAGAACCGAACTCCTCTGATACCAATTTGTCACGACCCGTCCTCGGGGCCCGTGCCGTGACTACCCCAAGCCCGCCTTCCATAGGCCAGGGGCTGGCGACTAGCACCAAAGGCGTAAAATCCCAATAACTGGGAAGGCATTGCCTTTATATAGAAAACAAGCACCACAGAGTACAAGCGGAAGTAAAACACTAAGTACAAAAAGAAGAACTGAAAAGCAAAAAGGGGCCGGAAATACAAGCCCAACTGTAAAGTACAACTCGAAAGGGAAAACAACGACTGAAAAGTAAAGCTGCTACGCTGAGATGTCCACTGGAAATCCCACCTGAAGGGTGGGTACAGATAGCTCTTCTGCTCCTCGGGTCCCGCCGTCTGCTCCAAGTATGACCCGCCCAGTGGTCTGCCTCTGGGTACCCGCCTCGTCATATAGTCCACCTCCAGGTACCGTCCAGTCCTCGAACACTCGGCCTCTGCCAGTACTGGCCGTCGTCTGCAACCAACACAACGAGGTGCGGGCATAGCCCGTGCAGGGGTGAGTATAACGATACTCAGTAGGGACCCCGAGACCCTCAAGGTCTCACTAAAACCAACAAGGATAAACACAAGAAGATCTCAACAGATAAACCCTACTTAGGTATATGCCCATACATATACCTAAGTTATCAAGTAACCCATCTCAATCATGAGGAAACACAAGGATTGTGAAATCGACGGATAACCACTACCCGGGTATATGCCCATACATATACCAAAGTTAGCAAGTGACCCATCTCAATCATGAAGTAAACACAAGGTCAAAAGTCTCAGCTCAAACCAGGATTTTCATTATCGAAACCGTAACTGCTGAAGAGCTCCGTCTCTAGAGTGTACAGTGGTCCTGTCACGACTCTGAGGCTGTCGCTCACTAACCTAAGACTGCTGAGGTACTCCTCCTGTCGAGTACTGCGGGTTTGCGGCCAACTACCTGGCGCTCCGTCCGCTGAGGGTCTGTCGCCAAATACCGGGCGCTCGCCCAATTAGCCTACTGAGGTACTCCTCCTGTCAAGTACCGCGGGTTTGCTGCCATCTACCTGGCGCTCCGTCCGCCGTGGGTCTGCAGCCAAATACCGGCGCTCCGTCCACTGGGCTAGTCGACTCACTCCAAGTCGAGTCGGTCAAGCAGTCGTCAGGTCTCAGCCGGCTACACGGTCTCCGTACTCTGCACGCTCGTCTCCGGGAGGGTCCGCTCCACGAGCTACTGGTCGATACTCCAAGTATCTCAAAGTCCCACGAAGAAGTGTCTCAAAAGTCCGTCTCGTCACAGGGGTCTCAACGCAACAGACGGCGCGTCAATCGGACGCCCGGTCTGTGAGTTATTAGCCTTTTCGTCCCAGGGGCCCGGTTGGTTTCGAGAGCGAAACCAATCCCGGCCGTATCTCAACTGTACCCCGAACTCCCATAGGGTAAACTCAAAGGGACCGTTACTCAACGTAACCACCAACGCTGCTGACGGCTCGTCAAGCGGACGTCCTGTCTGAAAGATATCAGCTTTTCCGTTCCAGGGGCCCGGTTGGATTTCGGGTACAATCCAACCCGGCCATACTCCGATTGTATCCAAAACTCGGGCGGAGTATGTCAAAAGTTTCGTCTCATCAAGAGGAAGTCAACGAAACAGACGGCGCGTCAATCGGACGCCCGGTCTGTGAGTTATTGGCATTTTCGTCTCCGGGGCCCGGTTGGTTTTTAAGGAAAAACCAACCCGACCGTACTCCACCTGCGTCCAAACCTCGGGCGGAGTATGCCAAAAGATCCGATTCACTAAGAGGAACACAACGCGACTGACGGCGCGTCAATCGGACGTTCGTGGCTCAAGATATGAGCGTTTCCGCTCCGAAGGCCCGGTTGGTTTCGTGAACGAACCAACCCGGACGAACTCAAAGTAATCCGAAACCTTGAGTGCGATATACCGAAACGACCGTCTCGATCCAAGGATCGCGTTGCCACTGACGGTTCGTCGATCGGAGGTCCGAGGCTCAAGTTATGAGCGAAAAACCATAACTGGTCCGAAACGGGGGGTCCGGGTCCGGGCCGTCCCGGCCCGACCCCCCCCCCCGGGTGGCGCGGTGGCCGGCGGCGGCGGCCGGCGGCGGCGGGCGGCGGCGGTGCGGCGGCCGGTGGCGGCGCGCGGCGGCGCGCGGTGGCGGCGCGGCGGAGGCGGCGGGCCGCGCTGGCGGCGGCGGCGGGTGCCGCACGCGGGTGGTCACGCGGGGGGCAAGGCCCCCGCTTTGCTGGAGGGCGGCGCGGCAACTGGCCGCGCCGTTTTTTTTAACAAGCGCCCCCCCTCGTGGGGGGCCTGCTGGATCAGAACCGAGGGGGCAGCCGGCCCCCTCCCTTTAAAAGAACCGCCCCCTCTTTATAAGAGGGGGGTTTTAATATACCGGCCGGGGAATTAAATTCCCCGGTTTTTATGGCATCCGGCCGGCCCGCTGGCCGGCCGGTTTTTACCAACGGGACCGGAAATTCCGGTCCCGCCCTCGACTTCCGACGCCGGCGGCCCGGCCGCCGGTCTTTCCTTCCGCCGCGGCCCGGAACCGGCCGCGGTCTCCTCGTCCCGCCGCGGCCCGGAACCGGCCGCGGTCTTCTCGTTCCGCCGCGGCCCGGAACCGGCCGCGGTCTTCTCGTCCCACCGCGGCCCGGAACCGGCCGCGGTGTTCGTCGTCCGGCACGGTGCGACGGCACCGTGCCCCTTTCGCCGTGCCATGAATCCTTCCAACGCGGTGCGACGGCGTCGCGTTCTTGAAGACTCTTCTCGGCGAAGCGCGACGGCGTTGCGTAAAATAAAAGAACGATCGTCCGCGTGGTGCGACGGCACCACGCTACTTGTTTCCACCAGCATAAACAAACATGAACGATGGAGGGGGGAATTCGGCCGTGTTCGTGCGGTCCGGCCCCCCTCGCGTTAAATTAAAAACGCAACTTAAAAATAAATCAAGTTACACGTTAGTCTTGATAGATTCACGATCAAGAATAAATTAAGGAAACCAAAAGAAAACGACAACCCCTACCTCGGGTTTAAGATTTGAAGATTCGTCTACGCTCCGCGGAAGACGGCGTCGCGGAGGTCGGGCGTCGCGGTCGTCGTTCGTCAAATTCGACGACGAAGAGGCGCGTCCGAAGAAGCACATCGTTGGCGAATCCTTGTACGCCGACGAAGGTTTTCCGAGGAAGGTGCGGTATTCTCTCTCGTTGACACCGAAGACGAAGAAGAGCGGAGCAGCGTTCTCGATAATCACACGTTGACGTAGTCGTGGAATATCGGTGTCGATTCCTTTGACGTCGGAGGAAGAGTCGTTGTCGAAGGCGTTCGTCGCGGAAAACCGTTGCGGAAGGGATGACGCGGAAGAAGTACGTCGCGTCGCGGATACGGCGTCGCGGATGGATCGTGTTCTTCGGCGGAGAAGTTCTTCGTTGAAGAACGTCGTTCTTCGCGTTCTTCGTTGAGTTTGAAGAAGAAGGAGAGGAGCTCTCCACCTCTCAA
This sequence comes from Viscum album, assembly GCA_963277665.1. Lineage (NCBI taxonomy): Eukaryota > Viridiplantae > Streptophyta > Magnoliopsida > Santalales > Viscaceae > Viscum > Viscum album. The sequence goes on from OY728127.1 coordinate 966,166,378, forward strand.
GAAGACAAACGATCAACCCAAAATAAAATAAGATAACATCTTATTTTATTATTACAAAACATAAAAGAATTTCAAAAGTTTGAAATTCAAAAGAGATAACTCCACATTTAACTCACTTATTTAATATACATGAATTGTATAATTAAATTGAAGTTAACTTGTCAAGCCATTAAGAGGGAGAGAGGGGAGTTGAAAAGGTGGGGGTTCGTGTGGGCCCCACCACACTTAATCCTCCCAAGGGAGGTTAAGTGGGTGTGGGTCCCACTTCCAACCTCTTTTGAGAGGTTTTAAGAAGTTAAAATAAAATTTGTTCTACACAAATTTTATTTAACTCAACCTAAACCCTCAAAAATTAACTTTCAACCCGCAACAAACGCAACTCCCGAAAAGGTCTCTTTAAGCGAATATCGGCGCTGCGAGTTCATCGGTGCCCTCGGATTTCAATTCCGAGCACCGGATCAAAAGTTAGGAATTCCCGCTCGTTCGTTCACTGAACGTACCCGAGCCAAACTTCGGAAATTAATTCCGGGCACTCCGGGCCTCGGAATCAGGTGCCGTCAGAAACCGCATTCTTGTAAAATTCTAAAGAAAATTAAGAAAAAAAAATTTCCCTTGAATTTTACGGGTCTTTACACAAAGGATAAGATTGTGTTTATATAAATTTATAAAGTAATTATATTTACTGATAGTGTGAAATAATTACTCAATTCATAGAAAAGTATCTAAAAAACATATTATTTTCAGTTGAACCGATGGTACTTTAAATCCTTGTAGATATATGGATTTTAGGCCCTCAATTTTCCATTTATCATTCACTTGTTTGTTAACAATGACTTCAATCGCTCCTTACAAATATTTATGATTTTACTCCGTGAACATATCTCTACTTTCCACTAAGTTTCTTATATTTGAAAGCTTAGTTTTTTGGTGACCTTTACTTTTACCTTTCCTACTTATTAAGAATATGTGTTATTAACTCTATGGATAAGTATTACTATCATGTGATTATTTATATAACGTTACTTGATCAGCTTTTATTCTTGCCATATTATGCTTGAAATTATGTTTTAATGGCATGTGATGTTAGTTATTCACCTTTACTTATTTTTTATATTTATATATGATAGATTCCTCTTTACACTTTCCCTTAATGAGCATTTTAGATCACCCCTTTCTTATGTTTCATTTTTTCCAGGATGCGAAGATGTATATTATGATTGATTTTCCGGGTTAAGAGAAGATAATCATGGTCTTCCAAGGAATATCTATGTTGTAGTTTGATTTTGAATTATAATATAAGGTTAATTTATGTAATCTATTTTCCAATAATACTAAACTGATTAGTCCTTTAGGATTCAAATCTTGTATCTATACCAATGTAATAAAATAAGGCACTGGCTCTGGGCTACTGGGGTCGAGGTCTATAAAGTTGGAATCAGAGGGAGTTTATAAGTAACCTTGGAAACTATATTTAGAAAACATAGAATATGGTACATAACCTACAATAGACATGTGGATAAGTATAGAATATTGTCACAAAATTTTGATAAGGTAGATATTTTGGGGGTATTCTTAGAAATAAATCCCTATCTAGATACTACAAGTGGACATGGTTTTGGCATATACGTACCTAGTAGTAACAACTTTGATAATGTGTGATGGTCCTAACTTAACATAACCTAGAACAAAAAAATGGGCCTTACTATGCACCTGGTTTGACACTCCTAAGGGATATGTTTTGGACAATTCACATTTCCTTTTACAAACCATTATAAAAGTTTTAAAAGTAAATATGTACTGAAAGAAACCATTTTTTTGATTATGAGGTTAGCAATGCATAAATTCTCAATTTATATTAAGCGTTTTCATTATGATTCATAACATAATTTAGTACATGGAATCATTTAGAAGTAGCACATAGAAAAAGGAATTTAAACCTCACCAATATACATGGTTCAAAGAGAATGAATGATCATATCATCTATAGTATTATGCCAATATTTCAAGGGGAAATAGTCTCCCAAACATCATCATCATATGAGGAGATACTATCATATGATAACACGATGGTTAAATAATTATCTAAGTCCTATGACTTCAAAGGAAGTAAGGAATTGAAGGGGATGATAGGTCAAAAGATGTATAAAAGAAAGTGGGTAATGGAGTATTTTCCCATATGTGATAATTGTGGAAAGAAACACCCTGGTACATGCTTAAAAATAATGGGAGTTTTTTACATGTGTGGATAGAAAGGACATCGTGATTTGGATTGTAAGGGAAAAAATGTTTCTAATGTAAAATTATTCAACTATAAGGATATGGGACACTATTTAAATAGATGTCTCATGTGTCAACAGAATATACCCCAAAAGTGTCTAATAGATCACATAAAATATTATTCTACTAACATTGATGAATAAAAATGATTAATGTTATTATGTTTGGATTCAAGAATTATTTCATTTGAGTATTTTATAAATGATTAAGTAATTTATAAGGATTGTAATGTAGTACTATTTCATTAATGATTTGAGATCATCTGTTTAATGTTACCGAGGATCTAGAAAAGTAACCCATTAGAAAGTAATTTTTTTGTAAAACATCTAGTTGAATGAAAGATAACCCTTAATATGTTACTAATACTAAGATATTGTTGTTGTAATAAATAGATTATTGATTTGGATAAAGTTAATTGGATAATATTGACTACCTTGGAACTAATTAATGGTTTGTTTATAAAGTGGTTTATACCATAATTAATAGAGTTTAAAAAATTATTATATTTAAAGAGTATATTAAATAATCTATTTAAGGAATAAGGAAGAACACATCAAGAGAATACATGATTAAGGTATTCATATGTTTGAGATGTGAAAGACACAATCTACTTCCTGTTGTGGAATGATTAATGATATGTTTAGTTTAGAAATGTTAACCATTTTTGAAACTGTTTAACATTATATTTGAATTTTTTAGAGGTTAATGTATTACTTCACCCTATGACGTAATTTGTTCTATGAAATGGAGTATAAATAGTTTAAGGCATAACCAAAGGATAAGATTGTGTTTATATAAATGTATAAAGTAATTATATTTACTGATAGTGTGAAATAATTACTCAATTCATAGAAAAGTATCTAAAAAACATATTATTTTCAGTTGAACCGATGGTACTTTAAATCCTTGTAGATATATGGATTTTAGGCCCTCAATTTTCCATTTATCATTCACTTGTTTGTTAACAATGACTTCAATATCTCCTTACAAATATTTATGATTTTACTCCGTGAACATATCTCTACTTTCCACTAAGTTTCTTATATTTGAAAGCTTAGTTTTTTGGTGACCTTTACTTTTACCTTTACTACTTATTAAGAATATGTGTTATTAACTCTATTTCAAAAGTGGGTTCTTCAACAATAGAATTTTAAAATGTAAAGATCTTGATTAATGAGATTAAGTTTAAATTGAGAGGATGTAATTTAATTAAGGTGGGGAGAATATAATACCCCAAGAATTTAAAATATTTTTCATTTTAAAAAAATTAATATATTATAGACTTTGTAGTGTATACCACACTAAGTTATTATTTTTTCTTCATATAACACCGACTTGGCTTGCGTTACACACAAGTACTGAGTTTCCAATAAACATCCCATTATTATTATAATTATAACCTAGAAATTAAACATAGTAATATGAATAGTAATAAGTAATTTTAAAATTTTATTTATAATGTTTTAACATGAATAAATTATATTTATAATCAAATGTTTAATATTTGGTAAATACTTTATATGTTTAGAAATACTATTTTCTTATAGGGAATTATTTTTATATCCTTTTAAGAATAACATTAAAATTAATTTTGGAAACTCTTAAAAATTGAATTTGATAATATAAAAATTATTTTTGAATTTATAATGTCTAAATTAGCTTAGGGTGAATGTTTAGTATTTTTCTGAGAAGTTTCATTTTATCGTGAATAGTGAATAATACTGCATTTTAGTTAAAACTATGTTTTTCATTTAAATTATAATTATATTTTAAATTGATTTTTAAAGTCACAAATAGACCAATTATACATATATTAATCAAATTTAGGTTATTATAATCATTATTTTATTTGAATAGGATATAAGATCTTATTGTACTTTCGAACATTTTCTTCTACCCATTTTCTCACCACGTCTGCGGGATTAGAGTTAAACTTAATTTAGCCACCTCTATGAAATTAATTTCCAAAAAAAGAAATACAATATTGTAATTAGAACTATATTTATATTATAATAGTATCAACTTATTTTTTTGGGTACGATGAATTGTAACTTTAGTAAATTTTTACATACCACGGTTAAGGGTTATTTGGGAAATTATAGGTTAAAATAGTATTATAATATTATAAAGTTAACCTAAAACTTTTCATAAATTAATTGTATGAGTGGGTTTAAAAAAAATAATCCTTAGGTCGGAATAATAACCTTTTTAGGCCATTTTAGTTAGAATATTACATTTATTATATTTTATTTAAAGATAAGTTAAAAAATGTCATACTCACATTTTTAATAACTATACCATTATTAATAAAGGGTTATAAAAAGTATAAATTACACTATAAATAGAAATTTAAAAGATAAATTTTTATCTACATCATGTTAATTTTTTTATAATTTCTAATGATAATATAATTAACATAGATATTGACATAATGATGATGCAGTAGTTGTTTAGATGATATAAGAATCAAATACATGATATTAAAAACATTAATATAAATATAATTTGAGTGATTTAATGTCAAAAACATTATTCAAGAATTTGAAATTTTATTAATGTTTTATAAGTTTTTTTCGATTTTATCTTGTTGGATTGATTTTTTTAAAACAAAATAATGAATTGTATCAAAATAAACATTTAAGATATTCTAAAATAAATAATATTTTATTAAATGTTATAAAATATCTAAAAAACTAAAATATAGAAAAATAATTGGAATAAGTCTTAAAATTTCATAGATGAATCATTTAGTGGACTTTTGGTATTTTATATTTATTATATTAACCCATAATGTATAAATTATATGATATCACTATAATAGTTAAAGGGGTTAAATAAGGTTTAAAACAAAAATATAAGGATTATAAACTTAATAAAAACTTGTTAAAAAATTATTTTATAAGTAATATTAAACCCTTACAACATTATGATCTATTTTGAGCTGTTTAAAAGACACGTTTCCATGGAAATAAATTATATTTTATTTAAATCAAAGATAATTACAAAATATCACACTCTTTGTTTTTAATATATTTTATGTGTCCAAATTTAAAAAAAGATCAAGATATTAATGAATCTAAATGTATATTTTTATCATAATTATGTCAGTGTTATTATATAATTTTATTTTAAATTTTATGAAATTATATAATTACATTCAATGCTTCTTCAATGCTAAGTAATATTTATTTAATTAACAGAAAAACAAAATAACTGATATTAAAAATATTTATTTTAATATATATTGGATGATTTATGGTTTATAACAAATTTAATAGATCTATATGAAATATTATAGATGTTTTAAGGCATTAGATTAAAATTCACACATTTCCATCATGTATTTGAAGTTAAATTAAATGAATAGTATTAAATTTGATAATAACATTTTCTTATTGAATTAATTTATTATTAAATAATTTAAATATCGCAAAAATGATAAATAATAAATAAGGGGATAGGATATGGTAAAAAATGTTACAAACTAATCTTTTAAAATCTATTTGGAAGTATTTGGATCTATAATAATCTTTTTTTATTTTAATATTTTGAGGATTTCCAAAAGTGCCCCTCCCCTATCTTATAAAAGGGTATATCATCCCTCACTTCCTCACAGAACATTGAGCCTTATATCTTGACCAAACCCTGGAAATTTCTCCTCACAAAATCCTTATCTATTTTCTTTAGGAACTTGTATTCTAAAAATACAAACCCTATGTCCCTAAGAGGAGATCCAAAGGAAGTCCACCGAAGAAGATGTAATTGTTTTAACAATTCATTAAAGTTATTTTATTCTTCTACTTACTATTACTATGTTGTTTCCATAATAAAGTAATAAATATAATATCCTATATATTATTATATATTATTAGTTTTACATGGAAACCATATTCCTCTTTTTATCCATCCTATGAAAAATAATATCACCATGCGTACGTACTTACGACTTACTATCTCCACGCTGTGGTGAAATTTGTATTTCATCACCATTTTTTTTGTATGGGTATAATGATTAATATAATGGATATAAATAATAAACATGACATGATATTTATTTTTTATAATTAATATAACTTCCAATTTTTCATCCATTTACCATTAAGTGAATGATACTTTCGCTCATGCGTACGCACAACTTACCGTCTCCACGATATGATGATATTCATCGTCCATGCTAACCATTCAAGAATGATTATAAAAATGTATATAGTGAATAAATATGAAATATCTGAAATAATAATTCTACTAGAATAATAACATATATATATATATATATATATCATTTACCTTCTTCCATTCAATACGATAAGAAAACAGAAACAACGTTCATACGTACGTACGACCTACCATCTCCATGAACGGTGTATTAAATTTCATATATATATATTATATATATATTTATATAATTAAAATATATGATATATAAATCATCATTTACCTTTATGAATTAAATAAATCATGATCTAAGCAATCAGATCATGAATAAAAAGTCAAAACACATACGATAAACAAAGCAGTTATTACCAGAAATGTTTCTTTAATCTAGAATTACTAATAAACGAGTATTATAAAGTCTTAAATGAATCATATATGACATCATAAATATTATTATGATTCTATTACATTTTAATAAAATATTTAGAACCACTATACAAGGGTTTTGGACACGTATGAAGGGAATCAAACCTATGGTATGGGTTAATTTTGCAATCTCATTATTATCCAAGATTGTTTATACATAAGTATTTACTGGGGAATATTTATTATGAATGTCCATGTTTCTTAAAAATATTTTCAAAATTACTTTTTAAGGTTTCATTAAAGGGTATATTTAACTAAAACATCATTTTAAATTTTTTTATGATTTTTTCTTCAAAATCATTTTCATTCATGTCCTTATTTTCAAAATAGGGTTTATGGATTTATTTATAAGGACCTAAATATTTAAAATGTTAAAATTTTAATTTATTTAAAATGATTAAAGTGTTATGGGACACCTTTATTAACAATTTATTATTAAATGTATTCTTTTATAAATGCTCATCTTTTGAATAAAGATTTCAATGTAAAAGGGTATTTTTCTAAAGAAATTTTTAATGACTTCATTAGAGTATTTTCATCTATGTAAAAATCCTTTATTGGATATTATGATTGATTGAAGTTGAAATATTATGATACCATTTACCATATTTCATTTAATGGTATATGATTTTGTTTGACTGTGGATGTTTAATTTTGATACGTTTCATAGTTTATGGTTAAAGTATTCACATTTCGTATGCTAGTTTTAATATGAATGTTTTTGTTGGTTATGTTTTACCAATTCATAAGAGGAATGTATTAGACATAGTAAGTGATGGGAAGGGCCTACAATATCTCCTTTATTCATTTACAGGTTTCATGAAACAAATTAAATATATAATTTTCTAAGGCTTTGTCCATTTATTTTCATATATTGTTATGGCTGAGGCCTTAACCATTTCTTTTCAGATGTCTTGGATGAGACCTCAATGATATGTTTATATGTTAAAAATTGTTCATTCCATCTTTATGAGAATAGTATTTATGTTCCATGTGATTATTCACCTATTAGAATATAAATGGTTAAGTATCATTCTCAGGTAATTATTTATATTCCGTTATTTGATATGATTTTATTCCTTTCATATTATGATCAATATTATGTTTTAATAGAATGTGATGTTAGTTACTCACCATGACTTATTTTTTATATATATTTATAATAGATTCCTCATTACTCTTACCCTTACTAAGAATTTTAGATCATCTCATTGTTATATTTCATTTTTCCCCTGGATGTAAAGATGTATATTATGATTTATTTTCAAGGTTAAGCTAGAAGAACCATGGTGTTTGAAGTATTCTCTATATTGTAGTTATATTTTGAATTGTAATGTATGGTTCATGTATATAATCTATTTTAAAATACTTATAAACTGACTGGTCCATCATGATTCCAATCTTATATCTATACCAATGTAATAAAATAATTCAACTACTATGGGTTACTAGGGTCAGGGTCTGTAAATACTATATAATGGAAAAAATAATAAAATTTCCTATGTTCAAATGATCAACCAATAGTTAAAAATAACAACTACAAGTTCCAATGATAAAAAACTAGACATATATACCACCAAACATAAGTACCAATAGAGAGATCTATTTCTAGATAGATCTACTATAAGACATATCTACCACTAAGAATATTTAATTATAGGAAGATCGACCTCTAGATATATCTATATCCAGACATATATATTACTAAACAAATCAATTATCAGGAAAATATACAACTAGACAAAGCTACCACAAATATGATCTACCTCCAAGAAGATCTAACAAGAAATAGATATATATATAGGAGGATATATCGTATGATTTTCTACCATAGGTGATCAGGATTAATATTAGAATTTACTAATCAAAATTCTAGATTAATAATTAAATTCAAGTTAGATTTATGCATATTTGAGAATAGTTATTCCTAAAAAACATCACATATGTTTTAAAGACCATGAAAAAACTTCCAATGTTATCTCTATCAGTATGAGGATTCGCTATATAATAGTATTACTTTTCAAAATATATTTGGACTTTATAGAAAAATATATATTTACAATAACCTCTCATTAACTGAGGAATGTGTATATATAAGAAGTTTAGTAAAAATATTTTTGAATGGTGTTGGATATACATAGAATTGAAAATACCTATTAGATGAAAAAACCACTACTTTTCTTAAAGTAGGTCTCTTAAAAAAAGGGAACATTTTTGCATGGTCTTCAACAATATTTTTTTGTACATATAGTATAGACATGGATGATTTATTTCTGATTTTATTCAAGGAAATATTAATAAACAAACACAACTAGACTAATATTTCTAAATATTCTTTCATTAACTATTTCACTATCTATTTTTTCATGCATTTTGAGTTGTCTTTTTATATTACCCAATTCATTTTTTATAATAATTTATCCTATACCAATCTAGAAAGTTCTTCTCACACTCCCTCAAATCATTCCTTTTTTACTCCCTTATATAACAATGTAACTGTTTTTTTGGATCTAGACTTTTATTTGTTCTATATAGAACCATGGAAGAAGATTTTGTATGAATGGACTCTCTGAGTACAATTGTTTCTTTGTAAAAAACCAATTAATTTTTTATTAGTATATTGGTTAAGAAAATTCATGGATACATGTGATTTCCATGTTGAGGGTATTTGATCTTGGTTTAAAAATAAACCCATTCTATATTTCTGATGTGAAATTTATTATTTTTTACTCCTTATTAATGAAAAAACCAATATTTTTTTTAAAAATAATAACAACAAATTTCAAGGGTTTTTTATTAAAATTTGATTTATATATAAATTTTTATTCAAGGAAACAAGTTTCAAATGTTAAAGTTTTTTCAAATGTTATATTAACTGAGCCTTGATCCATATTCTGATAATTATTTCAAATATCGAATTATAAAATAATACATTTTAGTTAACTAGTAATTTTTATTAAATTTGTGGATTAATGTGTTTAATACATTTTAAAATAAATTTTTTAACTGGGAGTCGATTCACCCCTTTAGTTTCTCACTAGGAAAAACATTTATACTAAATCATTGTTAAAACATTGTTTACTATGACAGTTTTCTACTTATAGTTCAAAAAACATTCTGTTTAATCTAAATTTAATTATTTAATGGATAATAATAAAATGAAAGGAATTTCCAATAACAAGACTACTAATTTTGATGTAACTAACTATTCTCAATGGATTATTAAAATGAAAATTCACATAGAATGTATGGTATTTGATATTTACTCAATTATATAATTTTTTTTGAAGAAACTAAAACTAAAAGAAAAAAATGGAGTGTGACTACAAAATACACATATGAATATAACTATCATCAAATGATTTTTTATATTGTGATTTAGGTGAGGATGAGTTTAAAAAAATATCTTCTTGTTCTATTACATTTAACTTTGAGTTTCCCTTTCTATATCTCATGTGGGAAAAACTAATATTAATATTCCTCCAAATATAAATTTTTATTTTGAATACAGTTTAAGAAGAAGTGGGAAACCAAAAACATCTTAACAAAAAACACTATGAACTGAAGGAACTCAAAAATTGATTGAAAACAAGATTGAGATTATTTGAGTTAATTACTCTATATAATTCCTAGTGAAGTGTACTAACCTCAAGTTCTGGTTCCTCGCTAATGAGTTCTTCAAAGTGATTAGCCATTCTGTCCATTTTTTGTATATATTCATCCGAGCTAATTTTATGTTGGTTGAAACCTTGTGCTAGTATTCAGTATTGCTTATTTATCTACTCCCATTGCTCCTCATTGGTATCAAATCACAACCTTCTTTCATAGATTATTTTAACCTCCTATTTTGTGGCATTTAACCAAACAACTTTTTAATTCACATCTTACTTAGAATTGAGGATGAGATCCAAAAACTCCCTTTCATATTACTCCACTATTCTTGGTTTCCAACTTCGTTCTTCACTTGCAAGCTTTCCAAAAACTAGTTGTTCACCTGTCACAATAGGTTCTGAACTCACTACTTTGGAAGTTAGTGATTCAACTACACTTGTTTCTTATACAAGTTTCTTGGACTTACTTAAGGATATGGTAACAATTGTTTTAGGGATGTTTGAGTAATATTTGTGGGGCCTGGTCTTCTTCCCTCCCTTTTGGACCAGAAAATTCCTATATTGGAGATTACCTTGTTTTCCCTTGCTCAATTTGGATCTGGTATTCATATCCCCATATTGGTCCTGCTCATATGATGTCATTTGTTGGCAGTCACTATCTCCATCACATATCTCGATGTCTTGAATAGATTTTGGCTCAACCCATTTCTTTGTTTTTTTTGAAATGACTTTCTACCACCCTATATTTTCTGTATCTTCTTGCTTACTTCTGATCAAGGATACAAATCAGTTATGGGTATTAAGAGGACTTGTTCCATCTTGCTTTCGAGAAGACACCAGTTACTTAACAGGTGAACATGGCACCGAAGAACACAATCTTTCAGTCTCACAACTGATAACAGGAGAAGGATCTTGAACAGATTGCTTCTCTCCGGAAAAAGTATCAGCATTAACAATGATGGGAGGACCTCCTAAATCGATCCTCAGATGCTTGAAAATATAAGTGGCCTTCATATCATTAGTATAGAGTATATCGGATTTTTTGAGCTTATCAGAGATGTCATCCTTGTTCTTCAAAGAGTCACTTTCTACCTTTTTGCCAAGCAGATCAGTCCCCAAATGAACCCCATGGCCTGCTTCTGTCTTCTCTTATGGAGGAAGAAAAATGGATTTCACTGCCTCTCCAAATGAAGAAGGAACACATGAGTTGCTTCTCAGATCCACAAATATCCCCTGGTACTATGTCAGATCAACCTTACTGAAACTCAAATCACCAGGCTCTTCCACCACTCTGGCTTCTAGATTATATGTGTTGACCTCATTCTGAATAATAGAAGGGATACCATCCCCACCAGTACCCCGATGATCCGTCCCTTTGACATAGCCCACATCAGCCATGCCAACTTCCATGCTATCCTGATGGGTAGAATTCTGAGAAAGATCAGAGGGGATTCGACAGAAACTGTAAATATCCTTACCCAAATGAGGACATCCAAAGAAAAAGGAAACCCAAGAGTTGTAAGAAACCTTCTGATTCCAGCAAATCTCTCCTTCAATCTCAATAATGATGGATTCCAGCGGTCCCTTCGAGACATCAACTTAATCCAAATTCTTGGGGGTACTAGATGGAAAATAGCACTGGTGCAGGCATCTAAAAAGAGGTAGCAACCTATCATATTGACAATTAACCGAAGAATCGCCAGATTCTGGAAAGGTAACAAAAGACCAGGAAGAGATATCCAGAGTGCTGTAAATGGAGAGTCATGCATCAGATGAAAATCAAAGGACCACCAAAAGATAGTAGACCATAGGTCATTTATAGCTCGTGGAGCATTGGCACAAGAATAGATCAGATCTTCCTTAGACGAAAAATTAATCTGAATGTTCTTTGAATCTAAAAGATCAAAAACCACTCGATCCTAAAGCTTCCATGAAGAGAAAATGAACCTGTCGAAGGCGTATATTGATGGTCATTTCTTACCAAAGCGATCAACCATGGTAAGATCCAACATTGCCGAAGTGTTTGTGAACTCTAAGGGAGAAGTTAGAATTGATGGAACTCCATTCACACAAGAATGGAATTTAGGGATAACATCGATATAAGGAAATCGAGGGAGAGAATACGGGTCAGTGAAGGGGGAAAAGGAAAGGTCACGAGAGGTGAACAAAATTGAGGGAGGAGCGTCTACTCCCCTCCTCGACTGGAGTGGGTCAAGGAGGGAAGGAAGAGGTGTGGCCATTAACTAGTAATATTAATGAAATTCATTTAGATACTTAAAATATTAAATAATACACATTTATAATGAAGAATGATGAATCAATTTTTTATTTTTATCTCATATTTATTGATATTTTTAACATGACACTTGCACTGGGAATGAAAATTACTGACATGGATGAAGTAAAGAGACTACTATGATGTCAACCTGGCAGTTGGAGAGGAACACTTTTTCAATAATGGAATCATGTAATATAAGTTAAATACCATTAAAGTATCTTATTTTAATGCATATGATATATGTGGAAGACTTTCGAGTAAACAAAGTGGAAGATGAATTCAAAATAAAATCAATATCCTTCAAAACCTATGACTAGACACTTAAAGGGAAAGTCAATGATAAAAGATCATGTTATGAAGAATCACTATTAAACAGTGATGAAGAAATGGATCACCTACCAATATGGTTCATGAATGTCTACAATATAAATAAATTTATAAAAATGGATTATAATGGAGGTATCTATTATAGAAAAGGAAATTGAATAAATAAATGGAAAAAAGGAAGTTTTTTTAATTAAATAACCTGTTATGAGTGTATGATAAAGGGTATCATTAAGTTAGATTTCCCCATGGTAATTTATATATAAAATATATTAGGATAAAGGAAAATGGTATAAGAAGGATATGAAATACATATGTAGTTCTATTGATGAAAGAACAAGTGACCCTAACTCTAGCAGAAAATATAAAAATTATAAAGAAAATATGTGTTTCTTGATAGACACATCTGTGGTGTAAACAATTTTTTATCATCTAATTTTTATATTTCAAATGATATTTAAAATGAAAACAGTGAATAAAATAGCAGTAGTGATTATTTATTTGAATATCATAACATGTTAGAAAAAATATTTGAAGAATATAAAGATAAATATAAATGATTATGGAAGAAACATGCATCTTCTAATCATTTTAAAAATTATTATTCAATAGAAAAATATAAAAATGATGAATTTTTAAAATAAAATTTTTATCTTAAATAATATAATGAGAAGCTTATTATGGATATTGAATGATTCAAAAATGGAAGAAAACTTCTTACACACATTCTTGGAAAGAATACTTCACCTAAGTACACAAGTGTAATTGTATATAAACATGGAATGAGGACGATTTATAAGAAATTTTTTCCTTGTTGTAGTTATAAAATGTCCTTTAGTAATTGTTACTATTCTATAAATGACAATGTTTTAATTTATAAAAGTAAAAACTCTATTTATGGTAATACTATTAAAATATTATGGATTCAAAATTTTCTTATTACTAGCATTTCTATACCCAAGAGAGTCTAGGTATCAAAACCATTGTTGGTTTAAAATTTTCTATAGTAAACAATTTAGAAGATTACTAGAAATTTTATCAGGAAAATGGATATTCCAAACACATGACTAGTGAATAATCATTATTCAAGAACATTATCAATATTGATGGTGTACATGTAATTTTTAGTAACAATGTGAAAGGAAAAGTAATGAGACATAGTCATATCAATAACTCAAGTATTATTTTTATTTTTAAAGTTTTATATATTGATGGATTAAAATATAATTTTCATAGCATATCATAATTATGTAATGATGTTTATCTTATTAAATTTTATAAAAAATATTTATATTTATATTTTATTTTAAAATGTTTTATTCTTTACTTCCTTGTAAAATTATAATGTTTATGTTTTTGATTTTAATTTTTCTTTTTCTAAAAATATTATTTAGAACCATTAAAAAATAACCTTGTCATTTGAATATGAAATTAGGCCACTGAAACCTTCACTCAGTTGGAAGTCTAAATAGTAATTAATTTTTCAATTATTTACCTAAAATAGAATTCCTAAAAGGAAATGTATATAATTCCTATCAAAAGGGATAAAATATAAAGTCTATTTCAAACCAATAATAGAAGTTTCAAATACTCAAACCCTAGAGCTAGATCACATATATACTTTTTCCCTTCTATATCTTGTAGAAAAAATGGAAAGAACTTTTATTTTGTTCATGTAGATTACTTTTCTAGAAACACTTGAGTATTATTTTTATCTCAAAAAAGTAAAATCTGTTCTTATTTTCCATGTATGAAAAATCAATAAAAAATATCATTGGACATAGAATTATGACCTTAAGAAGTGATCACATAAATGAGTTTGAGTATCATGATTTTGATTCATTATTATCACATGAAGATATATTTACAAACTAAATTCACTTAGGACCTCACAATAGAATGATTTAGTATAAATATGAAACTAAACACTTTAGGAATTTTCTAGGGCTACATGTAATTAATTTAATTTACCAATTTACTTTTGTGTAGAGGCTATGCATAAAATATTCCATGTTATTAATTAATATCATTTTAATGATATGTTATTGAAAATACCATTTGAGTTATTGAATGGTAGAAAAAAAAAATTTAATTTCATTATAGTATTTTGTTATAAATTCATTATAATCAATTGAAAGGATAATTTATAAAAAATTTCATCCAAATGTGATGTAGAAATATTCCATGTATATTCAACATCTAGTAATTGATACATGTTTTTAATAAAAGGAATTGTTTTTAGAGAATTGTGCAGGTAAAATTAAATGAACTATATCTATATGATCCTCATTATAAAACCTTTAGAAGACAATTTGTAGTTTATATATTAATGAAAAATCTTGTGATTTTTCTTTGAAACCTATAGAAAAATCACCCAGTTTATATTTAGTTGAACCTATGATTGTAGATGAAAATTAATTTTCAAATATATATATTTATAGAGCTATTATGAAACATAAATACCATCTTATTGATTCTTTCTAAGGATACATAGATAATGAAACTAATTCTAAACCTTATATTAGAAATATAGTTTATCATCAACCCTTTCTATCTCATCCTGAACCTGTTAACATCATAGAAGAAATAAATGATGAATTATGGGTAATGTAAATGTAATAAGAACTTAATCAGTTTGAGATCAGAAAATTATAAGAACTAATAGAGAGACTTAAGTACTTCTAGACCATTTGAAATAAATGGGTATTTTGGAATAATGTACATTTTCAGGAAAATTAATTAAAAATAATGAAATATTAATCACATAAGGATACAGTTAAGAGGGAGGCATTGACTATGTAGAATCATTTTCACTATTAAAAATACACGAACCTATAATTATTATTCATTCTTACGTAGAACATTTTGATTTAAAATCATATTAAAAAATTTTAAAGTGAATTTCTAAATGGTTATACAATTAAGGTTGTTTTTTGCTGAAAAACCTTGGATTTTGAAACCCAAATTTTCAAAATCATTTTTCAAAAATGAAAAACTAATTATATAGATTAAAACAAATTTCTAGAGATTGTAATGATATTTTTAGATAAGTTTTTATTTCTAATGGTTTTACCAAAACGAATAGTTAAAGTAACTCTATTTATCAATGTAATTTAAAAAATTGTTTTAATAGTAAAAATCTATGCTGATTAAATTCTCTATAGATCTTCAAGAAATTATTTTTTTAATAAATTTTAAAAAATAATGAAAAATTTATTTAAAATGAGTATGATGGGTGAGTTAAAATTCTTCTTTGGTTTTTAAAATTTTCAAAATAAAGAAGGAATTATTTTAAATTAAGAAATTTGAACTACAAATATTTTAAAACATTTTGGTATGGATAGAACTAAATTTAGTGATACTCAGATGAGTAAAAGAAATAAATTAAATCTTGATAGAACTGGAAAACCATTTTATCGAACCACATGAAATTATATGACATGATGTTTACATTACAAAACTTATAGTTTGTCTGATATAATGTCTAGTGTGTGTATTTGGGATCATTTTAAATTAAACCCAGAGAAGTCACATTTTACTATTGTTAAATGGATTTTTAAATGCCTTAAATTTATAACCAAAATTGGATTGTTCTATTCAAGAGGGCATTCATTTTATCTAGTTAGTTATTAAGATTCTTATTTTTGTGGTTGTAAGTTACATAGAATGTGTACTTTGGGAGCATGTCACTTTTTTGGGGAAACCCTTATTTTCACAGTGTATTATGAAATAAAAATACATTTCACTATCCACTACTGATGATGTGTATATAATTATAGGTAGCTAATATGCGTTGATTCTATGGGTTAAACACAATTTACTACACTATGGAAATCAATTTTGACATGTACCTATAAATTTTCATAATACATGTGATATTACATTTTCTAAGAATTAGTTGTTTGTTTGAAGTACCAAACATAATGATATAATATGTCACTTTTTGAGAGACCATTTTAGAAAAGTGATATAAATCTTTAATTAATTTGTACTAACCATTAATTTTCTAACATATTCACAATTCCTTTTTATTTTTTGAATGATCTATATCAAACATGATCATTGAATAATATATTTTATTTAGTCTCATATTTTCTATGTTACTTTTATTTTAGTACATAAAAATTGGAATATCGATTCTTTCGTTATATTATATAATTAGACAATATACCATTGTGTAATTTAAAGTTGTATCATTTTCCATTGGGTAATCTAATTTTTTTGTAATATACCATTCAAGAATATACCATTGTTTAATCTACCATTGTGTAATCTATCATGGATGATCTACTATAAGGATCTTCCATATCTAATCTACCATTACTTGAAACCATATTTTTTCTACAATTAACATAATATCCTTAGGTTTCTACCATTCCAAATTCAACTTCTTCTATTTTTTTATTTAATGTTTTAGTGGGGTTTTCTTAAAAACAGTTTATTCTCAATTACCTAAATAATAATATTACCCAATTTTGAGTCTAAATATTAAATACACTCCTACACATTCTAATAAAAACCATTATGTTTCTATCTTAAATCGCAACCCTCTATCTTCATCCCGAATCCCCTTAAAAAATTTCATAAATGGTGTGAGTGAGGTGACGAAGAGTGTCTCCCAAAGGTTCATTTACCTAAGATAAATCTACAGGATAATAGAGTTAGGCCATAGAAAAATAGAATTTAATTCATGTGTCTTATTTATTACTCAAGAAATAAATCATACTTATTGGTTATCCTTGAGAAAGACTCTCATTTATAATTTTACCTTGGACTACGTAATGAAAAAATTATTTTTATAGAAGGATCATCCATTCTATCCTAGGACGACTCTTGATTTATATATATATATGATGAATATTAATTCAAATATAAAAATGATGTTATAAAATCCATAATATATGGAAAATGTATTATTTTCTATTCGAAATAATGGGATAAATGTTTTAAATTTCCTCATAATTCAATAGAAGATAATTTTTAAGGTCCTTTTTTCATAAACCATGAGAACAACATTATTGAGGATGTTCTTCATGAGATCTCTAGGAATGAAATTTTTTAAATACAAAATATAGTTTACTTGGATGGATAATGTCATTTTATCATAAAATTTATCAACTATATGATATGTAGTAATAAAGGGGGATTTTGAACTATGAGGTATCAAGAAAATTTCATTTGAGTTTCTTATGAAAATAGGATAACATATTTTTCAATATAGATATTTAGATTTAAATAAGATGTAATTATGTAATCCTTCCTTGAGATAAAATTATGTTTCTTACCCAAATATGATCTATTCTCTATTAGAGGACAAAGTATTTGTTCCTAAAGGGGAGGAAGTGGTAATATAGTGTGATAGTTTCTATAATAATCAGTACACCTGTAAGAGAATGAAAGTAAATTGAAACCCATGGTAAAGAAAATGTGTAGTTGAAAATGATTTTTCTATGAGAAATTAAATCTTGGGGAAATACCTTCATGATTTGAAGTATTTATTAACCATATATTTAAGTAAGATGTGGTTGGGAAATAATCTATTTTTGAAGAGAGTATGGAAGATGTTAGTACTAATGATGGTGAATTGAAGGAATCATAGGATACTAGAGAGTAGTATTTCCATGTTTCAGTGGAAGAGGGGAGTGAACCGAATGTTGTAAAAAGTTTGAATGTATAATATGGAAAACATATCCCACATATCTCCCTTCCTTATAAAAACCCTTTTTTAAGAAGATGATAAATTGGAAGAAACATAATTTCAAATGTTTCCCAATTAGAATATTTACATCATAAAGTTGATAATATTTTATTGAGTTAACTAATGACTTTGAGTATGATATTTGTGGTTGATATAATGATGAGAAATCACACCCCTTTTTTACCATTTATGGATCCACTATTTTTTATACTTGATGTTAGGATAGTGTGACCCAACATTCATTGGAGAGTCAGGATTCTAGAATCCATGATGATCCAACTACATTAGATAATGGAAAGGATGATGCACATACTAAGGGGGAGAGGTCCCTAGGATTTTAAATTCTTTTCTTTGTTTGTTCTATCTTCAATGATGATAATGTCGATGATGATGATGATTTGGGTAGTCCATCGTATCATGGTGTACCTTCAATATTGATTCCATAGATAGAACCCAATGGAGATTTAGTAGAAATAATTGATAAAGAATAATGTTTGGAACCTTTTCCATCTTGTGGTCATTCTGTGGGAATATGTTATGCAGCTACATCAGTGCATATTATGGAGAGGCATTCACCTCATCCTCATTCTCCACCTCAGATTTCTTTTGTGACATAATCTAATCATTAATTTTTTAGATCCAATATTTTGTCTAATATTTTAGGGATGATTCTATCCCCTAACTTTCAATAAAATAAGCTAAGTGAAGTTAACATCAATATTATAGTCTTTTTCATTGTTTCTCATCTCCAATACTAAATTTTCCTAAATATAGGAAATTTAGATGTGAAAAATAAGTGAACGAGAATCAAATTATTGACATTAAATCATCATTTTAAGACATTAGAGTCTATCTATATCAGATATACTTGAATATATATCAGGATAATTATTATTGAGCTCCACCATCCCTTTATATTTCATATGTTAATGAAAAAATGATTTGATAAATAGTTGGAGAAGTGATGCAAGATGATTTGGGTTATTCTTCATCCTCTAATTAGGATGATCTTTGGAAAATCAAATTCAATGGTGAGAATAATTATAATATTGATATATAATGATTAAATTTGGATATAATTGATACAAAAAATATCTAATTATATTAATTATTTTCTCTCTAGGATTTTAACCAATCACGAACATTATGAACATTTTACGGTCATGGGTGAGAATAAGAGAATGACTAATGTTATCGATTCCTTCAAGTTGACTATGAATCCATTAATAATTTTTTAACGTCTTAACAAAAATTTATTGGTAGAAAAAAGGGCTTTCTTTAAGGTAGTAGAGAATGGTGAAAAACTATTACATAGTTTCTGTAGCTAATGAATAATTTTCTATACACATTAAGGTATATTTATTAAATATCATGACACATTCTCCTTCCAACATTCACCTCTTCACCTATTTTATCATCTTTTATAGACACTATAGTTACCATTATTATTTTTTTGGACACTAAAATACTGAAGAAATGTCAAATTTCAGACACTATGTAATTAGGGAACCTGCACCTCCTATCATCACATCAGGTCATCCCCCTTATATTAGAAAAGGAATGGATCTAGCTGGTCATTCTTCTATATGTGATGAAAATGATATATAATATTTTTATTATTTGATCAAGATTGTTTTTTAATTCATTTCCATTGTACTAAATTATCCGTGATGTTTAATGAAAAGTTCCCCTCTTTATCCATTATTGTTTCCTTATTTATTTTTATGAATTTTCTTGATTTTTTAAATCCATTAATGGGGAGAACCAATGTTTGGAATGAATATAATAATTGTTAGAACTTTTTTTTATGTTAAATTTTTTTATATGATTATAAATTCCATTATTTATTATCATAAAAATGGGGTATATTTATGGATTAGTCCAAGAACCTTCTTATTTTAATGACAAAAAAACATGAATATTATGATTTTAATGTGTTTAATGTTTTACTATAGTCATATATACTCTGGATAATGTAATAAAATTGGATAAGTTCAAATAATCTATATGTAGTTCAAAAGATCTACCACAAGTTCGTAAGATCTATTTCCAAATAGATATCCCATCAGAATAATCTACCAACAAATAGATTTCTCACTAAGAATATCTACAGATAGTTAGATACACTACAAAATAGATCTAGAACAAGGAATATAATCCACTATAAAGATCTACTACCAAAATGATCTTCCTCTATAAAGATCTACAACTATGAAGATTTATCACCATGGAGATCTACCTATAGATAGGTCTACACCAAGAGGATCTATTCCAAGATTTTATACCAAATCTGTTCAAGATTAATTAAAATATTAAATTATCCAATGGATAGACTAAATATTTAATTATTTTTAGAAGAATATGGATTTAGAAGGATTATTCATAAACAACTGCACATAAGTTTTATGTACCATTCAAGTATTTATAGAGTTATCTATCATATTATGAGAATTTAGGATATATTATTAATATTATTTAATAGATATTTGGGAAGTTCGGAATAATATATATTTAGAAGATACATTTTTTCAACCATGGATGTGTATATAGAGTATGTTTGGTAAAGAGAAGTTATAACTATGTTGGATAAAAATCAATTGAACATACCTATTGGGTGAAAAAATAAATTCTTTTCATATTGTTGGTCTACCTGAAAATAGATTAAATTTCAATGAGTTCTATGAAACTCAATTTGTATACATTTTTTGTGAAAACATGGTTTAATTATTTAAGGAAGATTCAAGGACTTCTGAACAATAGAATGTGACAAAAATGAGATGATCCAAATATTAATCCATTATATTTCCCTCTTTCAAAATTTTCAAACATTTTAAGATGTGTTTTTTGTTTTACCTTGATTATTTTTAAATCACAATATCCTTTTCTAAAAAAGGAGAGTTCAATCCACACTCTCTCAAAACATTCCATTTTTACTCCCTTGAATAATAGTGGAAGAGTTCAACTATGACATGAATTTATATTTCAACCTTGAAGAACTATGGATGAGGATTTTTATTAGCATCGACTCTCTGAGTAATGTAGATTTTAAATACCCAATCCGGGAGATGTACCATTTTATTTTTTAATAAACTTATATAATGTCAGTGATTTTCAAGTGGAGGGGATTATGTCTTGAATTAAGAAAGAAACACTTATTTATTTTCTCTATGTTATTTAGTATTTTTAACTCATATTTAATGAACAAACCAATAGAAATTTTAAAAGTAATAAAATAACATTACTATGATAGTTAACATTAACAAGTGTTTGATAAACTATGTTATATTAAATTAAATTCATTTATACCATTAATATATTTTCAAATTTTATTTTAACAATTGTTTGATCTGACTTTTGAGAAATTAACTGAATGATAAAAATATATAGTATAATTTCTTATTTAACTGGGTATTTTTATTAAACTGATGGATTTATTTTCTAAATCCATTTTATATAGAAATTATTATTGTGAAGTCACCCATACATGAGTTACTCATTGGGACTAACATGATTGATGAAGCTTATATCAATATTTTTATCCCACCAATTTTTTAATGAAAATATTAATTATTTTTGTTTTTAGGAACAATTTAAGATCAATTATGAAAATGAATTAATTTCATAAGTTTATATATTTTTATATCTTCATTGTATTTTTTCCATAAAATTTTATTCAGTTTTCTAAAATTTTAAAATTAATTTTTATTGGAAGTTATGCTTGATGGGAATCATTTAATAAAACTGAACCAAAAGAGGAAACCATACTTTTATGGGCAAAAATATGCTCACAATTATGGTAATAAAATATTAATACATATTTTATAATCTAAAATAAGGGATAATATCTCTTAAATGGAGAATCCAAAGGAGATGTGTAATGTCCCCGACTGGGGATCCACTAACCATTACTCCTAGCCAAGCCCCCACATGACCTTAAGCATGCCTCCCTATATGTCAGAGGTTTCCGACTAGTAGTGAGTGTCTAATAATTCATGTGGGGAGACTATACCTTCTTTACCAGAGTAAGGCACAAAAAATAATAAATGAAATAATAGAAACATTATGAAATAGAAAATAAATATGCATAACCAAACATCTCCAAAAATTGGGTATAAACCACAAACCAAGTAATAACCATGTGATGTCATGATAATCGTTCCAAAGTGCAAGAATCCCATAATAATGAAAAACTACTAAATCCACACAACTCTCTTGATTCTATGCCCAGAACCTCATCGACGCACATACCATGACAAACTAAACTCCCTAGCATAAGTAATTTTCCCTTTTCCTGGACTGCAAGCATGAAATCATCTTAGATACCCAATGGTTCTCGAGCAGGATGTGAGTACAACTCAGTAGGCCTCCACCGACAGTGCCTACAAAATATCCTTTCTAAATAGATAGTGCACTAAATACTATATAAAACACAAGATGATAATAAGATAACTAGGGTTCCATTAGTTATCAATGTTCACTTAAACCATTTTTAACATCATTTCTAATTTCATTACTTATAACATTTCCATCATTTAATTCTTTTTCATAACATGTTCAATGGGTTAGTAATTTACATCATTTACACAATGGCATAATCCAATCATTTTCCTTGCATAAGGAATCACATCAAGTTTACTATCTTACTAGGGATAAAAATTTCATATCAAATACATAACACTCACCTAAAATCCTCTGTCTAGGTGGTTTCATCAAATGAAACCACCAGGGGAATAAAGCTCTATACACTTCTCAAACCATTTCATTATGGTGTGGAGTTTAGAGTATCATTCTAACCCAACCCATGAGAATAGAACCTCAAGTTAATACCCCACAACTACCAAGACATATGCACATACTAATATTTATTCACCACATATACCATATCATCCAATCACAACCAATACACACATAATTCACAATCCATAACCATAATAAAGGGAATTAGTCATTAGGGGTTAACCTACTAACACATTTACTATTTACATTATAGATCCCATTTAACCCATTTACCTTTCTAATGACTAAACTGATTATGCATATTCTATAATTCCCATGCATTAACCCATTTAACATATTGATCAATTTTTATTATGTCAATTAATTTAATCCATTCAAAATATTCCTCAATTACCAAGCCATTAACAATTGAAGATGTTATTCATTCCATATACATTAACCCTCTCAAGAATTCAAACTTATTTCATATGCCATTTGACACCATCTCAATTAATCCAATTTACCCATTTGCAGGACATGCCAAACAACCCCTTATGCCATTTAAAAAACCTAGGTACAACTATCAATATTAATTTTTTAACTAAAACAAACATATTAACATGTTCATCATGGGATCTACATTATCACACATCAAATCTTCCCTTAACACTACAAATTTATTGGTTCAGAAATGTCGATGCACCCCATGAGTGTCCCTAATTTGTTCTAATCATTCTCTATGCATCCCATGGGGAACACAAGGGGTTAAAAATACAATTTAGACACCCATTTGACCAAATACATTCAGGGATATCATGAGCACAATGAGAAAAGACCAATATCAAACCATACATGCACAAATCCATATAAAAAATATGGGATAAAACATAAAGACACCTACCTCAAATACAACATTGAACGTAGTATTAATCGTAGCATTAGATCCCTCTTCAAACACCCTTTGAAGAAACAACCTATAATCCAACAAAAAAAGAGATTTTTAGTGCTTCAAAATAAGATGAGATTAAGAACAAACCATAATATTTAAAAGATAAGCTAGATATGCGTTAAATATACCTGGAGCTTCAATCCATAACCAATGTCACTTGAAATGGCCAAGAAATGAGGGAGATAAAGACTTGGGATGTTTTTGTAAAGTTTGTTTGTCCCTAGGGTTGAGAGTGGAAGAAATAAAGTGGTCATCTAAAAATTATGAGGTAAAAACATGAAATTCACACTTTTTTAAGGGAGAAAGGTTTAACCGCATGGTTTGACAAACCATGCATCAACCATGTGTTTGCCTCTATCCAAGAGGAAGCTGAGTTGCACAGTTACCTTGTAATTCTTCACAATTTGACTAACCATGTGCCAACCATGAGTAACACCTCTTTCTAAGGATGTAGGTTTTTCCTAGGGTGGCCGCACAGTTTCACTAATCGTGCACCAACCATGCCAGCTGGCTCTATCCATGGTCGCACAATTTTTCCTCCCCCTTGCACAGTATGCGTAACAGTGTGCCAACCTTGTTCCTTTCATAGGTTGGAACTGTTTTCCATCTTTTAGCATCCAAAAATACATATAACACCCCTGAGGAACCTCATACAATTGGGAAACATTTCATTAACTAATATCAGAATATTGAGACCAAAATTTTAAAAAGGGCATACCTCCAAGATGTTTGGAAACATACATACTCCCTACCTTATAATGGCTCATCCTCGAGCCATGCTTTCAAGTATCACTAAACTTACTTAGTAAAGATAATTGGCCACTGAACCCACATATGCTACTCCCTCGCCCATGTTTCCTCCTGAACATTACCATGATACCACCTAACTTGAACTAAAGGCATATCCTTTCCCCGCAATACCTCCTCACTATGATATATGATATAAAACAGATGCTCCTTAAGGAGGCATCAACCACAAAAAACACTAACTAAATGATCAATATAGGGAACCTCAAAAACTATTGCATAATTTTCAGTAATAGGAAGCATCACAGACAGATCATCATACCATCATGGAGGAGCTAATCGTCACCCTCTCATCCCGATCCTATCCAAAAATCATGTCAAAAGGAATTGGAAATATTTTACCCTCTTTAAAAAAAATACAATAGTGACCCAAACTTAACACCACCAGAAGAAACACATGGTCTCCCAACCACATTTCTTAACTTTTCAATCCACAACATGAGGCACAACGACCCTATTCTATAATCAAACTTCCAAAACACCACCAAACACTCCAGAAACCACACCGATCAAACCCAAGCTAACTCCCATTATCAGGACCAGGACACTAGAATGCTACTTACTCAAATCCATCAAACCTAAAACACTGGTCATGTCGTCAACTGACCCCTTGTCCTCTATGGTGCACCCCACTATGAACATTATCTCACCACCACCTTCTTTCGGTGGATGTAACCTCCACTATTTAAATAGGCCACCAAAAATTGAACTAAACTTTCACAACATACTCCATGTGTTTTCAAAATCACCGCACTGAGATGTCCATGTGTACTCTACCAAACAACGACATCCAACCTTGCTGTCAAAACTACTCGAAATGTTATTCATCCACCATTATTGTAAATCCAAAAAAACATGGCCTATATCAATTTTTCCTTTATATCTAATGTCTACATGCTACTCTCTACACCTTCTAATAGAGCCTCCTCACTTAAGTCATACCACCATCATCCGATGCACCTACTAGAGTCATTCCTTGGTTTTTGATTGAACTCCACCACCATGAAATCCACTACCCTAAAAACCGTAATCATTCTCCAATGATCCATAATACTTCCTAAAAAAAGTACATATACCATGTCTACAAAAATTGAAGTCAATTAGGATCTTCTTCAAAACTCATTTCCATTATAAAAACACACTTGTCATTCCAGAACCTCCACCAAGGCAGTTTAAAACACAACACTTTTGTACCTCATTCTACCATACACGGTCCGTCCCTATTCGACTCATCTTGTAATACCCAGATCCTCTGTTGGAATGAAACTAAATCAAATGCAAATGGTTATCTCACACTTCAAGACATTCCAAGGTCACCCAAGGACACCTAACTAAGTCCATTCTTGATTTTAAATGGTTTTATAGAACCCGACATCTCTTACTGTGAACCACTGTCATGTCTTACCACAACCATAAAAAAATTTGACAAATTCATGTCAAATATCATTTGAAAAAACCCCAATCCCAAATCCAATGATTAGATCACTCAACCACTATATCCAAGGCCAACCAGGCCTTACTACAGGTTTCTCCTTGGCATCCTGATGTCACCACATCAACTCTATGCTCTACTACACACATCCAAGACTGGCTTATCACTCCCAACCTTAGGAGTGACATTAAAACCAACTTACTCAAGTGATTTCAACAACCAAAGATCATTATTTGATCATGAGCTGAACCCCAAAACATGGACATGACCATCTATCTTTTCCAAGAACAACAAATCAAACATCACATGATACCCATTCCTGGCATCTGAGAATGGTACCCATGACATTCATTGACACCTGGTTTATCTCATGGACCTCATCTATAAATGATTGATGGTTCAAATTCCACCATCCATCTCTACATATATCAACACAAAGGGCATAAGCTCCATTGTGTCCCATATCTAACCAAACACTTTCAATTTTATAGGTGTGAATCCAATGATTTCTCAACATACCTGAGATGATGTTAAGCTATTGGGAATGATTTTCACTAGAAAAAAGTATTCTATGAAGTCATAAACAACATCACCACTAATATCCATCACCGATATGACCTCCCAATATTAAACACCTTGACTAGTTGAAAGCCTTAGGGTTCCCTACCCGCATGCACCATGTCAGCACTTAACCACCACTGGTCAAGTGTGATTTGAAACCAATACTAACCACCGCTTGATGACCATTCTCCAAGAAGTTGTGAACCAAAATTCCATTTGGAACTACTATCACCGTACCACTTGAAATATTTAGGCACAACCTTGGTAATTAAAAACTAGAACACAAAGGTCCACCTCCTGAATCGAAAACCAATACTCCCTCACATATCCAACCTTCCCACTTTGGTTTCATTGAGGATGGAAGGTGGTTATTTGATGCCACCTATTTTCCTATCCCAATTGAAATTGTGCCTTACCAATGCATTCCCAAATATGGACCTCATTAGATCCCTCATGGTTTAACTCTTTCCTAGAACCACACACTAAAACTTATATTAGGTCAAAATATCCAAACATCACCAAGGCCTCGTAAAAAATCTGCTTACTCACATGACCATGCTTCCTGGTCCATCAACCCAATCGACCTCAAGGAATTATCAACATCCTACCCAACAACAAAAAAAATTACACAAATAAACCCAACCACATGACCAAACTCACCTCGAGTGTCAACTTAACAACATAAGAATCCATCCACATTTTATTCCCCCCTATCTCCTCCACCCAAAAACAACATCAAGGACATCATTAATCATCATCCAAAAAGGAGGGTCTGACATCCAAAAGATACAACCCTTCAAAACCAATCGTACAACCAACAATGACCACTTAGGTTCCATTATGAAAGAACCATGGAACAACTATACCATTTACTGAAAATTTATTGTACCCACTACACATTGATTACCCCTATAATTAGTTCCCTAAGATTCATATTCTATGGAAGCAACTACACAAGGCCATCCTCTCTTCAGGTCACCCTCAATTTTCCCAATACATTCAACTCATTGTCTCAAATAGAGTCACATCTTTAAAAAACACTGACCTTACCACATATCCCTCTTGGCCAAACCCACACCTTTCCAAATCCAAACATCCAACCATGCCTCACACACCCAAGAGCACTCACAAAGTAGCTGACTAAAAATCCTTGGTCGCTATCATGGATATAACAATACGAACATCCAAAACTAGGGCTAGGGGTAAAAAATCACTAGGACCTCTACCTAGGACACATAAATCAACCTTATAATAAGTCTCCACTCATGTGTGGCTCTCTAGCAACCATACTGGAACACTGCATCCAACGCATAAATGAAATAATTTAAAATACGTTCCAATCCCATAAAAACACAACCACCACTAACAATGCTATGAACAAAGACATATAATTAAAAACACAATAAAAACCTACTGATCACAACACACAAGGGTTACCACATATGTGTTATTAGATGTTACCTACCAATATCAAGGTATAGATAAATCAAATGTAAAAAAAGGAACACCTCTCTACTCAACATATACAACACTCTATGGTTTCCAAAATAAGGCATTCTCACTAGCCAAACCACTCATACACGTGGTCTACTCAAAACACTAGGGATACCCATATATTATGTCCCTTAATGTTCCAACCAAAAAATGATCATAACTCAAGTCCACCCTCTCCTGAAAATGTTGGAGGTTGTTACAACTGAAAAACTCTAATAAAATCAACCATACCCGACACAACCCACCCTGGGTCCCATTCCATCATCTTCCTAAAATGAGAAAGGTTATCATGAAACTTCTCTTCTATATTACACTTATTCACCAACTATTATTGCTCTAATACTAGAGGAGAATTCCCAAAAACATCCTCTTGTCACCCAAATAGAACATGTCTTCATGGTGGAATTTCTCTACAATTCCAAACATAATTTTTAGAATTCATAACATAAATCCTCCATAGTTTTTAAAAAATATAGATTTTCACTAGACATAAAATATCTCATTTAGAATACACTATCCCAAAAAACATTATCACAT
Organism: Viscum album; assembly: GCA_963277665.1. Classification (NCBI taxonomy): domain Eukaryota; kingdom Viridiplantae; phylum Streptophyta; class Magnoliopsida; order Santalales; family Viscaceae; genus Viscum; species Viscum album. The sequence continues at coordinate 966,195,643 of OY728127.1, forward strand.
CTAGAAAAATACCCTTGACTATACTTATCACGGTTTATGGATAACATGGGGTTAACCAACCTACACAGTAACAAGTCTCCCATTAGAAACCTTTTTAAAACCATTTACACTCTCACAATGTAAATTTTCCCATTTGGACACATTTAATATTTCATAACTTGTCACAATCAATGTTTTAACCCATTTACAACCCTTGGTTAACACCATTCATTAATAATAATTTCACTTTCTTTCTTTTTTATCCATTTGAATCATTTTATTAAACTATGTTTTCTTCACTTTTTTCAAGATTGTAAAATTAATTCCACCCTTCATGTCTCACACACCCATCCCATGTGTGCCTATCAGGATGCATGACACTCATATATCTAGGTCTCTAAAATGATGAATGAATGAAAATATCATTCCATTCCGTCCACAAGAAAAATTTCATAAAATAAGCACATCAAACAACAAGTGCATCACCCAATGGTGAAATATCATCAACTGTAACAACACACATTAAGAACAACAATTCCCACACAAGGTATATGGGTTTTCCCTCAAACATGGGTTAGCTACTCCCATGCATGAGATCATTTACAAGGTCCAACACTTCCTAAACTCCTTTATATAATCATAAATATTAATGAAAAGAAAAACCATCTTCTGATACCACTTTCTAACATCCCAGACTAGGGAGCCATTAACTAGTGCTCTAAGCCGATTCTCCATGTGACCTCAAGCACACCTCCTAATATGCCAGAGGCCACTGACTACTATAGAGGGTCTAAAAAGTCAAGTGGGGAGATTATATCCTCTTTAACAGAGTAATTCACAACATATAATGTATGAAATACAATAAATAGTAAGCAATAACCAATAAATATGCATAACCAAACATATCCCAAAACTTGATACCAACCAAAAACCATTTAATAACCATGTCATGTCATGATAACCATGAACAAGTACAAGAAACCCAAAATAAAGACATCCCCACAACTATCCTGACTCCATGTCCAAAACCTCATCCACACAAATCCTAAGACAAACTCAACTCCCTAGTATCAGGCCTTTTCCATTGTCCTGACCTACAAGAATGAAATCTTCCTGGGTACCCAATGACGCCCAAGAAGGTTGTGTGTACAAATCAGTAAGGCACCAACAATGATGTATAAAAACTATATAGTCTAAAAATATAGTGCATGAAATACTAAATAAAAGGTAAGATGATGAAAATAAAACTTAGGTTCCATTAATTATCAATGTTCACTTAAACTATTTTTAACATTATTCGAAATTTCCTTACTTATAACCTTTCCATCACTTAATTCATTTTCATCACATGTTCAATGGGTTAGGCATTTACATAATTTAAACAATTTCCTAAGAAGATCAATTTACATGCATAGGGGATCAAGAAAAGTTCCCTATCTCACTAGGGATAACCACACCCTCTCAAATAAAACACACTCACCTTGAATCCTTGGTTTGGGTGGTTTCATCAAATGAAATTTTCAAGGGAATAGAGTTTCTTCCCCTTCCCTAACCCGTGCATTGTGGAATGGAGTTTATAGCCTTATTCTAACCTAACCTATGGTCATAGAACCTCAAGAAAATACCCCACAACTACCAAACCATGTGCTCATGATTATATATCTATTCACCACATATACCATATCAACCAATCATAACCAATACACATATTATTCACAATCCATAACCATTAACATGTGAATCAGTCATTCGGCCTTAACCTACTAACACATTAACCATTTACATTACATAGCCCATTTAACCCATTTCTATTTCTCATGCCTAAACTCATTAAGTATATTGAATAATTCAAATTCATTAACTCATTTAACATATTCATAAAATTTTCATATGTCAAATCATTCAACCCATTCATTATATTCATCAATTCCTAAGTGATTTATAATTTAACATGTTCATCATTCCATATGCATTAACCCTCATAGTCATTTCAAAAATATTTCATAATCCATTTGAAACCATCTCAATTAATCCACTTAACCTGTTTTCATTCCACACCAACCAACCCCATATTCCATTTCCAAAACCTAGGTACAACTATAAATATTCCATTTTCAACTCAACCAAAAATAGTAACATGTTCATCATGGGATCTACATTATCGCACATTAAATATACCCTTAAATTTTCCATCTTCTATGGTTGGGAAAGTCGGCACACCCCATGGGTGGACTTAACATGTTATAATCATCCTCCATGCATCCCATGAATACCATGAGGGGTTCAATTCATCATTTGGAAACCAATTTTAACAAATCCATTTAGGTATATCAAAGGTACAATGAAGTAAGACCAATATCACACTATACATTCACAAATACACATCATAATTATGTGGTAAAACTTATAGACCACCTACCTCGAATCTGATGTTGAACACACTCTTCATTGTAGCCTTATATCCCACATTAAACACCCTTTGATGCCTGAACTGATAATCCACATAAAAAGAGGGTTTCAGTGCTTCATAAGAATATGGGAGGAACTAAATACCCTAATATAGAAAAGAGAAGTAAGAGATGCATTATAATTACCTGAAGCTTCGATTCACAACCAACGACAGTCCAAATAGTCAAGAAATGAGGGCGATTGACTCTAGGGATGTTTATGATGAGTTGGTTCATCTCTAGGGTTGAGAGAGGAATAAATGAGTGGGATAGGGATTTAAAAATATAAAGGGGAAAAATTTATAATTCCCACCTTTTAAAGGTAGCATGGTTTGATCACATGGTTTGAAATACCATGCACCAGCTGTGCACCTGCCTCTATCCAAGAGGAAGTTGATTTGGATGGTTAACTATTAATTTTACATTTTTTGACTAACCATCCACTAACCATGCATAACACCTTTATCAAAGGTTGCGTGGGTTTCTTAGGGAGGCCATACGGTTTGAAAAACCATGTGCCAAAGGTACAATATGGCTCTGTCCATGGTCACATAGTTTTGCCTCCCCCTTACACGGTTTCCTAAACTATGCGCCAACCATGAGACTTCCACAGTTTGACCTAGTTTTCCTTCCTTTCAGGTCCAAGACCCCCTGGAATACCCTCAAGGACCCAAATACACCAAGGAAACATTTCATTAACAAAAATTATAATATTGAAAACATAACTTAAACAAGGACATACCTCCACAATGTTCGGGATCTTACAAGATGAAATTTTACAAGATGAAATAGGTGAGGATGAGGAACAATTTATTTAAAACTAGAGGCTATATATTCATCTATGTCCAAGGTCATAAATTCATATGGAATCTATGAATGATATTATAATGGATCTATGCCAAAAATGATTCCTGAGTAATCATATCACAACATTGGATATAAATGTTAAAATAAGAGAAAAATATATAGGTAACATAAAAATGATAAATATATATATCATTAAATTATATAAAATTCATATATTCCATAGTTTAATTAGAAAAATACTCCAACATTCATTAATCTAATTTTTAATGAAAATGAGTCCCCTCCTTCCATAAAAATATCTTCCTCCAACTTCCTTCAAAAGAGATAAGAATGTTCAATATCTAATTAGGTGTACCATTCTCTTGTAGTTAATATGAAAATGTATAAATAACATAATTGTTTGTTCGAGGGAGGTAATAGAGTTTTTTATTGAGTTAATTATCCATTAACCACTCTCTTGATTTTATTATATTATTTCATTGGTGGTTAGATCTATTTGGAAATGTCGTATCTTCCACTTCCCTAATACTATTTTCTTATTCCATGTTCATTAATATTTCTTCCATTAACTATCTTGGTCCTTAATATCATGGAGTCTGACTTGAGATTTTTTGGTTAGTTTAGAGGTATTGTAAAACAATATAGGGATATTATTATCTAAAAAAAGGATTTTCCTTTTTGGTTAATAAGAATATTAATTGGTGGGTGTTGAGTGATAATTTTGACCTCAAAATTTGATAAAATATTAAAAATATTTTAATATGAAATTATATAAATCACTATGAACTCCCGTGAATAATATCACTTATCTTCAATCATTATTATTCACTAAAATTTTATAGTTTTCATTAGTATTTATATATAATATTAATTTTTAAAACCATACTATATTAGTAGTATACTATAGTTATATATTCTAGTTATAAATAATGACAATAGGGGAATGGTGTGTGTGATTGGTCTCCTCGAGAGATCATCCCTAGGTGTTAACATCATTATATTCCAAGAAAAATAAGAATTTATTAGTTAAGGATTCATGGAAATTCCCTTTTATATATTTTATTAATTTTTGAGTGACCAATACCATTCAATAAATATATTTTTCAAAAACAACCAATATATATAAAAAAAACTAAAACTAAAATAATATATGTTTATTAGAGATAATTTTAAATTAATTGGTCAAAGTGAAGTTTTGTGGTGATTATTATTTTGATTTTATTATTGTTCAAAATAATTATATTCCTATAAGGGAAGAAACATTGAAAAAACATGTTTAAAATAATTTCAAAATGATTTATTAAATTAGGATACAAATAAAAATTATTTCTACCCCTAAATGAATTTGATGCTTGGAAAGGAGGTTAGGAAAAGGAAGAGTGAAATATTATTACACCCAATTTTCCATTGAATAAAATATTTAGGATAAAATTATGAAGGTAATTTGTTTGAACCTATTCATTCATGTTCTATAAGAGGATAAAGATATAAACAATTCAATGGATTAAATTTTGGGATATAAAGTTGATTTAAGTGAATACGGTGATTATTTTTAGAATCTAACAATGTATGTTATTATCCTTTATTTGATAATGAAAAATCAGTACAACTATAGCTAAAAATTTCATTCTTATATGAAAATAGATATGTGGTAGAGTTAGAAAATTATATATTGGGGATTTAGTACCTGCCTCTAACTCCAACAATCCAACTCCATGTGGAACTCAACAAAGATGAGGATTTGAAGGTTGATCCCATCATGAGAGATAATCAATTAATACCTCATTTAATTTTAATTTTATTGAAAATTAATTTATTATTACCACCCTTTATTTAAAATTTATATATTTTGATAACATAAGGGTTTCAATATAGGAATAAGAAGTAAAAGAAGATACACATACTATGATTGAGTTTCTAGTGGCCATTCCTGAAGAAATCATGTTTCAAAATGACCTACCTGAAGGGGAATATTTCATTAATAATTCATCATATCGTAATCATAATAAATTTAAATTGTTTTCTAATTAACCCTTTAAAAAAAATTACTATACAAAAAAATTGAGCAGACCTGTGATGATGTTGATGATGGGCCCAAACAAGTAGTTGTCGAAATTATAAAATAATTATTCATTAATTTTACTTCCTCCACCATGAAATTTGTATGTCATAGATAAGGTTATAGAGGTATCATAATATATACTTTTAGTAATCTAAAAAAATATTGAATGGATGAATTTTGGATGTAATTTTTTTAGTGGTTTGTGATAAAGAAACCACACACAAATTTTGATTGGGGATAACTTGCAGAGTCTTTCCAACATCTTGTTGTCAAACTCTAGTTCCCACTTAGGGGTTAAAACCTTGTTCAATATAACTTTTACTCTTCCATTTATCTTCATTTTTTAATATATTTATTCAAAAAAATTTACATGTTTTTTATAATTTAATATAGTTCAAGGGTGCTAGTATCTTGGAGAATAACTCAACACTAACACTAAAGAAATAATCTTAGGTTGTATCATTCTATACCTTTGGTTTTCCTTCCATTATAATTATAATTTTGTTTTAAATTAAATGGATGTTTAATTATATTCTATATGTTTGAGAATGTCAATATAAATTTAGTATTTTTTCCTTTTCTCAAATTTTTAGTCATACTTTATCTGGAATAATGCATGTTTTTTTTTTAATTTTACTAGTTTTTTATGATTCATCATATTCAAATAATGAATTGGAAAATTTAAATAATTTTTTTGGGAAATAATAGATTTGAATATATTGTTTTTAGTTTTTTTCCATTTGTATTTTTCATTCTATATTTTCAATATTTCAATTTAATGAATCTTGATTGATTATGGAATACATATTCAGCAGTACCATCTGAATTGAAATTGTTTCCAAAAAATGATTAGTTTCTATACAACTTTACATCTACATTACATTTGTCTTTTTTTTGATAGTATTGTGTCATGTCATTTGATCCAAAAAATATGATTATTTATCTTTCAATTAATTTGAGTTCATGATTAAATTTATACTATTTAGGTATATAGTTCTTTAGAAACATTTTAATTTGAGACCTAACATTACATTAATCCTAGTTTATCACTTAAAGTCCATGAATTTCCTTTTAGGTTTATGGAAAATTACAAGATGATTTTTTTACCTATATTCACATTTAATAATTTTTCATTAATATTTAAGGTTTTGGTGTAGTTTATTATCATATTGTGTGTGTTATTTGGGATTAAGTTCATTTATGGATTGTGTGAGGTGTGTGTCATTATTCCGCACCTCCTGGAGAATGATTTCGTTTTTTAAAATAAGAGAGAGAGTAAGAAGATTGATAATGGTTATTAAATTTTGATGATATAATTACTATATATAGATGATACTAGAGTTATAATGATCAATTGGAAAGAGGAGGTTAGGAGAGAATAATAAAATAAGATAAATTGAAATGAAACTAAATAAAAAATGAAGAGGATTTAACTCTTGTATTAACCTCCTTGAGAATCTCTTTATAGGAAGGGGTTTTGGTCTTTTGGAAATACCAAGAGCTCCTAGATGTGGGGATAGGATAGGGAAGAGTATTTGGGTAGAACTTTGAGATGCTTCAAGGAATATAGGAGTGAGGAGAAGAGGTAGTGATGGGTGGATTTTATAGTGGAGGAGAGGGGTGATGTTTGAATATCTTATTCCATTATTTTATAATTTTTCTCAAGGCAAGAAATAGTATAGATTAATTTGAACAAAAACAATAATAAGTGCATTTTAGTTCGAACCGTGTGGGATTATATCATCTATATATCACCTATGACTCAATAAATCATGTATTTAGCATTTATCGTTAATTATCATATTTTAATATTCACTAAAAATTAAAGTATTTTAGAAAAATCCCAAAAATTCACCATAACCCTTTTTTAATGTGTATAATTAAAAATTGGACTTAATTTTATTGAAATAATTTTTTAAATATGTGAAAATTAGTTTTTAAATAAAATCATTATTTATATGAAAAATATAGATTTTAAATTTAAAACTAATTTTATAATAATTTCAAAAATTAACTGAGGTCTCATAAAGTTATCCTAAAATCATAGAAAAAAAATATTTATTTATGAATACATTTTATGTAAATTAATTTTATTTATAAATCAATTTATTAATTTTAAATTGTAATTAAATATTTATTACTCACAAAAATACCAACACTTAATTATTAATTTTTTAAATATTCACTCTCATTTATAAGGTACCTAATTTTTTTATACTTACATGTGTGAGTTTACTATTCATAAGGGTAATATTACTATTTATAAGGGTACACTTCTATTCATAAGGGTCAAGTTACTATTCAAAAAAAATTAAGTTGACCCTATTAGACTCTAAACATCTTACTAATCGCAATAGTGTATGTCAATTTTTCAAAATTCAAAACATAGGAGCAGAAATATTATATATAACAGCTAGGTTACAACTATCTACAATAAATAACAAAATGTTTTATTCACATAGACTCAGGGTTTCATGCATTATATAGTAAATTTATTTGTAAATCCTTGAGAGGTTATATTCTATATTTTCCTTATGGTGTTGGTTAATTTTATTGATGGTGTGGGTGAACTGAGTTTAGTTATATGGTCCCACCACTAACCTATGTTGGATAAAATATGAATTATCTTTTTAATGAATTGTATTATAAATGAATTAGTAAGATTGGTTTATTTGTGCGTGTAAATGGGTATTTTATAAAATTTGTTTTCCCCTTTTTGGGTAAAATATGGTAAATTTCATTGATTTTAGAAATAGATTTATGAAATTGATTTGAAAATATTATTTTGTTGATTTTTTTTGGATATTTAGAACATGGGATGGCCTGAGTATTTAGTTGGATATTTTAGTAATATACTTCATATTTTGATACTATCGAGGGGTTTACTCATGAGGTGTCCCTCAGCTCCCATGGAAATTTTTTCTAGGGCCTTCATAGACAATGCCGGGAGGTTCAAATACCAGGGTGTTCCCCACTAAATAAATTTTATATGTATGAATTGGGGATTGATGCACACAATTATATGTGATGGGGGTATGGCTATTCAAGATATTCTAACATGTTGGGATCCTTGTCATGATTTACCAATGCTTTAATTTATACATATTGGATTTTATTACCTTCATATATATATGTTATATTCTATGAAAATATTTTACCTAAATTTTATAGTTCTTTAGGAAGAGGGTAAATGTTTTACATTTTGTTTGATATAAAAATTGTTTAACTGATTACCATGAATTGTTTTATTAAAATATGATCATATTAAGATTGTTATGTTGAGGCATGTTATGAATTACTAGTGTGGGATACCACTGATCCTATTTTTCTCACCCTATACACCCCCTTTAGTGATGTGTAGACCTAGTTATAACTTTTTATATAGGGAAATGAAACACAACTAAGTGAGGTAGTGAGATTTTATTCAACTGGGCTTGGGTTATTGGAGGTGAGATAGAGGGATTCCATCATCTTATTAGATAGAGTATTTGTTTCTCATTTTGGGTATTTTCCTTCTCATATGATATCTATTATACTAGATATTGGAATGTTAATTCATGAGATATAGGTTTCAATGAGTGAATTGATAGATCATTCCCTGATTAGATACAAGTTATAGTTGGTAGTTGGGATGTGTGTCTCCATTGATGAGTTTTTTACTTAATATCTATTTTTGATTATGGTTTTCTGGTTTTTTCAAATATTTTTTTGATGAATGATTGTGTATTTTGTATTGATTTTCTATATAATGCCTATGTGATGTCTTCCATGGAATCCACTATAGGGTGATATGGATGATCCTAAATATAATATACCTCTTAATTAAAATTTAATCAAGGTTATCGTTCAATAAATTCATGTTCTACAAAAAAATATACCACAACTCTATAATATAGTTATTGAGGAAACTCTAAGAACACAAAGAGAAAGGGAATGATATCTGGGGTTAATATGAAAGAATCCAACATCCTTTAAGAGTATGAATGATCTTGAAGAAGTAGAGGATTTTATGGAAAATATTGATTAGAAATTATACTTCCTTGATACACTGTATAATATTATGGTGAATGGTCTCACCCAAATTTATCCAAGTTTTTAGGGCTATGCAGTCACTTGTAGTTTAGATTGGGTTGTCGAATCCTTAGAAACCTAAGAAGAAACCTATAGACACATAAATTCAATGAACTATTTTTGGATATGTAGTGGAAAACATTAGGTTGATTTTAGATAGGTTTAAGTTAACACTAAAATAATTAATTGAATTCAATTTAAAAGAATGAGTTGATCCTCGGTTATCACTTGGGGAGGATTGGATGCATTATTTTTTCAAAAATTTAAATTTATTATATTTGAGATGGGTTCATTTAAAAATATCAAACAACATCATAACTTACTAGTTTAGTAGCTATAAACCCTAATAATAATTACCTACACACTTAGAGGATCAAAGTTTTGATCACTCCAAGTTAAAGGTTCATATTAGTACTTGAAGTGTGTGGCCTTAAATTTAATAAGGACGAAGGAGTTTAAAGATCATCAAACAAAATTATCAATTTAAAGAAGTGATTATACATTAATGGAGTGGGAAATAACATCCAATCCAGACCCTTTCTAATCCCTTGGATCAACCCATAAGTGGGTTATCCCTCCATTGATTCTATGGTTTCATTGGAATTGGGATGTAGACTCATAAGGGAGGAATTGAAGAAGAAAAAAAGCAATAAAAAGAAAATTATCACTCCACTATTGTGTGAATAATTTCACAAGGTTTTGTGTGAATAAGTTTAAAAATTAGGGAAACAGTATCAACGTGACAAAAAAAATAAAAAAAGAGAAGAATATGAAGTTTTATTAAGAAGATAACTTTATTTGAGCAACTTACAAATTGAAGAAAAGTGATTACAACATCAAATTGGAAGTATAACCATACAATGAAACAAAGAAAAAAATATGATCAATTACTCCAACACCACTACCTTAAATATGAATTTTTGATGCTTTGTGTTGAGCCTCTAATAGTTCAAGTAATTCCACTTGAGTATGGTAGGCTTAGGGTGGTAGAAAGTTTGTGGAATTTGATCTTTTCCACCCTTTACCCGGATTGGGAGCCAGCTTTCAGAAACCGAGCAGAGGCGCCGAAATGACCTTCTAGATGGCCGAATTGGAGTGGAAAATACAATAATTAATTAAGGTATGGATGTTCCCTATTTTTCTATAAAATTTAACCCCAAAAGTGTTTCTGTTTTGCAATATATGATTAAATTATTGGGCTGTTTTTCTTTGCCGTAGAATCTAGCCCGAAATTTCATCTTCAAATTGGCCCACTTAGAAATCCATTCGAACATCTGAATTTATTTGGAACACTATTTAATGAAATGTTACTCACGATATATTCTATCTCTAGTTAAATTTTTAGAATAATTGGGCTTGTATCTTATTCTCTACATTCTCTTTATTGGGATGCGGTCCAATTTACTTTTCCCAGAATGTGTTGGCATGAAACCCACTTTGATCATATTCCAATGTGAATTTTCTAGTGATCCAGAAGAATTAATAATTAATTATGTCATGGGAGACATGAAAATAAAATATGAAAATAAAATAAAGACCATTGGGTGTCTTAGGAGGTGTTAAAATATGTACCAAGTAACAATGCAATTTAACAAAGAATTAAAATCATAATGTGAAATAATGTTCAAATTGTAAAATTAACTAAAAATGGTTTTAAGAATAATTAAATTAAGGAATATTATACATATAAACATTGAATATTAACCTATTTTAGTGGCTAATCACACCCCCAACTTGAGATTTTCCAGTCCTGAGAAAAATATATCTCAAAAATATGAAATTCAAATTCCCTTTTCCAAAAAAATTTTAATACACAATGATTACCAAAAACCCTTATAACAAAAAATTATGATACCCATAAAAATATTTTAATACAAGATAGTTTCATAAGAATATCCCAATCCCAATCCCATTCCTTTGTTCAAATTCATCTCCATATTTCATCCAATATCATTAAAGCATGATGATGTGTTGTATATTACAATCGACACGGGGGTTCATATTTAGTCAAGGGGGAAATGATGGAAGCGCTCAGTGGAATGACATTTCAATGTTAATATGAGTATTAATTTTTTTTATTTTGTTTTGTTTTTCAAATTTTCAATGGTAATTGAAATTTCACTCAATAGAGTCAACCCATGTTGCGAGACTTTGCCGATGACTCCCAGGATCAAATACCTTAGGGCACCAAGTGAATCCCACATACTCGGGCATAATCTCGAGTTAAATTAGTCAAAAACAAAGTCACATTACTATATATAGTGATAAAATTACTAACTCTAGGCTAGAAAACTGTGGATTCATGATCCTCAAGTGTCGAAATCCATACATTAGGTCATTTCATTGCTCCACACACAAAATTATTGTTTTTTAAATTGATTTTTTATTAAATACTCATATTAAAAATAAAATGACCACCAAACCTATGATATTTATTTAGGGTTCCCCATAAAATCAAAACAATACCCCAATATCCAAAGGACGTGTGTTGTGATTTTTTTTATTTGTATGAAAATATAAATGATGAAATATCACATTAGATAGCCACACCATCCAAAATCTATGATCATGAAATTATATATAGATTAAAATCAGAATCAGGGCATGCTAAATTATTTGATATTCAATTTCAATGTTTTCAATGTGTACTATCATATTCAATGTTAAATGAATTTTTCCTTCCATTTTCACACATCTTTTATTTCAAAAGTTTTTTTTCTTTCTTTTTACCCCAACTTAGAATAACACTATCCCCAATGTTTAAGGAAAAGAAAAATTAGATTTGGGTAGAGGAGAGGAGTTCGAATACGACATTAAAAATGATAATCATGGAATAAAGTCACCTAGTCGTTGAAGTTGATGTTCGTGCTACTCCAATTTAATCCTTTGATATCCATGTCACTCGTAGAGTTCCATACCGGAACAAGAAAAAAAAAACAAACAAAAAACAATATATATATATATATATATTGAAAAAAATAAAATATAAATATATATAAAAAAGTTATATATTAAGGAAGCACTATAATTCATAGGTCAGTGGAAAGAGTTTTCCATTGTCTCTCTTCGGTCCCGGGTTCGAGTCCTCGCGGCTTCACCGGTTGTTATGGATTTTTTCCCACGACCTATGACGTGTCCTTATATTTTTTTAAATTATTTTTTTGTATTTTTATTTTAACCAACAAACACATAAAAATAAAATAAAATAAACTGATGATACATTGTTTTCTTTTTAAATTTCTAGGTAAGGTATTACTCAAGGATCACACCATGTGACACAGATGAATATGGTGCTCCCCTTTTGTACCCATCCATAATAATAATAGAAGAACATGACAATGGTATTTGTACTATCATATTAAAAGTTGATTGATTAATTATTTTTTAAAATATAAAAATTATTCAATAATTATAGTTGAAAAATAAAGATGATTCATAGTGATTGGAAACATGAAAACCATGAGTTGCCTCCCATGCATCACTATTGTTTTACTTCGCTAGCTTGACTTAGACCATTAATTGTCTAAGTTTTTTCCTCATCTAAGGTTTTTTCAAACAAGTATTCATCAAATTCATGTTTTTTGGAATTGTTCAATGAATGGTTTCACTCTATGACCATTAACTTTAATGGTTTAACCATTGGTGGGATCATGGATTTCTACAACCCCATGGGGGTACACCGTATGCACTGTGTAAGGACTTGACCATCTGGACCTCATCTTTCTATGGTGTAAATTATGTTTATAACTATACAAAAGATTATGTTTACCTGGTACAATGTGTTTTGTTTTAATATTTCAATATTTTTAGGCTTTTACTTTATCTTTTTTGATCATTGAATTTTCATAAGCCTCCATCCTAAGTTCTTCAAGTTCATTGAGATCTAATTTCCTTTTTTTGAGGCCAATGAGAGGTCATAATTCATTTTATTAATTACCCAAAAGGCCTTATGTTCAATCTCCACTAGAAAATGGAATGCTTTACCATAAACCAACTTATATGGGGACATTCCAAAAATGGGTTTAAATATTGTTCAATAGGCCCAAACAGCATATAAGAGTTTACTTGACCAATATTTCTTAGACCGATTAACAGTTTTCTCAAGAATTTTTTGATTTATCAATTGGATAACTCAGATTGACTATTGGTTTGTGGGTGGAAAGAAATGGACATTTTGTGAGAAAGTCCATACTTTTCCATGAGTGCTGAGAATGTACTATTTCAAAAATGAGTTCTATGATCACTAATGATAGCCATACGAATTCCAAATCTAGAGAGGATGTTTTTGTTGAGAAATCTAATCATAGTTTAATGATCATTGGATTTTGTAGGAATAGAATCAACCCATTTGGAGGCATAATCGATAGTTAAAAGAATGTACAGATATCCCCTATCATTTGGGAAGGGACCCATGAAATTGATTCACCAGAAGTTAAAGATTTTAATCACTAAGATGGGAGTGAGTGGAATTTGATTCCTTTTTGTGATGAACCCTACTTGTTGACACATAAGACATCTTTGAAAAAATGTGTAGGAGTCTCTTGAGAGGGTGGGCTAGAAGAGACCACACTGAAGAACCTTAGAAGAAGTTTTCATAGAGGAAAAGTGACCTCCACATGCCTCGCTATGATAGAATTTAAGGATGGACCCTTGTTCAGATTTTGGGACACACCTTATAATTAAATGGTCATGGGAGAACTTATAAAGGTATGGATCATCAAACACATAGTTCCTGACATCAGAAATTAATTTCCATCTAGCTTGAGTCCCTAAGAATTTTGGGATGACTGATGAAGCCCAAATTTTCATATATTTTATACTATAAACCATTTTTTATAATCCCACCATAGTGTTATTGTATGGGTAATTGTCACATTTTTAGGTTATAGTGGTAATTTGAGCTTAAATGCAAAAATGACCTAATTTTGCAATTTTAACATATTGTTATCATAGGGGTATTTTGGTCATTTCTCATTAAATATATGTCCAAATTTTATGATTAATTTTTTTAGAATAATTATTTAGTTTCCTTCATATTTTTTTTCTGGAGCAGGGGCTGAATCGATCATCTACTAGTCGTAAAAATTCAATGAAGTTGAAAAGTTTCTGGGAGGACAGAATGGGACCCACCAAAGTAATGGAAGCATAACTCAGATCAAACACCTCCAAATGCATTGATTCTAGCTGGAAAGGAAAGAGGATTCAACAATTCGTGTCCATGATGAATTTAAAGTAAAAATACCCTCATTAAGGCATTATGGTAACGCTCATAAAATGTGGAAGACGAAACGTCTCACCTTGCAGAAACAGTTCAATTGGGTAATAAATTCATATAATTGTGAAAAATCATCCAAAATGGCTCATATTTTGTGGAGAGACTAAATATTACATTTGGAACAACTTTTGTAAAGGAAGAAACGCGTAAATCAACGTTTTGGAGGGAAATAATGTCACAGGAAGTTGAATAATTGAAAATTCGGCGGGTCAAATAGACAGATTAAATGGCTCTCATTAAATGGGCCATAAATCCTACATCCGAGATCCAATAAATCTCATATTTGGAGAGTGAACGTAGGAGACATTATGGAACATATTTTATGAAAAAATATGTTACAAATTAGGCCATTTAATGGGACATACATGTGGAATCATTTGGAGGATTATTTTGGAGAGGATTCTTTCACCTCATCTCCCTATAAATTGTATCCTCACCTCTTTTCAAGGCATTGACACTTCTGTGTGGCCATTTTTCATTGTTTTGTAGTTTCCTTCCATTGTAATAGTATTATGTATTTTTAATATATTTTATCTTATCTTCTTCATCTCATTCTCATTTTTTTATCTTTTGTTCTTCCACCCCGCCCTTCTCTACTGCGATCTCTTATACTCGTGATCATGAGTAACTAACCCGAGGAACTTCCCGGGGGATCAATCCAAGGTTGAACCCAAGTCTTTTCACATTCATATTAATTTTTTATTATTTAATTAGAGTTATTTCTATGGGGATATTAGTGGGTAAGGTGCCTTTGTGTCTCCACTTGCCACTTGAGGCTTAACTTTCTCTTTTATAATATTTTCCCTCGATCGAGGAGGTGGATGTGCGGTCTCTCAGCGATCGTTGAGAGCACTGTATATTCACAACCACATATAAAAGAGGATTTTCATACATATAATGGAGTGTGTTTATTAATTAAATTTGAAACTAATAATGAGATGATGAAGGTTTAATCTGGGTGATTCTCTCAGGAATATCTCCTTTCTGTCTAACATCATTCTGTTTGCATTCATTCTGTTTGCATTGAATTGCATGTTTAATTTTAGTATTTCATTTTCAATTATAAATATTAATTTCTTAAAATTTTATTAAATATATATAAGTGAATTAGAAGTAGTGAGTGATTGATCATGATAGCTCCTCAAGATATCGACCTAGGTCAGCCCCTGTGCTGCACTTAGCTATAAATATTTTTGAGGGCGTGCACGACAACACTTCATCAAATTGGTGCTGTTGCTGGGGATCCAAGTGGTTTTCATTCACTATTTTTTATTCACATTGTGTAAATAATTTTTCTTTCATTAAAAAAATAACAAAAAAATCATAAATTTCAAAATCTAAAAAAAAAATCTTCTTTGTTCATGATGTCTTTCAATTCAAATTTTTATTCATGGACTGAACAATCTCAGGTGCCAGAAAATGTTTTCAATGAACTTAATGCTCAATTTCATAGGATTAGTGATAAATTTCAAAAACCGGAGAGACAAATAGAATGTATTGCTGAATATTTATGCACATCCCAAGAGTAATCCGAACCTGAGCCAGAACCTAAACCAGAACGAGTGGTAGAATTGATTTCACCAATAATTTTTTATGTTAAATAACCTGAGTGGGTGAGAAAGATCTACTAAAAGAAATAATCACATCATCTCTCACTCAACCATTGCTCGAGGAGGTCCCAGAAGTACACATTCCAACTGATGCACTGATGGGAGGTCAACATTTTTTGGAAGAATATTGGAATAACATTGTTGAAGATAACTTGAAACATGATCTTCCCATACTTGATAATGAAACATCAGACACTTTCTACCTCTCTCTTGCTTTGGAATATAAGGAAGAAGATGCACTTGATGATATTGAGTTTCCAATGGTCATGCCTGAAGAGATCAATTACCAAGCTGAATTACTTTAAAGGGAAGATTTCTTTATTAACTCTTCATGTTTTAATCTTATTCAAGCTAATTTTTTTTCTGACATCTCTTCCTTTGAAATTTCTGATACAGCACAAATAGAGAAAACTATGGATGTTAAAGAAGAGACCACTCAAGTGGTGGTGATTGAAGAAGAAGAGATGGAGAATATTGTGGTGCAACTACCTCCTCAATAAAAATTTTCATACCATATGTAGGAGGACACCACTGAAGTTAACAGGGAGCACCCTTATCTTTTATTCCCTCCCACTTCTAACCTCAAAATTCTTCTTTATTATTTCTCGGGGGTTGGGAACATTCTTATCTTGTTTGGGGTTCTCTACTTTCAGTGTTTAATCATGGACATTAGGAAAAATCATATGTGGTGGTTCATCTCAAATAAACCACACCCATCTTCTGATTGGGGATAATCTACTGAAACTACCTGACTAGGGGCAGTAAAAACCTAGCACCCGCTTGAGGGTCTAAACCAAGCATTATCTCTTTTCTTTTCTCTTTCTCATTCTTTTTATTTATCTTTATTATGTATTTTCATTAATTTCTTGTAGTTTTAAAGTGGCTTCTTCTAGGAGATTAACTCAAGGCATGCACCTCAAAAATAATGTCATGTTGTATCTTTCCTTCCCTTTGATTTTATACCTTTATATTTATATTGTGTTGAGTTGAAATAAGGGGTAGTTAAATTTAAGTGTGGGGGAGTGTCAACCTACTTAGTTCTTCTTGTGTGCTTTTCATTTTTTTTATTATATTTTTATTATTTTTTAGCTTTAATGAATATTCTTATCACTTTTCACACATCAATTTATTTTGAAAGAGTTGAAATGATTTTTGAAATAATGGATTTTAAATGATTGTTGATGTGATTTTTTTTCTTGAATTGGATTATCAATCATTTTTATGAGTTTGAATGATTTTTTAAATCCATGAACATTAAACACTGACTCAAAATATTTTTCCAATCCTGTGAGGTATTCTAAACCACTTTTACATATTCTTCCTAATGCCCACACTTTCTTGAGGGAAACTTGAATATTGTGTGAGAACTAGAATTTGTGAATATTCTCTTTCGAAGCTTTAGATTTCATGGAATGTATTTGAAATGATTGAGGCATCTATTTTTCTAGCCACATTTTATCCTGAGACCCACCTTTACATTTATCATTCGTAATCCCTTAGATGCCATGAATTGCCTTATAGGTTTAACCCACATTACAAGCCAATTTTTCCTTACCTACCCGCACTTTTAGTATTTTTGCATGGATATTTCAAGTTTGAGTGTGGGGGAAGGGGATTTCGTGTGCTTTCATTGAGATGTGTATCATTTATGGGTAGTGTGAAGTGTGTGTCAATATTTTGGGCTGTGGATAATAAGATAATTGGGCATGTGTCATCATTTCATTGTGCTTTATTTGTTTCATCCATTTCTCCTTCAAAAAAAGAAAAGAAAAAAATAGAGATGATCTTGAATTCCTCATTGTACATTATTTTATGACTCATGCCCCTCTCAAAAATAAAGGGCATGAATTTTCATTCATTCATTCATTGTATTTAATTTTCAGCTCATCCTTCATGAAAAAAAGAAAAAGAAAATAAAGCTGTGCCTTTCTAGAGATTTGAAAAAAAGGAGGAAAACTTAGATGATATCATTTATTATAATCACTTATTGGCTCATGTACTATGCCATAAAAAGGGGGTGGTGTTGTTTTTCACATTTTCAAGTGGGATTGAGAGAGTAAATTCCTGTGTTTTCCCTTGATTTAATCATGCATTGTACTTAAAAGTCTAACCTTCTCTTTCTAGCCTGAAACTTTTTTGATCATTTTCCCACCAACCCTAAGCCATAGAATCATTTGAAACATTTATTAAAGACCTCATGATTAAATTCATTTTCATGTTTCACGCTGTGTAGAAATGAGAATTTTCACAAACCTATGGTGATGCATGCGATTTTCAAGTATGAGCATAACTCTAGAATCAATTTCTCTTGAGTGAAGAGTGACATAAAATTCAATGTGAGGTAGGTTGTGATTGGGCCATGGATTGATTTATGAGGTTGAACAAATTTTAATAATTGAAATTAAAATTATAGAGGCTTTGTTTTCATATATGATACATGATGGACTTCTATTTTGGATAAGATCATTGATATTTTCTCATTTTTGATTGTTGTGTGGAATTTGATTTGGATGTAAGATGATTGCCCAGGAGTGCAATGTTTAAGTGTGGGAGAGTGATGAATCTCAAATTTTCATATATTTTAAACTATAAATCATTGTTTATAATCCCAACATAGTGTTATTGTATGGGTAATTGTCACATTTTTAGGTTATAGTGGTAATTTGAGCTTAAATGCAAAAATGGCCTAATTCTGCAATTTTAACAGATTGTTATCATAGGGGTATTTTGGTCATTTATCATTAAATATATGTCAAAATTTTATGATTAAATTTTTTTTAGAATAATTATTTAGTTTTCTTCATATTTGTCTTCTGGAGAAGGGGCTGAATCGATCATCTACTGGTCGTAAAAATTCAATGAAGTTGAAAAGTTTCTGGGAGGATAGAATGGGACCCACCAAAGTAATGGAAGCATAAATCAGCTCAAACACCTCCAAATGAATTGATTATAGTTTTAAAGGAAGGAGGATTCAACAAGTCATGTCCATTATGAATTTAAAGTCAAAATACCCTCATTAAGGCATTATGGGAACACTCACAATATGTGGAAGACGAAATGTCTCACCTGGAAGAAACAATTTAATTGGGTAATAAATTCATATAATCACGAAAATTCATCCAAAATGGCTCATATTTTGTGGAGATAATTACATGTGTAACAACTTTTGTGAAGGAAGTAACGCATAAATCGACGTTTTGGAGGGCAATAATGTCACAGGAAGTTGAAGAATTGAAAATTAGGCGGGTCAAATAGACAGATTAAATGGCTCTCATTAAATCGGCCATAACTCCTACATCCGAGAGCCAATAAATCTCATATTTGGAGGGTGAAAGTAGGAGACATTATGGAACATATTTTTTGAAGAAATATTTTACAAATTAGTCCATTTAATGGGACATCCACGTGGAATAATTTGGAGGATTATTTTGGAGAGGATTCTTTCACCTCATCTCCCTATAAATTTTATCCTCACCTCTTCTCAAGGCATTGGCACTTCTGTGAGGAAATTTTTCATTGTTTTGTAGTTTCATTCCATTTTAATAGTATTATGTATTTTTAATATATTTTCTCTTCTCTTATTCATCTCATTCTAATTTTTTTTTATCTTTTTTTCTTCCACCCCGTCCTTCTCCACTGCGATCTCTTATACTCATGATTATGAGTAACTAACCCGAGGAACTTCCCAGGGGATCAATCCAAGGTTGAACCCAAGTCTTTGAACATTCATATTAATTGTTTCTTATTTAATTATAGTTAGGTCTAGGGGTATCTTAGTGGGTAATGTGACTTTGTGTCTCCACTTGCCACCCGAGGCTTAACTTTCTCTTTTATAATATTTTCCCTCGATCGAGGAGGTGGATGTGCGGTCTCTCAGCGATTATTGAGAGCACTGTATATTAACAACCACATATAAAAGAGGATTTTGACACATACGATGGAGTGTGTTTATTAATTAAATTTTAAACTAATAATGAGATGATGAAGGTTTAATCTGGGTGATTCTCTCGGGAATATCTCCTTTCTGTCTAACATCATTCTGTTTGCATTCATTCTGTTTGCATTGCATTGCATGTTTAATTTTAGTATTTCATTTTCGATTCTAAATATTCATTTCTGAACATTTTATTAAATATATATTAGTGAATTAGAATTAGTGATTGATTGACCATGATAGCTCCTTAAGAGATCAACCTAGGTCATCCCCTGTGCTGCACTTAGCTATAAATATTTTTGAGGGCGTGCACGACAACGCTTCATCAATGACTCATGTAACTAAGAAGTTAGATATGCCGGCATACCAAGGGAAATCACTCAAAGAGTATAGGTGTTCATCAGGTAATTAATCACACACATAAATGTGAGATAATTTTTCATTAAATTCTATCCTAGATATATGATCAGATAAAACATTTTCAACAACCTTTTTTCCTTGATTTTGAGGTAAAGTTATTGTAAGATAAGGACCCACATAATCAGTCTAGCATTAGAATCTTGTTTCTAGAAGTGGTATTTCAGTGAAGAATGGTCAGTGAACACAGTAATGGGGGATCCTAAGAGGTAGGACCTAAATATTTCTAATTAAAACAAAACATCAAGTAACTTCTTGTTAGTGGTGGTGTAGTTTATTTTGGCACCATTTAAGGATTTTATTACATAAGAAATTACGTAAGGAGTTTTATCACAATGTTATCCTAACAGAGCTCCTAAAGAAAAGTCACTGACATCACACATGAGTTTAAAAGGAAGGTTCCAATTTGAGTATTTCATGATGATAGGAGAGGTGAGAGATTATTTGAGGGTTGAGAATTAACCCTCACAAATTTCGGTCCAAAAAAATGGAGCATCCATTACTAGAATACCACAAAGGGGATGAGTGATTGAGCTAAAGTTCCTAATGAATCTTCTACAAAAACTAACATGTCCTAAGAAAAACCTCACTTCATTGATATTTTTGGGTGATGGAAGGTGACAAATGATGTAAAACTTGGATTTATCAGCCTCAATCCCACTACGTGAGACTAGATGGTCAAGGACTATTCCCTCTTTATCTATGAAATGAAAATTTTTCCAATTTAAGACCAAATTATTTTCTTCACATTTTGAAAAAAATCTCTACACATTACTTAGACATCACTTGAATATATTTCCAAACACAAAGAAGTCATCCATGAAGACATCTAGAAAATCCCCTTCCATGTATGAGAAGATTCCCATCATGCACTGATGGAAGGTTCTAGGGGAATTTCATAATCCTAAGGGCATGCGTTTGAAGGAAAAGGTGACAAATGGACAGGTGAGTGTAGTCTTCCCTTGATCCTCTCAGGAGACCTCAATCTGATTGTACCCTGAGTGCCTATCTAATAAATAGTAGAAGGCATGACCTTACACTATATCAAGGACATGGCCAATGAATGGTAAGGGGAAATGGTCCTTATTGGTAAATGAGTTTATCTTCCTATAGTCGATGTAGACTATACATCCGCTACTCACCCTAGTTGGAAAAATCTCTCCATCCTTATTGGTTATCACTGTGATTTCTCCCTTATTTAGAACCACTTTGATTGGGATAAACCACTCACTCTCATATATAGAATATATGATACCAAATTTTAACAATTTTAGAAGTTATTTTCTCACTACTTCCATGAGATTAGGATTGAGTCGATGTTGAGGTTGACGACATGGCTTTGAATCAGATTCTAGAACAATTCAATGAGTATCAATAAGTGGTATAATCTAAGGAATTTCTGACAGGGTCCATCCAATTTATTTCTTGTGTCTCCTACGGACATATAGAATCATCCTCTCATGATTGGATTGAAGAGAAGAAGAAATGAAAATAAGTTATGTTCCGTTTTCAAATAGGAAGGCATACATAAGTATAGTAGGAAGTTATTTCAATTCAAGATATAGTTGGTTCAAAATTATAGTAGAATATTGGGACATTATCTCAAGATCAATTTCTTTTTTTAGAGTTTCAAATAGGATTGATTCCCCATGTGTAGAATTTCCAGAAACTAGATTGTTCTGATCAGTGTTAGGGAAGGAAGTTGGAGTGGTCTCCATGAATTTGGTTTCTTGAAAGATTTAAATAATTTTTGGTCCTACAATTTCATCATAGGATAAAATTGAAAGTTATTCTAGACAAGGAGATAAACTTACTTCATGTGAACAATGTAAATTAATCTTGTCATGACTTAAAAATTCCTCAAATATTCCTTGATGTTCTATGTATTCATTATCAATGCTTCCTATCATGTTTAATTCATGAATATCCTCATCATCCCCAATTTTTGAGCTTTCATTATAGATGTTAAAGTCTAGACTCATGTTTCCAAAGGTGATGGTCATGTTCCCATTCCAGACTTGGATAATAGATTTGATTCTTGAAAGGAAGGGACAACTAAGGATGATCACTGTTTGTACATTATTGCCTAAGTTTGGATTGTTGTCATGTACAATGAAGTCAACAAGGTGGATTAATTTTTCTAATTTTACCAAAACATCCTTTAAAATCCCTTTTGGAACCCTAATGCTATGATCATCAAGTTGAAGTGTGAAAGATGTGGGTTGGAGATTTTCTAGGCCTAACGGGCAGTACAAATCATAGGGAATGAGATTGAAACTGGCACCTAGGTCACACAATGCTTTTAAAACTTTGTTTATTCTCTCCTAGTTTAACATTGATGTAATGTAATCCTGGGTATTTCATCTTTTGTACAAGGGTTCCTTGGATTATTGTGCAAACATTTTCTGCCAGAAGGGATTGGTTCTTATGTGAGAATTTCCTTTTAAATGTGAAGATGACCTTTAGGTATTTTGAGTATGAAGGAATGGTTTGAATAGAATCGAGGAGTGGAATGTTCAAGTTGACTTGTGAGAATATTTCCCTCAATGTTTCACACAATTCAGGCTTGGTTTCCCCCCTTATGAATTGAGAATATGGTGCTGGTTGTGGGATTGTTTGTTGAAGAGTTGTTTCTTTCACATGGTTTTCTGTTTTTTTTAGTTTGATTATGTGGTTCATTTGAATTTTCATTAGAGTTTGAATCTTCATATGGTTTTTGAATTATTTTTTCAGGTTTATTAATTGATTTCTCACTTATTAAAACTATCATAGCCTTTAGCTATTCATGTTTTTTTGTGTACAACATGAATCACCCCTTGATTTTTTGTTGTGGAATGGCCTTTGTAGGCATGGGTGCCTTACTAGTTTTGATGGTTTGAAGTTCTTATTTATGGGAAGAGACTTCTAAGTTAATTTTATCCATCTATTTACAAAACTGTTCAAGGATTGGGGGAGGGACAAATTGGGAGGGGGATTACATTGGTTGGTTTATCCCTGGAGGATAATTTTTTGGATGGGTTGTTGGATGGGTTGTTGGTATTGGATAGGAGGATGTTGCTATTGGACTTGTTGTGGTTGGAATTGGTTATGGTTTTGAAACTTTTATGTAGGGTATGGGTTTGGTCCTTATGGTTTCCTAGGTTGTTGGTTATCTTTCCAGCGAAATCCTGGGTGGTCATTATATATTAGGTTGATTGTGTTTTGGTATTGAGGATTTTGGATGTTTAGGGAATTGAATTCAGTAGGTGGTCCACCTAGAAGAATATCCTTGATGGATGGAATGGTTGGGAAGTTTTTTATTTTGTGTTCATGTTTATCACAAATTGTGCAAAAAGGGTCTACAGTTTGGATTTCATGGATTTTATTAAGATCTATCTCTTCAACCTTCCTAATGAGTGATACGATTTTATACCTAAGGATTTCCTCTTCTCTAATTGTATGAATTCCAGTAGTTAATTGTGGTTTTTTTTAAAAAGTTGATATTCCCCATGTTTGGTTTTGTTTAGAAAGACTTTCTTGATACTCGTAAGCATCATTTGGGTCTTTGGTTTTAAATGTCCCATTACACATCATATTAATTAATTGCTTGTTCCCTGGGCCCAAACATTCATAGAAAATTCTCACTTGTTCCGGAATAGAAAAATAATGGTGTGGAACCATGTTTAGGGTGTATTTTAACCTCTCCCATGTTTCATATAATGACTCTCCCTATTTTTTTTTAAAAGTTTTGGATGCTCTTTAAGTGCAATTGTTTTTTGGTGGGGACTGTATTTTTTTGTAGAATTATATTTTTAATTAGTCCTAAGAGTTGATGTATGATGGTATCAAATTGTTTAGCCAATTTATAGTTCAATACTTTAAATAAAAATTAAATAGCCTCATCTTAGATAATTCTAGTTAATGTGGGGGACACATGGTTTCTAAAATGTCATTGAACTCCTTAACTTGAGGGTAGGGAATATCGGACTCCATTCCATGGAATGTGGGAAGGTGTTTTAGTACATGGGGTTTAATGATGTAGTTTTCATATCCTAAGGAATTATTTTTAATGCATGAGGGGGAATTGGTCTAAGAAAGAGTGAGGTAGTCATTCATGATTTGATCAACTACATTCCCTGTGTTTGGAGCTTCTTGGTTTTGGTTTCCCATTTGATCCATCACAAGGTTTACAATTTTTTTTATTGAAATATCCTCTATTTAACTTGTTTTAATTGGATACTTTCGAGTTTCAAGAATATTTGGATCTAATTTAAACAATATTTTAGGTTCACTTGACTTCCCATATCCTAGGACATTCCACCATAACTAATCTGTTTGAGTTATTGTGGGTGTAGGCGGACATGAGCCAAAATAAAAAAGGGAGAAAAGGAAAAAATAAGAGAATTTGGGTGAGAATAGAATAATGAGGGTGATGAAAGAAGGTTTTTGGTCTAAGGAACTTACTTGGTCCCCTTCAACAAAACCAAAATTTGGTCTCACCCAAATTTACCTAAGTTTTTAGGGTTAAGCGGTCACTTGTAGTTTAGCTTGGGTTGTCGAATCTTCAGAGACCTAAGAAGAAACCTATAGATATGTACATCATATGGACTATTTTTTTATATTACATGGACAAATTTGGGTTGAGTTTAGATAGGTTTAATTTAACAGTAAGAGACTTAAGTGAATTCGATTTAAAAGAATGAGTTGATCCTAGGTTATCACTTGGGGTGGATTGGATTCATTATTTTTCAAATATTTCAATTTCTTATATTTGATATTGGTTAATTTAAGAAGATCAAAAAGCATCATTACTGATAGGTTTAATACCTACAAACCCT
Organism: Viscum album; assembly: GCA_963277665.1. Classification (NCBI taxonomy): domain Eukaryota; kingdom Viridiplantae; phylum Streptophyta; class Magnoliopsida; order Santalales; family Viscaceae; genus Viscum; species Viscum album. Next base: position 966,221,062 of record OY728127.1, read on the forward strand.
AATCCTAATCACCTATACACTTGGATGATCAATGTTTTGAGCACTCTAAGGTAAAGGTTCATATTACCACTTGAAGTGTGTTGTCTTAAATTAAATAAGTATGAAAGATTTTAAAGATCATAAAACATAATTATCAATTAATACAAGTTATTATACATTAATGGAGTTAGAAACAACATCCAATCCATACCCTTGATACTCTCTTGGATCAGACCATAAGTGGGTTAGCCCTCTATTTTTGCAATGGTTTCAATGGAAGATGGAAGTAGACTCATGAGGGAGGAATTTAAGAAGTAAAAAAACAATAAAAATAAAACAATAAATCCACCATTGTGTGAATAATTTCAAAATTTTTGGGGTGAATAAGTTCACACCTTGGGGAAACGGTACCAACGCGACAACAAAAATAACAAAAAATGAGAAGAAGAAGAAATTTTATTAAGAAGATAAGGTGATTCGAGCAACATAAAAATTGAATAAAAGTGATTACAACCTTAAAAATCAATTTTGGAAGCTTTGGGTAGATCCTAAAATAGTTAATGACATCCCAATTGAGTATGGTAGGCTTAGGGTGGTGGAAAATTTGTGGAATTTGAACTTTCCCCCCCTTTACCTGGATTGGGAGCCAGCTTGCATCCACTGAACATAAGAATCTAAATTACCTTATATATGTCCTAATTAGAGTGGTCCATAGAATAATAAAATGAATATATGGATTTCCCCTACTTCTCTATAAAATTTCAGACCAAAAGAGTTTTTGGTTTGAGATATATGATTAAATTAGTGTCCTGTTTTTTTGGGCCGCAGAATCTGACCCATAATTGCATCTTTAACTTGGACTGCTTGGAAATCCATTCAAAAATCTGAATTATCTTAGTCCACTATGGAATTAAATGTTCCCCATGATGTATTCTATCTCCAGTTCAATTTTCAGAGTCCTTTGACTTGTATCTTGTCCGATATAGTCTATTTATTAGGATGATATCTAGTTTACTTTGCCCAAAACGTGTTGGCATGAAAGCCCACTTTGACCATCTTCCAATGTGAATTTGTAAGTGATACAAAATAATGAATTGTTACATATAGCATGTTACACCTAAAAAAATACCATTTTTTATTAGGATGTGTTCAAATATGTACCATGTAACAGTTTACTTTAATAAAGAATTATAATCATAATGTGATATAATGTTCAAATTGAAAATTTCACTAAAAATGGTGTTTATGAATAATTAAGTTTGTGAATATTATACATATTAAAAGTGAATATTATTCTATTTTATGGTTAATTAGTGAATTTCCTTAAATTTAAACTTGTGGGTCCTAGAATGTGATGTTTGGGTTCAATGGAACATGAAGATAGTCTTGTGTTTTTTAGACTTGAATGTTTTTAAGACCCTATTATTTCAGAAGTTATTTCCAAATTTAATGATGATGGGAAATTATCTAGAGTTTATCACATTAAAATAGGGATATAATTTGATGTTTTCATACACCAATATATTTTTATATCTGGTTATATTTTCTTTAGAAGTGTTAACGAATGATTAGCTGATGGAACAGAAGTACCAACAGGGTTTGTGACCTAATATAAAATTTATTGTACTTATTCCAAACCTTCACTTTACTCTGGAGATATTAGATAGGGATATGATTACTGAGATGGAAATTGTAGGAAATTTTTATTATTCTTCCCCTTCTCTTCTACCCAGTGTTAGATTCAGTGGTGCTCAAGGAATAAAGATGAAGTGGAATTCTCATCGCAAGAGTGGATGAGGTGGTTCTTAGTAGGGGTAATCTTATGCTCAATAAATTTCTACCAGTAGTGTTCCACTAACATTATACTATTTTGGAAGTGAATTAAGACCCTATGTTCTTGTTATGCACCTTCTAATATTTACAATGGTTGTGTCCACTACATCCTTTTATAGTGATTCTGGAATTCTATGTCTATGCCTCGTAATTTTTTGGGATCATCTTCTATAAGGACATTAATTTTTTTTCTTATTATTCAATTTCTAGAAGTATTTAACCAAATTCTATTGGATTGAGGAACCTTCATATAGTGTATGAGTTTTTAGTATAGTTTTATGTGGTTCAGATGATAGTGAGAGGTACCATATTTGTTGAATTTTCAGTAGAGACTGCTTTAACTGATAATGGTTCCAACCACTCATTTATATCATATTTGTTTTTTTATAATATTAAAAATATGATAGAGATCATTTATTTGTTTATGGAATTATATACCCCTCTTGTGAAGATAAAATATAAATATTTTCAGTGTCCTTGTTTTCAATATATAGCTGAGGTGGAGTTTGTATGGGATTTCCTCACCCTCAATATAGATCAGTTTAGACACCATCATTGGTATGGATTAACATATATATATTCCTAGAGATAATGATTGTTATCATATACATGTCTCATTCCATACTAAATATGGGACCTCATATGTTTTTTAGGGTGCGTGGGATCTGAGGTATGTTCATCTAGGACATTTCCGACCAGATCTTAGGATTTTGTTATCTACTGTTGCGACTGATCCTGATGATTTATTTTTTGGTATTATTTCATTTTATGTTATGTAATTCCTCTATATTTTCCCAGATGACTAATCTGGACTTCCTCCAGAGAGAATGGTTGAGTTTATGATGGACCTGGTGTTGGGTATGCAACCTATTGTGATACTCTCATATCATATGGAACCAGTGGAGCTGAAAAACCTCAAGATATTGTTGGGTGATCTAATAAAGAATGGTTTGGTTCACCCATGTGTTTCTACATGGTCTGCCCTTATGATATTCTTCTATAAGGAAGAATATACCCTTCAGTTATTAATGGACTACTCAAATTTCATCCCAATGATGGTAAAAAATAAGTACCCATAACCCTATATGGATGATATGTTAAATCTATTAAATTGGTCAAAGTGGTTATTGAAAATGGACCTATGATCAGGTTATCGTCTACTAAATGTTTGGAAGTCTAATATAATAAAGATGATATCTAATAGGCAGTATGTACATTTCAAATATCTCATTATAAATTTTAGTCTCACTAGGTTTCACACCTTTTTTATTGATTTGATGAAATTGATATTATATCAGTATCTCAATAATTTTTTAGTTTTTTTCTTCAATTATATTTTGGTTCATTCCAGATTTCATCATGAGAATTAGAACCATATGAATTTTCTTTTTTATATCTCAAGGAGTCAACATTTCTAAGGAATGGTTCTGAAATGAAGTTTATGTATCCAAGAAGTGAATATCCTCGGGCATCTTTTTTTTAAATTTGGATTATATTTTGATATTGATAAGTTGAAAGTTGTGTTGTGAGGGGAAGAGCCACATAAAATATTTGAAAATTAGATAATCCATCATATTTTTGAATACTATCAGTGGATTTCCTATGATTTAAAGAAGTTATATTTTCCATGTATTTCTCATACTCGAAAGTGGGTTAAATCCTCTTGGGATGAAAAATTATAGTTTTCTATGGATGAGTTAAAACGACAAAAAATAATGGATCCTATTCTGATCTTACCCTATCCTGGTAAGTGGTATTTTACATTATGTGATTATTTTGTTAATGTTTTGGTTTGTGTGATTATAAAGGATGATCATGTTTTTGCCTATAGCTCCCATCATCTTTGGTTGAATGTGGAGAATTACACTACTCATTATTTAGTGCATGTCAAAGTTATGAATTGCATTAAATATTTGATGAACTATATATTTTTTGTAGATGTTCAAATAGTTTTATATCCATAAGAGTCTATGTTACATCATTTTCTATAAATACTAGAATCACAGAATGAGGTGGCGTATAACAACCTTGTTATTTTTATTACATTAATACATGATTTAATTACACAATATTACACTTAATAAAACTCGAAATATAAATAAGTCTAGTTTATTTAGGAATTAGTTACATTAAATATCAACTTGAAACATGAAATACAACATCTTTATTGAAAACATCCTTTACATGACCACAAAATTACTTCATAGTGAACATTGCATGGGATAACCTGAGGATATACATAAGAATGTGGTGATATATAAAGTCCAATAAGGGAGTAAATATGAAATAACATGAAGATATTAATACATGTTAGTAAATTCATATCAATGGGGCATAAAGGAACAAGAATCATAAAACATGAGATAACAAGATATTCATAAAATGGAAATGTGACAACAACTTAAAACACTACATCATAGGTCAAGTCTAAACTTCCAAGGAATCATATTGAAAAAAGTCCCATAAAGATATCAGATAAACCAATTTCCTAAATTTATGTATAATGATACCAAACATTACCCAATCCATTGTAGTTCTATATAATTATGGGCGGACCTGTCACTTTTCTTTTATTCTCATGCTTAAGTGTGCCACATAGATCTTAAAACAAGGATTCATTTATCATCATGATTTATTATATAATCAAGGGAGTGGAATAAATAAATTTAATTCCTCAATAAAAAGGTATTTGTGTATAAAATTGAACACCCTTGATAGGGAATAGGTATGGTATTCACTACAAAATTGTTTTGGAATGGAACTTTGCGGTGCAATTTCAGCAGCCTAACGGCGTGACATAAAAATTAATAAAAAGGGTTAATGAGAGTGAAAGGGGTATCTCATCATATATACATGAAATTTAAGTATTATTGTTATATAAATACATTTCCTAACATAAGGAATTTGTAAATAGAGGGAGTAACAAAATAAAGAAACATGAAGTAAGAGGATAAATGGAATAACTCTTTTGAAATTTCGGCATGGTAACAGGTGTAAAATGGAGGGATTAATGAGAGATAAAGGGGTATATTGACATTAAAAAATAATAAGGGAAGTATGGGGGAGGTGAAAAAATATACCCCATAATTTTTAAATGAAAATAAAATGGTGTAACAATATATGGAATCTTGGATAAAAATGAGAATAGAAGGAACCCTTACTTGAGTGTGTGACTTCAAAAGTTTGAGAAGGGGATTCATGAGAGTTTGGGGAGCCTTGAGAGGATTCTATAAGGAGGAGGACATAGTGAGGATTTTTTCCAAGTATTTAAAATAAAGTGAACTTGGATCTTGGTTCGGTTTATATAGGAAATGAGAGGGGAATTCTTCAATATTTCACAAACTAAGGTTTTGGAATCTATATAATTAAATATTCAAAACCAAAAACCATACCCTATTTTTTCCCATTTTTTTTCTAAGGATAAGTGGAAAAAATTATTTTATAAGGCCAGGGGATAAATATATTAAAATATTATCCTTTATTATGTGGAGGTGAGTCACATTATTAATGAAATGAACTAAAAATCAAAAAATATATTATACATTTTGGAGGATTCACTAAGGATTTATAAAATAAGTCAAAAATATAAAATCACATTATTTTAAATATAAAACTTATATTTGTTAGAATATAAATTTTATATTATTTATGACATCACTATTGTTCCATTATGATCTAATAAAACACACTATATTTATATGGTATTTAATTTTTACCCAAAAATAAGACTATCTTAGAAAATTATGAAAAAGTAACCATTGGATAATTTTGATGTATTGATTACAAATATAATATTAATTTTATCCAAATAATTTTCTAAATATGTAAAATTTCACTTTTAAAATAAAAACTGACATTTATTGAAAATTCCTGGGTTTTGACAAAAATATTTTTTAAACCTTAGTAATAATATCTTTTTTCCTCATAAAAATTACATGATCATTTATATTTAATAAAATAAATTTAATAATAATAGTTTATTAAAATATTATTTATTAATTCATCAAAATATATTTCTTAATTCAATTTGAATATTAATCAAAAATACTATTTGTGCTTTAAAAAAATAATAAAATGAAATTATATTAATTATTATATTAAAAAATAATGTATATACTCATAATGATAGGGTCTTGATACATATACCATTATTACAACATCATACACCCTAAGTGTAAGGTGTGTGATGGTGGGGCATTCATGGGGCAGTTCGGTGAACATGGTTTGGGCCGTGATCTTAATGAGCTTGAACTTCTCCCATAAAGGGTTTAGATCATACTTAATTTATTAGATCTAAGATTGGGACTAGTCTAGGGAAAAGCTAAAAAATTCTATATCCCTCAGAATCTCTAATAAATGGGATTCATAGGGAATGAACCTACTAGTTGATTCTATCACCTCCTTTGTCTATGTCAAAAGGTTTTTTTAAAACCCTATATTTACACTATTCATGTGATCACTATTCAACTACTACTATAAATGGTAAAGGTACTTAAAATTCATTTAAATAAAATTTTATATAATAAAATAAATGGAGTGCATGCATTTTCAATATCCATTTTATAGAATGAGACATTTAATTAAATCAATAGAGAAATTTCATTTATAACAGTTTGGGTCGTTACAATCTCCCCCCCTTAAGAAATTTCCCCATCAAAATTTTCATTTCCCACATTAAAATAGATGAGGGTAACTATGTTTCATCTTCTCCTCTGGTTCCCATGTTGATTCTTCAAACTTTTGGTTTCTCCATAAAAATTTGACCAGGTACATTGTCTTATTCCATAGAACATTATCTCTATGATCTAAGATCTTCAATGGATTCTCCTTATAAGGGTGGTCATTATCCAATGGTACCACCTCTGGATTGAGTATATGAGAGGGGTATGGTATGTACTTTCTCAAGAGGGATACATGGAAAAATAACATACTTGAGATAAGTTAGGTGGGAGTGCTATTCAGTAAGACACCACTCTGATGCGTTCAAGGATCTCAAAGGGGATGATGTATCTTGGACTAAGCTTTCCATTCTTCCCAAATATCATCACTTTCTTCCATGGATATATGTAGAGGAATACCATGTCTCCAACATCAAACTCTAGGTCTCATCAATGATTGTCAACATATATTTTCTTTCGACTCTAAGTAGCCTTGATGTGTTTCTGAATGGTCTTAACCATCTCCACCATTTCCTTGACCATTTCAGGACCTAGTGGTTTTCATTTCCCAACATAATCCTAGCATGCAGGTTTTCTGCACCACTTACCATCAAGGGCTTCATAGGGATGCATTTTGAGGCATGAGTGTAAATTGTTATTGTAAGAGAACTCAACCATAGGAAGATGTTGATCCCATCATCCTTTAAAGTCTATTGAGCATACTCTTAACATGTATTCAAGTTCCTAGATAGTTTTCTCAGATTAGACCTCAGTTTTAGGGTGATAGGCTGTGATAAAGTTTAACTCTGTATTTAGAAAATGTTAGATACTCTTCCATAACATAGAGGTGAATCTTGGATCTCAATCGGATATAATCGATTGTGGTACACCATGTATCCTCACCACTTCTTGGATGTATATCCTTGCAAGTTGATCCAATTAAAAATACTCTTGAATCATAATGAAATGTGTCATATTTGTAAGATAATCCACCACAACCAAGATAGCATTTTTTCCTATAGATGTCTTAGGAATCCCAGTGAAAAAGTCCATGGTGATGGTTTTCTATTTCCATGTAGGTATGGGTAATGGTTGCATAATCACATTATATTTTTTCCTTTAATCCTTCACTTGCTGACATATGAGACTTATTGATGCATATTCTGTGATATCCTTCTTCATATTCTCCCGAAAATAATGTTCCTAGAGATCTCGATACATCTTTATGCATCTAGGGTGGATAGAGAAGGTTGAACTATGTGAATCATCCAATAACTCCTTCATTAACTTAGGATTTGATGGTACACATAAGATTGACCCAAATCTTACAACACCTTCTTCAATAACATTGGACTACAAGAATTTACATTTTCTAATATTTTCCACTTTCTTCAGAATTCCCACATTATATCTTTGAGAATCCTTTAACCCCTCCAGAAAAGACGGTTGAGAAATAATTTGTGAAAGGATTGATGATGTTCCTTTTATGATTCCCATGTAAATCATCTTTATGTCTAATAAGATCAGATCCTTCTCAATTATCATAAATGAAAGAGTTTATAGATCTTTCTATATAGAGCATTGACCACTTTATTCGCTTTCCTTGGATGGTAGTGAATTGATAAGTCATAGTCTTTGATCAGCTCTAAAACTATTCATTGGAACATATTCGACTCTTTCAGTGTGTATATATAATTGAGGCATTTGTGATCCATATATATTCCACACTTCTCCCCAAAAAGGTAATGTCACCAAATTTTCATAGCGAAGATCACTACAGCCAACTCCAGATCATGTGTTGGATAGCTCTACTCAAGAACATTCAACTACCTTAAAGCATAGGCAATGAATTTGTCATTTTTCATCAACACACATCCCAGGTCCTTCTTCATATCATCACTAAATACCACAAAAATATCTCCACTTGTAGGTAGTGTGATCATGGGTATAGTGATAAGCCTTCTTTTAAACTCGAATCTCTCTTCGCATTCATCATTCCAAGAAAGAAATACTCCCTTTTTATTTATCTTGGTTAGAGGGTTTGAAAATCATGAGAAATTTATCAAAAATAAATTATAATACCCAGATAATCCATGGAAACTATGGATATTCGTCATAAATGTTTTCCTCAACCATCCTTCAGTTGCCTCAGTCTTTAAAGGGTCCATGGATATCCCATTTCTTGTGATGATATTCCCTAAGAAAGATACTCCCTTCAACCAGAACTCACATTTGATGTACTTGGCATAATTCTTTTCCTTTTTCAAGGTCTTTAGCACAATAATTAAATACTCATCATGTTCCTTCATAATTTTAGAGTATATTATAATATCATTAATAAATACTACCAAAAAATTGTCGATGTAATCTCTCAAGACTATATTAATCAATTCCATGAAGATTTCTAGATCATTAGTGAGTCTGAAAGGTATTACTATGAATTCATAGTGCCTATACCTTGTACAAAAAGAATTCTTGAGGATATCTTCCTTCTTCACCCTTACATGGTAATATCCTGACCGTAGATCCACCTTGGAGAAGTATTGAGCTCTATGTAGCTAATCTAACAAGTAATTAATCCACATAAAAAGATACTTTTTCTTTATCATGATTTTTTGAGCTCACTATAATCAATTAAAAGGTGCATTAACCCATCCTACTTCTCAAAGAAGAGGACTGGTGCACCCCATGGTGAAGCACTTGGGTGTATAAACCCTTTATCCATATTATACTATAGTTGTTTCTTTACCTCTTCATGTTCCACAATATCTATTCTATGCAGTGTCTTGGATATTGGAAATTCCACAGGTATGGGATCAATTGATAATTCAACATCTCTATGAGCAGTAAGGCTAGTAAATTCTTTGGGAAACACATTAGCGAATTCCCTCACAAAATGAACGAATTCAAGGATGGATCCTTCCTTAGAATCTATCATCTGAGTGAGATACGCATGCCCATATGGTAGTAATATCCATGCTTGGGGTGATGGGGCTAAATCAGATTCATCCTCCTCCTTGCACTTGTATAGAATCGGGGGTTTATTTTCCATATGGAGAGTGATTTCCCTCTCACAAAAATTTATGTTGGCTCTATATAGGGAAAGCTAATCCATGCCTTGAATTGTATCAAATTCAACCAAGGGAGGCATGATGAGGTTTTATGGGAAGTTCAATCCATAAATTATGATAGGGTAGGAGTTATATACATGGGATTCTATAATTGACCCATTTTCTATTTTCACTAACATCTCTACTTCCATGATTTGTTGTGGTTTTTATATTATTATACTAAACTTTTAGAATATAAAAAATTCATAGAACTATAAAAAAATGTACATTCACTATTCTTTTATGAATAAATAGTGTATATGTCACCACTTCATTGTTGGGATTCACTTCGGTAGTAGTGATGGAAAAATCTCACCCTTGATGCCTCGGAGGTTGTTGGTTGCCTTCAAAAACCCTTATCTTAGTGCATTGTTTTGAGAAATTTCCTAGTTCATTATAGTTTTAGAAATGAACAATGCACTAAGTTCTATCGAAGCATTCCTTTCCTCTGTTTTAGTAGTGGGTTTTTCTTTCTGGAAATTGCTGGCTATATTCCCTTCCTTCTTACACCTAAAGCATTTCCTCACCCCCTTCAAAAAATTTCCAGGGTGCTTCTTTCTGCACCTTTGTCATGTGGGATGTTTAAATTTATTAGCACCATTATATATCTTTACCAAACCACTATAATTTGACTCCACATTCCGCTTCTTATCCCCATGATACCACTGAGACTCTTCGATCACCATTTTGACTTTGAGGGAACATAAGAAAATTTCATCATAGCTACCAAAGTCAAATATTTCTAGGGATTTTTGTAGTCTAGGTTTTATCCCACCAAAGAAGCAGTCAACCTAGAATTTGGAGGTAACGAAAAATCTAGAGGTGTATCATGAAATACTTGTGAAGTTTTCATCATATTCTCTAATGGATTTATCATCTTTTTTTATTAAGGGAAAGGGATCCCCATTCCATCTTAAGTCAGAGGGTATGAGGAAAATATTTGTCAATTTTTTTTCTTCTGAAATCCTTATATACCATCACCAAGATCTATTCCTTAGGCTTAATATTTTTGATCAATGTCCACCATTGATTAGATTCACCCTCTATATGATAAGTATCCAACACAACCTTCTATTATTTAGATCTTTTGAGGATGGAGAATCTCTTCTCAATGGAGTTGATCCATTTTTCATCAATTGAGGGATTCAATGATCCATTAAATGTAAGAGGCCTTTGTCTAATGAAACTCTTGATTGCGACTTTTTCTTTCTTAGGGGGGGTTGGAAGTTAATATTGATTCGGGTTTCTATTCAAAAATTGAGTTAACTAAGAGAGTATCATGACAAAGTTTATGATTCCATATCCCATCATATTGGGCATCTCATTAGGGAAGTCATTACATTGATCTTTGAATCAATTGTTAGCCAGATTACTCATATTACTGGAAATTGGCTATAATAAAAGGAAAATTAGGTAAAATTATTTTTTATATATTAAAATCATAAAGGATAATCCAAATACATTAAAGTGATAACTTATAAATCACATTTATTTCTATAACTTATGAATTTCTAGGCTTCAATCTAAGTTATCCATGATCTATTTCCCAATATATATTCTTAGGGGGGTTTTTTTGTTCACTTAATAATAGTTCATACTAAGATTATGAATTTACTAAAGAATATTACCTAGGAGTGTCAAACCAATAGTGTAGTAAGGCCTGTTGTCGTGCACTAGTTCCTGTTCAAGTCTAGCTCAAAGTGGTGTTTTCGGGTTTTACCCCTATACACATCTGTGCCAGAGCCACATCCACATGTTTTATCAAGACATAGATTTATTTTCATGATAATCACTTACTATATACTCACCATGATTTGGGGTTGTTTTTATTATACTTAGTCTTATCCCTAAGGCTTTCACTAGAGTTTTTTAATCCTAATCCCAAAAATAACTAAACTTTCTTATAATACCAACTATTATAACCCCATTCTTTTTATTACATTCATACATGATTTAATTAAAAAATATTATACTTAATACAACCCAAAATATCGATAAGTATAGTGTCTCTTGGAATTCAGTACATTACATATCAACTTGAAATATTAAATACAACATCTTTATTGAAAACTTCCTCTACATGACCACAACATTCCTTCATACTTAACATTGCATGGGATAACCTAAGGATGTACATAAGAAAGTGGTGAGCTATAAATCCATGTAAGAGGGTAAATATTTAATAACATTAATATAGTAATACATTTTAGGAAAGGAATATCAATGAGGCATAAAGGAACATCAATCATAAAGCATGAGATAACATGATATTCATAACATGAAAATGTGGCAAGAACTTAAAAATATGCATCATAGGTCAAGGATACTGTCGAGGAATCATAGTGGAAAAAGTAGAATAAATTAATTAGGTAAAACCATATCCCAAAATGATGTATCATGATACTAAACATTACCAAATTCATTTAAGCTCTATATAATTTTGTGTGCACCCGCCACTTTCATTTTATTCTCATGTTTAAGTGTGCCACATAGATCATAAAACATGGATTCATTATATATCATAATTTATTAAATGATAAAGGGGTTTGGAATAAATATATTTAATTCCAAAATAAAAAGGTATATGTGCATAAAAGTGATCACCCTTTATAGGGTATGGGTACGGTATTCACTACATAATTGTTTTGGAATGGAAATTTGCGGTGCAATTTCAGCAGCCTAACGGTTTGACATAAAAATTCATAAAAGGGGTTGATGAGAGTGAAAGGGGTCTATAATAATATATAAATGAAATAAAAATTAATAGGTTTATATAAATATATATCTAAACATAAGTAATTTGGAAATATAAGGTGTAACATAATAAAGAAACTTGAAGAAAGAGGAGAAATGTAATAAATCTTATGAAATTTCGACATGGTAATGAGTGTGAATGGGAGGAATTATTGAGATATAAATGGTTATATAATCAATGAAACATAATAAGTGATGTATGGGGGAGGTTTTAAAATATAATCCCTCATTTTTAAATGAAAATAAATGGGTGTAACAATATAAGGAATCATGGATAAAAATGAGAATAGAAGGAACCCTTACTTGAGTGTGTGACTTCAAAAGTTTGAAGAGGGTATTTTTGAGAGATTGGGGAAACATGTTAAGATTATATAGAGGGGAGGATATATTAAGGACGTGCTCCATAGATTTTTAGTGAATAGAAGTTGGATCTTGGGTGGGTTTATATAGGAAATGATAGGGTAATTATTTAACATTTCACATAGGTTTTGGAATCTATATAATTAATTATTCAAAACCAAAAACCATACCATGGTTTTTCCCAAATTTTTTCCCAGAGAGGAGTGTAAAAAATTATTTTATAAATACATGGTCTGAATATACTAAAATATTAGCCATGCTTACGTGGAGGTGAGTCACATTATTAAATAAATGAACTTAAAATCATAAAATATATACATTTTGTAGGATTCACTAAGGATTTATAAAATAATTAAAACAAATATAAAATAACATTATTTTAAATTAGAACTTATATTTGGCCGAATTTACCTTTTATAGTGTTTATTACATCACTATTGGGCCATTATGATGTCATAAAACACACTATATATTTATATGATATTTATTCTTTACCAAAAAATTTGAATGTATCAAAAAATTATGAAAAATTCACCGTTGGAAAATTGAAAAATCATGATTCCAAAAATAATATTCATTTTATCCAAATAATTTTTGAAATACATCAAATTCACTTTTAAAATAAAAATCTAAATTTATTGAAGATTGATGGGTTTTGAAAAAATCATTTTTTAAACCTTAATGAGAATTTCATTTGGCCTCATAAAAATTATATGATCATTCATATTTAATAAAATTTATTTAATAATAATATAATATTAATATATTATTTATTAATTCATCAAAATTTATTTCTTAATTCTATTTTAATGTTAACAAAAAATACTATTTTTTCTTTAAAAACAATAATAAAATGAAATTATATTCATTATTATATACAAAAATAATGTACATAATAATAGTTCTAGGGTCTTGATACATATCCAATTATTACACCATCATACACCCTAAGAGTATGGTGTTCTATGGTGGGGATTTCACGGGGTCATTCGGTGAACATGATTTGGGCCATGATCTTGATGAGCATGAACTTCTCCCGTAAACAGTTTTTCTCATGCTTAAGTTATTGGATATTGACTTGGGATTGGTCCAGGGAAAATACTATAAATGCTATCTCCCTAAAAATCTCTGATAAATTAACTTCATAGGGAATGATCCTACTCATTGAGGCTATCACCTCCTTTATCTATTTTGAATAGATTTGTTAAAACCCTATATTTATACTAGTCATATGATCACTATTCAATGGCTATATTATCAAGGGTAAAGATACATAATGGTAATTTAAATACAATTGGATATAATATAAAAATGCAATGAATGTGTTTTCTACATATATTTTACCATATAATACATTTAATTAAATCAAAAGATAAATTTCATTTATAATAGTTTGGGTTGTTACATGGTGGTAAGAATTCCTTCAGATGTTTGAATTCAATATCACTTACAACTTGGGTAAGGGGAATTTCATTGTAGACACTCTTATCATATGATTTTTTCAAATCAAAATAATATTTAATACTTATAGTGATCTTTAATTAGTTACACCTTGATGATCAGAAGGATGATTGATGTTAGGTTTTGACTTGTGCTCGCCTTTCATCATCCTTCATTGAGTCTATTATGTAGGTTAATTATAATGATAATTAATTCAAGAGAATTTGAGAAACCCTTGGTTGTTTAGAGATAATTTCTAGTTTACCTCTCTATTTTATTGGTATTCTCTTTTTTGGGGACAAGTTCTTTATCCTAATATCTATGAAGAGATTTTTTGTTGTTGTTTTCATAGTAATTTTTAGGCCATAAATCTAGGAACTATGAAGATGTATTATGAAATGGAACAATAATTCTAGAATATAGTTATGAAGTGTTACATTTCTGATTATGTTTCTTTTTGTTATACATACCATTAGATAAAATAAGGGTATCTAAAACCTTCTGGTTTTCTTGAACCTATTCCAGTGCATGATAATAAATGGGATGATGTGTCCATATAATTTCCTATTGGTTTATCATAGAAACCCAAAGGGAAGAATACTATCTTGGAATTGACTGATCAGTGAAAAAAATTGACTCAATTAATTTTTAATAAGGACATGACTAAACATGAAGATGTGGGAATGCTGTATATGTTTGGGATATAGAGGTATCATGGGGTTCCCACTGTCATTTATTCAAACATGGATCCTAGGTTTAATTATAGATTATGGTAAAGTATACATTAGGCAATGAGTACTCATGTTAGGTTGAGTAATGTTCATCATCCAAAAAACAGACGGTCAGACAGAGTGTGCTATTAAGATATGGGGGATATTCTTTACACTATCATCATGGAAATATGTAGATATTGGGATATACAACTAGTATTGGTTGAGTTTTCTAATAAGAATAGTTCTCATTCTTTAATCTTAATTGAAGCCTTTTAAGATTTGTATGGTATCTTGTGGATATCACCATTTTCTTTGGATGAGGTGTGAAAGATCTCACTTGTAGGATTGAGTATAATTCATGAGACATCAGTAGGGGTTTGTGTTATATGTATCTATATGGTTATAGCATAGAGTTAAAAAATATCTTATGTAGTTCATAGAAACCATCCTTTAGATTTCTCCATTGGTGAATAGGTATTCTTCCACGCTTCACGTCATTTGGGTCACCATTGTCTTAAGAAATAGGAAAATTATCCTCATTATATTCTAGACCATTTGAGGGCACCAAGAATCGTGGGATAGTATGTGTATCATTTTTTATTACTAACTTAGTTTCTAGGTATCCAATATGTTTACACATATCTCATATTAGGACATACTATCCTAATCCCTAAAATTTTCTTAGTTTGGAAGACATCATGTTATAGATAGATGTTTTAATTGCAGAGTATCCTATTGAGATCATTGATTATTTTATAAAAGAAGAACATTTAATTTCTATTCTATTGGATAGTGTTTTATGGTCATATATATATATATATATCAGATTCTCATGAGGTTTGGGAGCACGAGTCATTAGGGAGGGAGTAATGGCCTCAACTCTCTCTAGAGAACCCTTATTCCACATGGATTTCCTATGAAAAAAGGTCTTATTGTGGGTAGAATATAACATCATGGATTTTATGGTTTTATTTATCAATGCATAAGACTATGTGTTCCTAGTTGGAGGGATTAATGGTAGTTTTTTTTTTTATTTTTGGTATATTTGGAGTGTAGACTGCTTGAATTACCAATTTACACCATAAGACACATTTAAAACATAAATGGGAACAAGTCATGCGTTTTTTGTTCTAAATTAGAGTATTTCAACACCTAAAAAATTGTATTACACTTCAAATTTATATTATATTGTAATACCTGATTTTATACCATAAAATCATCATTCGATATTTATAATTCTAGGAGATATTGTTTTCAATCTAAAAGAATTATATGATATTTATTCTGTATTATTTTTTTGACCCAATAAATTCATTCATCCCAATAGGTTTCAGTGTGAAATATATCCAGTCTCATCATCTGGAACTTTTTGGGTATCTTCTATCCTTTCGGATTTCATCATTTGGTAGTTGATATCTATGGTGGTTGTGCTATGTCTCTCTATGTAACAATTTTTTTATTTGATGCCATTTGTTATAGAAGCTCCAATGAATTGTGTTTTTTCTTCTATTAATCTTTTGGTTATCTAATTATTGATCATTTATTGATTCATAGTGTGATCATATTAGATATTCTAACCCCCATGTTGTTTGTGGTGCACTGTGTGTGTTTTTAGGGGTATGTGTTGTCTTATCTTCTTTACTGACTGGTTCCCTTATTGAATTGATACTAATATGTAGTAATCATACCGAGGGCCTATTTTTTTTTGTATTTTTGTTCCATCCAGTGGTGGTGGATACCATTTTGGGTAAGTGAAAACCGATTTAAGGTAGGTGGTTCCGTCTTTAGCATTCGTTGGATGAATTTTTAATGCTATAGTTTTATAAATTGTTTTATAAATTAATTTTCATGATTTATTTGATCTATTTGTATAAATGGGGATTTGAGAAAATATGGTATTACCTTTGTTTTAGTAATTGAAAAGAAATTTTAAAATCATTATGAAATGGATTTGTGAAATAGTTTTCAATGAATGATTCTTGTTAAATGGTTTTGAAATTCTTTTACAATGAAAACCTTAGGTACTTATGTTGAAGATGTAATGATAGGAACCATCCCTTGATACAATGTGAGGGTTCATACATGTGTTATTACTTGTATCCCTAATAAATTTTTCCTTGGGATTTGATTGACACTATGAAGAGTTTTACTTTCAAGCGTACTCCGCTTCTACTTTGATTTACTATATTTTTTCTATGGATTTATGCATGCAATTGTCAATGTTTAATTACGAGTGTTCTCGCAAACCTGGCCTATAGTGATCATTTACTTCACTTACCATTTTTTTGATTTATACATATTTTAATTTATTACATTATTTTTTGTATAAAATATTCTTCAAATTGTTTTATCTAGATGATCTAGAACTGTGTAAATAGGGGAATGTTTTACCAAGAATTTGATATAAAAACATCATTTCTTATTATCATCCAATGTTTTCTTTAAGTTTGAGCATATTAAATTTTTTATATAGATTTTTTACATAAAATTTTTATGGTATACTACTGATCCTATTTATGTCACACCATTCTCACTCCTTTGTATGTGTGTAGATGAGGTAATGTCTTTTAATATAGTGATGGTAAATATTTTGTAGTGTGGTGGTGAGGTTTTTGTGAGCTGGTCATAAGTATCTTGTGGTGTTATAGTTGGAATTTATCCTCATATCACATGAACTATCTATTTCTCATTTTGAGTTTTTTCCATTATTATCATACTCATAATTTGGAGTTTGTTTAGATGCTTTAAGTTGTTTTTTATTTGGATGTATTCTATCAGTTATGTCATATATATGACTTATTTTTTCCCATCAAATAATTTATTTTGTAATGTATATATATATATATATATATATATTTAATTTATCATATTTCTTATTGGGAAAAATAATTCTATCTAGTCTCTGTTGATTTATAGGTTTTAGTCTCCAACCCATGGATATCCTGAATTCCCTTCAGGTATGCATCATACCAGGTAGGGTTCCAGTTCATGAGGGTATCTAGGGTTGGTTTGTGACAATTTCATTGTTAATTATTCATGTATTAATTTTATTTATGTGGTTTTTTTTTAATTTTATATTTTATAAAATTTATAATACACTATCAATTTATAATAACCTAAATGATGTTAAAGACAAGATCAAACAAGTAGGGATCGAAATAAAAACACACATTCCATCTTCATCCCACACTAATAAAGTTATATTTTAGTTGGAAGGGTATGGAACTCTAATATTTTATCCAAAAATTCCTATACATCCATTTTTAAGGGATGAATACTAGAATTAAAATAGTTTGGTAGTGAATGAGTAAGAATCCATACCCACCTTCAAACTGAGGATAAACCACTAAAACATCACAAGAATATGAAGATAAAAAATGATACCCATAAGGGGGTTAAAACCACGTTTTATATATTATCTTATCTTATATTACTATTTAGATTTCATTATTTCTATTTTATTACATTTATCATGTTTTTTTCATTCATTATTATAGGTATAGAGTAGCAGAAACTAGGACCATAACTCATGGTTGCCTTTAAAAAATACACTCATGTTGTATCTTTCTTTCACATTATTTATTCTTTCATTTTTTATTCTATGTGTTCATCATGTAAGGTAATTTTGATCCTATGTGGGGGTATGTCAATATGATTCTTGAAACTTTTTTTGTTACATATTTGTTATTCATTATTTTTCTATAAATCATCATTTGTTTGTTTTAATTTTTTTTGAGTGTTTATAGGGGTTTTAAGATTCATTTAATAAATTGATAAATTTAAACCAACATGATATTTTTGGAAAAACATGATTTGAATATCTATTGTTTTAAATGATTACTAATATTTCTTTTTATTTATATATTTCCAATCATTTCATTTAAGTATGTTTGATAGATTTTGAATCTCATGTGCACTAGTTATATAGTAATTGAAATTTTTTCCCAATAGAGAGGTTTCTAAACCATTTTAACACCATCATTAAATTTATCTTTTTCTAGACTGTCTTAAGTAGTATTATGTGACCCAAAACTATTGATTATTTATCCTTCATAACATTGGAGTTTGTAAAATATATTTGATATAATTGAGGGTCTTCTTTGGAATGATACATTTTAACTCGAGAATAATATTTATGTATACCCATATTTATCCCTTAGTATCTATGAATTATCATATTGGTTTAGGTAACATTGAAATAGAATTATTCTATCTCCTACCTTTACACTTGATATTTTTACATCAATATTTCATGACTGACTGTATGGTATATTTATTTCATTGGTGTTCATGGGGCTGGAAATAATTGAATGGTGGTGTTCTATGTGCATCATTATTCTAGGAAATAAAAGATATCAAAATGGGAATAAGTTATTTTTAAGTAAACATTATTTATAATAGATTATTCTCTAAAATAAGTTTAAATAGTAGATAAGTTAAAAATTTTATGATGAGTTTGAATTATTCATTTTGCATACTATTATGACTCAAGTACCTCCTAAAAATACGAGGCCTGAATTTTAATTCATTAATTGTAATTTATTTTTATATAAACAATCATGAAGAAAAAATAAAAAAAAACAAAAAATAAAAATAAAAATAAAAGGAAAATGTGAGACTTATGTGAATTTATTCATTATATTCTTTATATGCCTCATGGAAAGTTTCATTCAAAAAGGGATTGTTGAGTTTCAAATGTATAAGGGTAATTGAGTGAAGTATATTTAATGTGTTTTAAATTTATTATTCAGGAATTATATATAGTATTACAACATCTAATTTTTAATTTTTTAATTTTTATATGTTTTCATCCACCACCCCTTACACACACAAATCACCTTGGACAAACCACATTATTGAAAAATATTTTGATGTATCCCTTTGTCTGGAGATGAGTATTTTTACAAGCCTATGGATATCATTAATTTATTAGGGAATGTGAAAATATTCATATGGAAAATCAACTAGTCAAGAGAGAAATAATTTTTTATGGAAGTATATATGACACACATAAGACGATTAACATGAGAATTAATGGTATTTTATTATTATGGAGGAGTTAATTGAATTTTAATCCATGTATTATGCATGATATCATATTTGGTTGTTAGAATTATGTGGTGTTTTCATTTATACCATGATAAGTTTTATTTGAACTTAGAATAAATTATTTCATAAGTTTGAAATTTCATATTTTATGGATTGATGAATTTATATTTTCTTATAAGTCATTATATAGTAAAATATTTATAATCAAACAATTTATTAAGGGTGATTTTAAATTTTTTGTTTTTATGAATAATTTGACTTCAATTATGAAAATGGATTAAGTTTGGAAATATAATTTTTTATATCATATTGGTATCTACAATATAACTTTTTAAACACTAATAAAAAATGTGAAATTAATTTCTTATGATTTTAGGCTTGATTGTATACATTTCATCAAATTACACAAAATATTGAATCAAAAAATTTTCTTCTTGAATGAAACTCATAAGTGGGGCCCTGAAGTCTTTTTATATATTTGATAGATTTTAAATATGGGACCATATCTAACAAATAGTGATTACAAAAGAGTTTAAATTTTACATAGAAATAGAATAATGGTCTAATAATATTTTATTCATCTATACTTACTTTATATTATTCATTTTTCAACATTATAGATTATTGGTAAAGTGAAGAAAGTTAATTAGAATAATCACTATTAAAAAAAATCTTTATCCATGTAATCTTGTCATAAAATCAAGTAAATACATCCAAAGATGATTAAATATTGATATTTACTTAGTAATATATTTAGGAACACATTTTTAGTTTGCAATATTCTGATATCCATCTATTTAAATTGTGAAAAACTTTCTGAATCTATAATTAATAATTTAAGAGAAAATGTTCCACCATATTCCATATTAATTTTGTCATCATCTTCTATTAAAAAAAAGCTATTAATTTTCACTATATAATGATGGGTATTTATACTGTAATAGTATTTTAATTTTTTTAATATATATTAAACATTATTCTTCTCTTCTCTTTAATTTTATCTATTGTGTTTTCTAATGGTACCATTCTCAACTCAATAAAAATAGAGAACTATCTTCATTGTTTATTCGAGGGAGGGTTTTATATTTTATTTTGAGTTCATAATGCTTAATTTTTTTTATTTACATTATTATAACATTTTATTGGTTGTTAAATTAATAATGGTATTTTTTCTATCCCTTTTCACTTCTATAATTTTCTACATCCATGTACATTAATATTCCTTCCCTTAATTGTTTAGTTCATTCATATGGTAGAGTTTGACCTGTTTATTGTTGGTCAGTGAAGAGTTCTTATAGCTGATTTTTATATGGGTATTACCATCGATTAATAATGTTAGTGTGGGTAATAATAATTAAAACTAGTGGGTGTTGAGTAAAATGGTTAATCTCCATGTTGGATATAATAATGATAATATTTCATTGAATAATGATTGAAATCATTGTGATCATCCAAGAATGACATCACATTTATTCTTTCATTATTCCTCAATAAATTCATTTTATCTTATTTATGTATATATATTTATAAATTATATCCATTTTAAACCCCCAATATATTAGTAGTATATTCTGGTTATAAATAGTGAAAATGGAAGAATTGTGTGTGTGAGTGGTCTCCTTGAGAGATCAACCAAGACTGCTAACTTTACATCATTCATAGTTAAATAAGTATTAATTGTTTAAATATATGATAAGCCATATTATTAATTACATTCTATTTATTAGTATAATATTAAATTAAAAATAAATATTTTCAAGAAAGAAAAAAAATCCCAAATACTAAAATTTTAAAAAATAGAATTCATTACATATAATTTTTCAGAACTTATTTGGTAAAGATAGAGTATCATAGTGAATATTTTTATGAATTTTATATGGATAAAAAATTTCAAGAACCTTATAGGGAAGAAACATTTATGAATCATGTTTAATAGAATTTAAAATTATTGAATATATAAGGAAGAAAATGGAAATTAGTGCAACATCCTTGAATGAATTGGAATATTAGAAATATTCTCTTTAAAAGGATAAAACAAAGATTATTCTTCAAAATTTTACATTAAATAACCCTATGTGGAAAAATTATTAATATACCCAACTCAATAATCTATATAATATAGTCATAGTAAGTTAAAGAAGAAGACTTACCATCAATTTTGGATGTGGGAGATCAAGATTATTAAGATGAATATTGGGTTAATTTTTTATAATTAAAAATATTCTATGATTATCACTTATTTTATAAGGATAAATAAATACCATTGTACCTATATATTTCATTGGAAGAAGGAACCACTGATTTGGTGGAGATTAAAGGTAACTAGGAGAAAATTAACTACATTCTGACAAATCCAACAACACAACTCCAACTAGCACTAAAAAGATAACATGATTTTAGGGATGATATAATATTGAGAGATAAATTTTCCATGAGCCTATTTTATTATAATTTTACGAAAAATTAATTTTCAATTACCACCCACTATTTTTAGTTATCATATTTATCTATTTCATGGGTGTAATTAGAGGACAATGAAGAATAATAAGATCAACAAACTAATCCTTTTTTACTTGTCCTTGATTGAAGAAATATATTTTTAAGAGGACCTACTTAAAATGAGATATTTTTTAATTTTTTGTTCATTTTTTAAATTATTAAAATTGATTTTATTTCTAATCTCCCATTTTCTAAATTTTATGATGCATCAATAATTGAATACACCCACAATGAAGATGAAAAGGAGGATAAATAAAAAGGTGACCAATGTCAAAAAAGAGGTATCATTCTATCTCTTTCAAAAACTATGAAATATATATATCAATTATAAGTCTATATATTTTTAGTATTCTATCCATGGAGTCTTATACAAAAATTATAATTCAATTAAAACTCAAATAAAAGAAGTGTTTGGGTTCATGAGTTAGAAAACACACAAATCATCTAATTTGGGATAACCCACTGAAACTACATACCTATAGGTAGTCAAAAACCAATAATATGTTTAGGGTAAAAATTTTATTATATCTATTATCTTATCTTCCATTTATATTATTTATTTATTTTTCAGTCAATAAATATATTTTTTCATTCTTCCTCATTGGTCTAGAGTGACAATAATTATAGCGTAACTCATGGCTACCATAATAAAATAAAATCATGTTGTTTATTTCATTCCAATTTTGTTTCCATTCCTTATATTTCTAATTATATTTTTGCATAAATTAAATGGTAGTTAGATCCTATGTGTGGGGGGGGGGGGGGTTCCAGTCTACTTTTAGGAATTTATTTGTGTTCCTTTTTTTTATTCATTATTTTTCTGTAATTATACAAGTTTATTTTCATTTTTAATTATTAGAGTGTTATTATGATTCTTTAGATTAATTCAATATATTTTTAAATTTAAACCATCATGGAATTTATGGAACATAAATTTATTTGAATATCTATTTTTTAAATGATTTATGATATGAATTTTTCATTACTAGTTTCTATTGTTTTCATTTAAGAAATATTGATTAATTGTGTATCTCATGTTTTCTAAAATATTATAAATTGAAAATATTTCCCAACCCAAGAGGTTACTATTTTTTACATATTCTATACATTTATCTTTTTCTTGAGAGTCTTTATTCATATTGTGTGATCAAGAATATGTTATTATTTCTATTTTAATTCATTAGAGTTTATAAAATATATTTTTTATATTTAAGGGATGTATTTGGATAGAAATTTTTTAACCTGAGACAATCTATTTAAAATAAAATTTCATAATTTACCAAATTAAATCCAACTTATCCTTAAATATATTCAATCTTAGTATTTTGTTCATGGATATTTCTTGTTTAGTATATGGGACATGACATTATTGTGTGTTAGGGGGATGAAATTAATTGAATGGTTATGTGTGGTGTTTATGAATTTTTGGGAAACATAATATATAATAATGGGTATGATTAATTATTTATTATACATTATTTATATGACCATGATCTCCAAATAGAGAAAAAATAGATAAATGAGAAAAATGGTGAAGATATTGAATTATTCATTGTGCTTACATTTATGGATAATGAACTTCTCAATAATATGAGCTATAAATTATAATTCATTATTTATATTAAATTAATATATCATCGTTTATGAAGAAAAAAAATTAGAAAAAAAATAAAAAAAAATAAAATAAAAAATGGATAATATTGATGAAATCATTTGTTATATTCATTTCCAGACTCATTAATAATGTCACTTGAAAAGGGTGTTTTGTGATTGAAAATTATAAGGGTAATTGAGTGAGGTGTATTTACAATACATTCAATTTAATATTCATGTGTTTTATAAAAGTGTTCAACCTCATATTTTTTGTCTTAAGTTTTTTAATTTTTTTATCCAACAACCCTTATCCACCAATTCACCTTATAAATACATCATAGTTGAAAATATTTTTAAGCATATTAGTGTGGAGAGATAATAATTTTCAATAGACTATATATATCAAGAATTTTATTGGTAATGAGAAAAGATCATTATGGAAAATCCTTGAATTAATGGATAAATAAATTTGTAATGATGTACGTAAGATATGAACAAGAGTAATAACATGAGACTGAATGTAATTTTATGTTTATAAAGGTGATAAAATATTTTATCCTTTCATGAGTAAATATATATATTTTAGTTGTCATAATTAAGTAGTGTTGTCATTTATAACTTCAGAAGTTTCACTTGACCTTAGTATTAATGATTTTCCATGTCTACAATGTTCATGTGTGTTTTATTGATGAAGATCTTATTTTCAGACATATTATTCTATAATAAATTATTTTTAATAAAAAATATATGTTATTCTAGTGTTATTTGTCAAAATTTTATGTGCTAGGAATAATTTGAGCTCAATTTTTAAAATAGATTAATTTTTATATTAATGAATTTAATTATAAGGATGTGATTTTGGTGAAAAAAATTATTCAACTAATACAAAATATTTAGTATATATTATTAGGATATTAGCATTTTTGTTCTACATTTAATTGAATTAGAAAAAAGGATAAATCTAATCATATATGGACCAAATTAATCTCATAAGGGGGGTAAGAGTAACTATGTATAAATTTCATGAATTTTAAAGATGGGATGGTATCTCAAAAATGGTTAATCTAATTGTTCTAAAATTTCACAAGGAATGTGAGGAATGAAAAAAAGTATTCTTAAATTTTGGAAGACAAATACTTAGGGTTCTTCATGGTCCATAATTCATTATAATTTGAACTATGGGAATTATAATGGTCAATAAGCTAGAAAATGTTTCATGATAAATCATTCTATAACTATAGGTACACATGTATAAAGAAGCTGAAATATTTAGGGTCATAAACTAGATAATGAGGAACATATTTCTAATAAAAAAAATTTATATATTATTCCATTTAATAAGTGAAAATAAAGAAAACTTTATATGGTCTAATATATAGAAAATATGAAACACCTTCTTCTGTTGTTCCCATGTAGGATCCAGACCACTGGGGGTGGGGGGGTTAATCTATGGTTCATTTTTCTTTTATAATATTGTTTTCCTTATCAGATTTAGTAAGAAATTATTTACCTTTGAAACCTATTAATGTAATGATCCACTGAAATAAAATTTCTTAACCTCACATTCTGTATGAAACAAATATAAATAGAAGGTACAAAATGAAATTTACATGTTTTCGTACAGATACATACTACTTGCCATGTTGGATAGTCCCAACAACATGGATTCATTCATTATATTATTTTTGCAATAGAATGGAAACTGAAAAGAAAAATTCTACAATCTCAGTAGAAACCTTCCATATATAATTGCTTATAAACCCTAATTATCCTTTGTAGTATACCCTTCCCAAAGCTGGTTGTACACCCCAACAAAATAATAAATCTTTTTTTAGTAACTAGAATGTATCCACAATTACAACATTCACTTTCATTATTTTCTGATTCACTTTAGAAAGTCATTACTTTCTTTACAAGTAATCTGAATAAAAAATTACTTGAGTATGACCTTAAATAACTTAAATATTCTCATAAGGAACTTATTAGTCTTGAAACATTATCTAGAACCTCAGTTTGAGCACATGAGCCTCAACTTAGTTGGTGAGGACTCCTTAAGTGCATCCAGGAGACCCGGGATCAAATCCAGGCGGAGGCTAATTTCCAGGTACTGTAGTAGAAAATGCGTGGTATTATAGCATGTACTATAGAAGGAAATGTAGCAGGAACTGTTTGGAACTGTAGTAGCCAGGAAAATTCACCCGTTTGGGCCTTCGGGCCATTGATTTGGTCCCTGAGTCCATTATGGCCTTCGGGCCACCTCAAGGCCTTCAGGACACATTAAGTATAGATGAAAACTAGACAAACTACAAGGAACAAGCTTCAGAAGGAGGATGAGAAAGGAGATTTCACTATAGTAGAAGCTAAACGGATTTCAAGAATGAGAGGGTATGACACCTGCCATCAGGACAAGCATGTGCATGCATGGGAAAGCCTAGCCGGACAGCCCTGCGAAGGTGGAGAGATGATTTCATAATAAAGATGCTGGGGAGGAGCAGTTATAAGTAGTTAGTCTAGGTTGTATGTAATGTTTGAAGCCTATGGGAAATGAATTCCTATAAGGCCTACATGACATGTAATACTTACACCTACAGGCCTTGTAAGGGTTCCACCTCACCCCGTGAAAGGTCGATTATCAAAAATCAATAAAAAATGAAGGCCTTCGGGCCATTGGAGGTGGAGAACCTCAATTTGAAAAACATATTCAGTTGAGTTAGTCTAATGTTCCCAGTCTAGAATCATCAGTTGATGGTATCTCTCTGATGATCAGTCTCAACCAATTCTCCTTCTTCTCATCCTTTTTCAATTGAGTAGGAACTCAATTGTATGGTCACAAATCCTCTATCCGATGGATCTACATCCGATGATCCTAGATACAATGGTTATCATAATGATAGTCTCACTCTGATGGATGACTTCCAATGAACACCATCAAATGGATCTTAATTGGATTATTTTACTAAACATCAATATGATTATCTTCCTCAGCTTCAACAATATTTTATATTCTCCTTTCTTCTTCTATTCGGAAATTTTTTTTAACAAAACTAAATCCAAAAACTTCTTCTCCCTAGAATTTTAGAGCTTATCTCTCTTTTTCTTCTATTATGTTTTTTAATAAACAATACATATCTCTCATAAAAAGTAAAATTTACTTTCACCTTTTATAGGTGACACAAAAAGGTTTAGGTGGGGTTTTTAAGAGGTTTCTCGCTCAACCATATTTTCCTTAAATTCAAACTTTCTAAAGTTTAGGATGCATTTATGACATCATCAATGCTTCTCAACTCTTCATGAACCTTATCAAAACATATTAAAACTTTAGGTTCTCTAATATTATTTCTTAAAAATGAATATTCTTATACGATTTCATCATTACAAATCATTATACCACTTGAATATATGAATAAATATGCATATTCAATCTTCTTCAGCCTGATAAACATTATGATTTTCCAATATTGTTTCCTCATCATTAAATCCCAATATGATTGCTTCATTATGAAGAATTATTTACGATGATCCATACCTATTTAAAGAAACAAAAACATCTTCTTAATTTTTTATCATGATTCACCTAAAAAATATAACTAGTTTTTTTAACCACTTGATGTCATAAAAAACAAAGTAATTTAACCTTAAGAAAATTGTTGATTATATTGTTGAAATATCTCAATATTTTATTTTTTCTAGATCCACAAATCTATTCTTAATGAAAAGTCTCATCATCTCCCAAAACTTTTCTTTGTAAAGATTTTTTGCCTTCGATGTGTGTGATGACATACAGAGTCCAATGAACCAGTATCGAGAGCTTCAATTTCAGTTATATCCCATTTTGTGTATGATGGGACTATTACATATAAATAATACGATTCTTATATGATTTATTCTTTGAATATTTAACTGAAAAACATTACCTTTGGTTTCTTATGATTTTTACAAAACCTCATAGCCTTCAAATTTTTTTAAGTCTAATACTTTCATACCAATGGACTGAGATAGGAAAACTTCATCTTCGATAACATCAGCTTGTAAGCATGAATTTCTTCATGAATTTGAATATAATGAAGATCAACTCTAGCATCATATGGCTTGTAATTTAATGTTTTGTAACTCCCCATTCCTCTAGCAACAAATTTTCTTTCCAACCACCTGAATATAGTGGGCATGAATATGATTGACAACAAAACATTATTTTAACCTAATGCTCAGTATGATTATCACCACTTGATCGCCGAATTTCCTTCATAAGGATTACATCATAAGTTTCACAACTTACTTATGATTTTTGAGAAATAAAAAAGAGAATAGAATCTTCATATTTTCATCAAATCCAAGATGAATATGATTCTATTCTTCATTAAAATCTAGACCCGAGGTGAGTCTGATGGAATCATTTTTCCATATTTTCATATACTTTCTTAAGAATTATGAAAATTTTGAATTTATGAATATGATGAATTTTGAATAAAATTATTTTTGAGTTTGATCACTAACTTTTACTAAGTGGGGTGACTTATTTTTCCTTGAAAACAAAATAAAAAATACTATGAAACTTTTTCCAACTTCTAATAACATTTCCAGTAGATTCCAATGTTTATCAATATCCCACTACACTAGATTGTATTGACTCATGAAAATGTGTTAGATATGAATCTCATGTCAATAGTTCTGAATCCAATTGGAAACTTTATATATGAACCCTTCATTAATTAATATTTACACCAACTTCTCAACATACTTTATTTCTTAAACATAATCAAAATATTTATCTTTTGATAATAAATAAAACCAAAAAGCCACTTATTCCTAAACATATCCCCTTTTTTGATTTCAATACCCACTTCAACCTTTTCAAAATAATACCATTTTTATACTCTGAATTTTTATTCTCCCCATTTATTTATTTCTCCCCCTATTTCATTTCTATCCCCCTTATTGATAATAAAATTCAAATGGGGAATAACAAAAAACTTCCCCCTTTTTAAAAACTCATCTCATGTTCAAAGGTTAGAACATTTTATCTCAACATATTGAAAATTTTCTTTTAGGGAGAATATGTATCAAATGATTTTATTAAAAAATATCCAATAACTAAACAAATATATGTCTACATGGGAGAGCCCGATGTAGAAAACAAGAGTGAATAATCAAGGTATTAAATGTTTTTCACAACTCAAAATTCATGTAATACCTAAACATTTGAAATTCTTATCTCTGGAAAAGTTATGAAAATAATCTGTTTAAGATAAAATTAACATGCAACCATCTCAAAAAACATATCATAAAGTTCATGTTTAATTTTTTTTATTTAAAAAACTCATTTTTTGTAACCACTTTACTTTATATTTTAAAAATAGTAAGAGACTCAGCAACATCAATATCCTTATTTCAACCCCTCAAATTCCCTTCACATTAATAAAAATATACATAAAATTTTGGAATAAGGAGGAACCTTAGTTATTTATTAGAATCTATAATCAGACTAAGAATATTCTCTTATTATTGAATTTTTCTTCTTATTCTTTGATTTTTCATTTTATTTCTTATATTCATCCTTATCAAATTTTGAAACATGTTTCTTTTCATCTCCAGATTCTTCTGATAAGGATGTAAACTTATTTACCCCTTTTTAATCATTTTTCTTATAGTGAGTTTGCAACAAATCCTTCATGCCTTCCTCTTATTACGCCTAGATAGTAAAACAACTTTAATTAACATGCCCTTATTTATCCCAACTTTTTTTATTTTATCTAAATATTTAGATCACAATCTATTGGAATCTTTTTATCAACTTGGATCAATTCTTCAAAAATATTTTCTTCCCCTTTTATTTAGTGTATTTTTTTGATTCCTCTAACATTATTTCTATATCAACCTATTTTGGACAAATAACTAAGAACTCATTGTTTTAAAACTCATCATGTTTTTTTTCTCAACTTTCCTAACTTAATCAACTATCTTCTTATTAAATTTATTTTTCTAATCCATTATTGTTTTAATTATTTACAAATAGTGGAGAACTTTTCTCAAGAGGATAATTTCCTAAATAATTCATATCTTTCTTGATGAAATATATTTTTCTCACAAAAATTATTTTGTAAACCTTTATTTTTCACCTTATTTAGAGGTTTCACCTTTAACATTATCTAACTTGGTGATGTTTTCTCTTATATTTATTATATAAATTTCTAATGTAATAAAAATTGATTTTATTTCAAAAAAATATTCTTCTTCCTCAGCCAACCTACTTTTCGAAACATTTATGACTTTTCCAGATTCATCTATATTTAAATTATTCAATTTAATTTCTACAACAAGATGTAGATTCTAGATTGTTGAGATTCTCATTTTCGGTTGGCTTCTCATCACAACATTTTGGTTTTCTTTCAATCTCATCATTCATTTAATGTTATGAATATAACATATTTTTGAAAATTTCTTATCTATTTTGTTGAGTTGATTATTCTCTTCAAGTGCTTTATCCAAATTTATTTTAAGGATCCACTATATTTCCATCATATCCTTATCATTATCACTTCATAAAGAATCACTTCCATTTCTATCTCAAGAAATAAATTTTATTTGATGGTCAAATTCATCACCAAATGAGGAATCATTCTTCTTTTTCTACTTAGATAACTTTTCTTCCTTTTTCATAAGGAAATATATCCTTATGTTTCTTTCACATGTGTTCCTATAGTTTCTCATCAACTTATTCAGACTCATATTCTTAAACTTTAATTCTTATACAATTCAATGAAAAACATCCTTTCCCTTCACAATTCCAACATTTGAGATTTTTTACTTTTCAATTTTCCCTTACTGTATTTCTTAGAAAGAAGAGAACTAATAGTATTGAAATAAATGGATTCTTCCTCTTCTTCTAAATCAATTTATTATAATAATTTAATTATCCTTTTTTACCTTTTAATAAATATTTTCATAAAATATATTGATTGTCCTTTTCATTATTTTTTCATAACATTCTATCTTCTCATTTCTTAAGTAACAAGAACACTATAAAGATCATCCAAAAATAGAGTTTTAGGATCTATTTTATCCAAATATTAAACTTTGGTATCAAACATTTCAAGAATAATTCTTAAGTTGTTTTCAACCATTAATGAATCTACCAATTCCTCACCAATACATCTTATGGTACTGACAGTACTATTTACTCTAGTAAAGAAGTCACCAATAGATTCATGATCACCCATTTTTCAAATCTTCATACTTAAACCTACAAATATATAACTTTTCAATATCCACCTTTGTATTTTATTCATAAATGGTTTTCAACTTATCTCAAATACCTTTGTATGTTTCCAATCCTTTTAATATAATAAACTATCTTTTAGTAAGTTATGAGAGTAAAGAATATTTTACTCTTCAAACATTGTAAATATTTATTTATCAAAAACTGTCAGAGGAGAGTTCTTAATATAAGGAGGAAATACTTTTATGGTAACTTCCAAAACATAATACCCAAGGGACATAAGATATAAAGCATTATATTATTCCATATATGACAGTTCTTTCCATTGGAAACCAGAATCCCCTTATAGCTCACAAAATTTAAATTCTCCATTCTAAGAGATGGGTATTATAGTGGAAACCTCCTTTGATACAAATTGTTGTTCCCAATTAGGATCATGAAGACTAGGGGGGGGTGGTGAATTAGTGGCTCATTTATTTTTTATAATAGACTATTCCTTATCAGATTTAGAACCACATTATTAACCACTAAAACATGATAAAGTAACAATCCAATCAAATAAAACATCTCAA
Source organism: Viscum album (assembly GCA_963277665.1). NCBI lineage: Eukaryota > Viridiplantae > Streptophyta > Magnoliopsida > Santalales > Viscaceae > Viscum > Viscum album. Next base: position 966,252,838 of record OY728127.1, read on the forward strand.
CATCACATTTCATATGAAACAAATATAAAAATAATTTAGCACATGAATTTTACGAGGATAGATACAAAGACCCACTCCTTGATATATTGGATAGTCCCACCAATAAGGATTATTTCACTATCTTATTTTCAAAATACAGAGGCACAAGCAAAGAAAAATTCTATAATACCAATAGAAACATTCCTTATATAGTTGGTTATACCCCCAAAATATCCTTTCTAGTATTATCTTATAATATCTAGTTATATAGCTTAGGAATCAATCAAGAATTTTCATCAATTGGTAAGTATCTAATGCTATAAGCTTCATTTTATTTATTTTCTGATCCACTTCATAAAGTCTTCACTTTCTTCACAAGTATGCTCAATCGAACATTACCTATTAACAACATTCAAGAACATAAAAAATTCTCTTAAGGAAATTATTTTCCTTGAAACTTTCTATAGAACCTCAATCCAAAAAACTTCCTCAATTTAGTCAGTTGATCTTCCTAGTCTATAATCCTTAGTTCGATGGTCTCTATTTGATGGTCAGTTCAGATCACTTATCATTCTGTTCTTCCTTTTTAAATTGATTAGGAACTAAATTGTAATATCACAAATCCAATTTCTAATGGATCTACATCCAATGATCCTATATATAATGGTTATCGCACCGATAGACTCACTCTGATGGAATTTACCCAATGAACATTGTCAGATTGATCTTGTTTGGATGATTGTATTGAACATTAGTCTGATTATCTTCCTCAGCTTCAACTAACTTATCTCTTTTTTTTTCTTATTTTTTCCATTAAAAATTTTCATCAAACTAAATTTGGAAACTTCTTCTTAGTAGAATTTTAGACTTTCTCTATCTTCTTCTTATATTATCTTTTTTTAATGAATAGTACATCTGTTTCATAGAAATTACAATGTATGTTCACCTTTTATTGGTGACCAAAAAATGTTTAGGTGGGGTTCATAAAATGTTTCACGCTCAATTTTTTTCCTTAAATTAATACTTCCTAAATTTTAGGTTTCATTTATGAATTATTTATTGATTTTTAACACTTCTTGAATCTTCTTAACGATTCTAACAACTTCAGCTTCTCCAGTAAGATTTTTTTAGAATGAATTGTATAGTATGATTTCTTTATTATGAATCTTCCTTCCACTTGAATAGACGAAGAAATAGATATCTTCAATCTTCTTTATCTGGATAAAAATTATGATTTTCCAATACGGTTTCTTCATCATTAAATCCAAGTATGATTTCTTCATTGTGAAAATTTCATTACGATGCTCTATACTACTTGAAATGAAACCAACACTTCTACTCATTCTTTTATCATCATCCACTTGAATGATTTAACATGATTTTTGACCCACTTGATAATAAAACAAAAAAAGTAATTCAACCTTAAGAAAATGGTTGATTTAATTGTTGAAAGTTTTAAATAATTTATTTTCACTGGATCCAAAAACTTTTCTTAAAAAAAAGTATCAACATCTCTTGAAACTATTATTTTAAAGATTTTCTATCTTTAATGAGTACAATGACATACTGAGTCCAATGGACTAGTATCAACATCTTCGATTTCAGTTATATCCATTTTTTGTGTACGATGTGACTCTTCCATAAACATTATACGATTCTCATATTCTAATGAATATTTAACTAGAAAACATTACATTATGTTACTCATGATTTCAAAAAAACATCACAACTTTCAATCATTTTTGCATCTGATACTTTCATATTGACGGACTAAGGCCGAAAAACTTCCTCTTCAGAAACATCATCTTATAATCATGAATTTATTCATGACATTGAAAATTATGAATATCATATTTGGAATCCTCTGATGTTTAATGAAAATTTTTGTAACCTCCCATTACCCCAACAAAATATTTTCCTTCCAACCACCTGATTATGATTGGAATGAGTATGATTGGCAGCATGACTTTATTTTAACCCAATACTCAGTATGATTGTTGGCACCAACTCTCCCCCTTTCCTTCATAAGGGTTTCATCATAATTTTCCTAACTTACTTAATATTTGAGATAAATAAAAAAATAATCTTCATATTTTTATTGACTCCAAGATTAATATGATTATCTTCTTCATTATAATCTGGACCAGATGTGTGTTCGATGAATCTTTTTTTCCAGATTTTCATGGACATTTTTATGAATTTTGAATATGTTGAATTCTGAATACAATTATTTTTGAGTCTAATCACCATATTTTACAGAGTGAAGTGATTTGATTTTCCTTTATAAAAAATAAAACATAATTTGAATATTCATCTAACTTCATAAAAACTTTTCCAGTAGCATCTAACTTTTATCAACACCCCACTTCACTGGATCATATTGAATCATGCTGACATGCTGGATCTGATTCTCATTTTTATGGTTCTGAATCTTATTGAAAACTTCATATACACACCCTTATTTAATCCATATTTCCATCACCTTCTGAACATTAATTCTTTTATCAACATAATCAATATATTGATATATTGACAACAAATACAACCAAACCACAACTTGGGCCTAACATCTTCCCCCTAATTTTTCTTCCTATTCCATTCAAAAGAGTTAATAATTTCTATTCGATAATGAGGTGTATTTTTCTGAAAAAGTATATTAATATATATATATATATATATGTATATTACTTTATATTCCCTTTTTCTCTTTCATTTTATCTTTTGTGATATCCCATTAGGCCATTCTCAACATCATGAAAATAGATAACTAACTCATTGCTTGTTCTAGGGAGGAAACAATGTTTTTATTTGTTTTCATTATTATTTAATGTATCCTTTATTTTATTATAATAATTTATTGGTGTATAAATATATTATGGTATGTGATCTCTATAATTTCATTATTATAGTTTTATTCTTCCCTGTTCATTAATGTTCATTACCTTCACTGCTAATGTCATTCACATAGTGGAGTGTGACTTGGTTAGCGGTAGTTAGTGAAGATGTCTCCTAGGAGAATTCAGTAATAGTAATATCCTTCACACATAGGGTCAACGTTGGTTAATAATTATTTGAATGAGAGGGTTTTGATTAATAGGGTTGATCATACCATTTGATGAAGTATTTAGAATATATTAACGAAAAATGATTGTTATCATTGTGAACAACCAATAATAATATCAAATATATTTTGTCATTATTCTTTACAAACTACTTTATCTCATGTTTTCATTTATATATTTATATCATTTTCATCTTTAAAACACCAATATATTATAATAATATAATATTATTATATTCTTGTTAGAAATACTACTAATAGGTGAATGGTTTGTTGTGACTGGTATCCTCGAGAGATAAACCATTGTATTCACTTTACATAATTCATAAGTAAATAAGAATATATTGGTTAGAGTATTACAAAAAAATCCTAGATATCAATTTTATTCTATTTATAGGGAGGGAATTATCTTTTACCCACATTATATTATAAGATGAACTCAAATAATACTTAATTTTAAATACTAAAAAATTTATGTTCATTTCATAAAATTTTTCTGATGTTATTTGGCCAAGATGGAGTATCATATGTATTATTCTAATTAATTTAGTATAGTTAAAAAAAATTTATGATCCTAGAAGAGAAGAAACATTTAGGAATCAAGATTAAATGAAATTAAAAATTCTTGATGAAATGATGTATCAAATTGAAATTATTTCCACATCCTATAATAAATTGGAAAATCAGAAAGAGGCTCATGAAAAGGAATAATAAGATCTTATTCCTCCAAAATTTTCTATTGATGAACCTTGAGAGGATTAAATAATGATGGTTCAAGGATCTATCCTATCTAAAAAATTTCTATAAGATATTTATGAAGTAGACATTACAACTAATGTACATGTGGGAGATCATGATGATTTTGATGAATATTGGGATGGTTTTGTTGATGTTGAAAAATATTGTTATTATACCATCATTGATAATGAAAAATAAATATCCCAATACCTGTAAATTTATTTCAAATAATACACCACTAAATTTACGGGTTTTTAAGAGAAGATGGAGAAAATTGACTATATTCCACCAACTCTGACAATCCATCTCCAAGTGACACTATGAAAGGAATATGATTTGAATATAATTTTAGTATAGTGAATGATATATTATTAAACTTATTTGATTGTTTTTTTTGAAAATTAATTGATTATTACCTCTCATTGTTTTGAATTTTAATATATTGATATCACATGGGAATCCTTTGAGGAAAAATAAGAATAAGAAGATTCACCTACTATGATCGAGTTCTATGTGGCGTTTTATGAAGAAACCATTTTTTAAGATGACCTAGATTAATAGGAATAATTCATTGTTTATTATTATTTTTTATAATTTATCCTTTGAGTTTTTTTATCAGAGTAATAGTTGATCAAACATTAATAAAGTAGAGGAGGAGCCCAAACATATAGTGATTGATGTAAAAAATTAGGCTCATATTTTTTTCACACCCCACTACGAAAATTTAATATCATTGATACATATATTTAATAATAGTACTCTATCCCTGGAGTATTATAAAAGAAATTTTATGGGATATATACTGAAATGGAAATATATTTATATTCATTAATAGTAAACAACACCAAATGCATGATTCAGGACAACCAACTAAAACATCCCTACTATTGGTGGTTAAAAATCATTACCCACATAGGGGTTCATACCATGTTTTATCTCTTTTCTTCACAACCATTTAACAACATTTTTATTTATTATTTATTCATTAATTTTATCATGTTTCATTAATTATTTATTATTTTTATACTATGGTAGTAGTTGGAGGTTAGCTTAATTATGCCATTAGAAATTAAAATTAGATTTTGTCTTTCCTTCCATTTGAATCTTTTTCCACTATCTTTTTAATTATTTTTTTCTTTAATATAATGGTGGTCAAATACTATGTCTGGGGATGTCAATCAACTTTTTGATGTTTTTATTTATTTTATAATTTTATTAATAACCTTTCTATATTTATATATGTTTTTTATTTTTGTGTTGTTCTTTGTATTATTAAAAATTATTTAATTCATTTTAGAAAATTAACCGATCATTGTATATTTTAGACACTTCATGATTTTAATATCTATGTGTTTAAATGAATTTTGATATATATTTTTCTATAATAATTTCAAATCTTTTCATTTATGGAGGAATGATTTATTATGAAACACATATTCACTAGTATGGTCCATATTGAAAATGTATCCCAACCTTATATGTTACTAAATATTTTTGACATCATCATTACATTATGATTTTCTATATATGATTGATTCATGATTTTTGATCTACAATTTTTATTATTTATATTCTAAAAAATCATAGTTTATAATTATTTTTGATATAATTATGGCACATCATTGGAATGATACATTTTATATTGAGACCAACTTTTACATCATCCTTTCTTTATAAAATAGAACATAAGAATTTTTATATAGGTTTAAACCACATTACAATCCAATTTTTCTATAAACTCCATCTATCATTATGTATTTTTTATAAATGTTTCATGCCTAAACATGGATGATTGGCCTTTCATGAGTGTTTTTAGAGAGAAATCACTTAATGTGTAATATGAGTTTTATTTCATTATTCTAGTAAATTGAAAATATTGATATGGGAAAGAGTCATTATTTATTTTACTTCATTCATGTCATTATTTACTCCCCAAAAAAGAAGAAAGAGTTGATAAATAAAAATATAGAGATGAGATTGATTTATTCATAATTATAAATATTATGACTCATGTCACTATAAAACATAGAGGACATGAATTATCATCTATTTTTTTTATTTTAGTGTGATCTCATCCTTCATGAATATAGTAAAGATAAAAATTTATAACTAGGTTTAATTATTTCATTTTATCCATTACTTGAATCATAGACATGTCATTCAAAAAAGGGTGTGGTTTTTAAAATATGAATTGTAAATTGAGTGAGTTATATTTATTATATTTTAAAATGAGTATTAATGTATTATAAATATTATTTAATCCTCCTCTTTTTAGTCTCAATATTTTAAATATTCTTATGCTCTAAACCATAGCCACAAAAATCACAATGAAAAGTTGTTGTGGTTGAAATCATTTTTATTTCATTAAGTGGGTAGGGATGTGAGTTTTGAAAAGACTTTTGAGATTATTAATTTTAATGGTAATTAGAAGAGATCCATATGAAATATTCTTTGGTAATGATAAAAATACATTTACGAGGAAATTAGTATTACATTCATGCAGGGATTAACATGAAAATAAATAGTATTTTATAATTTTATAGGATTTAGATTGGATTGATCCATGTATGAGGAATTATATATAATTTTTTGTGTGATAATTAAGTGGTGGTTCCATTTATACCATGGATATCTTGATTTAATCTTAGTATATATTATTTCATGGGAGTGCCATGTTTATGTGAGGGTGATTAATTAAGCTCGTGCATTCATACATATTATTTATATTTTAATAATATATTTTTTAAATACTATTTTTAGGTTTATTTTTTTTAAAAGGTTGGGGCCGAAGCCTCAATTTGTTATTTAAAGCAAATACCTCTTTATACTGGGTAGAGGGTAACCCATTACATATCCTGAAGGCCCAAGGTCAAGTGGCCTGAATACAAGGCTTGAAAGCCCATTTTTAACCGTAACCATTTATAAACTAATTCAAAATGTGAATTTTTTTCTATAGTATTTAAAATATATTGGTATACATTTCATAAAACTAGACAAGATTATAAATCCAAAAATTTAGTTCCCAAAAAAATATCACAAGTTGGGTATTGTAATCAATGTACATATCTAATGAATTTTAAGTATAGGTCCATACCTTACAAATGGTTAGCTCAAAGTAATTTAAATTTTACATGTGGGGATAAGAAAGGGAGAGTAATAATTTATTAGACTTTTTCTACTCAATATTTTTTCTCTTTCAAGATCATAAATATATTGGAAATGTAATCATGGAAAATTGAATCGTGTATGTACCAGAAAACGTTTCGTGAGTAAACCAAAAATAAAATTGGATACACATGTCCACATAAATTTAAATTTTAAAGGAACATGAAAAAATCACAGTGCAAAATATTTTGAGTTTTCCACAGTCCAATATTCCTTCATCAATGATCCAAAAACACACCATCATTCAGAGGTATAATTTAGGCAAAAAATGTTCCACCTTTGTCCCTATAAATTCATACATCGTGTTCCATTCAAACAAGTTACAAATATTCATTATCTAAGGAGGTTTATTTTTGAATTAATTTTATTATAATTTTTTAATATATATTAGTTTCTTTTCATATCTTCTCTATCATATTATATTTTGTGTTCTCCCACTATTCCCTTCTTAACTCAACAAAAATGGAGAAATTATTATGTTTCCTGTTCAATGGAGGAAAAGGTTTTTTTCTTTGAGTTCATTATGGAAGAAAATTCATATGTAATTTATTAAAATATTTTAGTGGTGGTAAAATCTATAATATTATGTGTTACCTTCCTTTAAACTATTATTTTGTACATTCTCTTTGTTTTTTTGTATTCCATCTCTTCACAATCTAAGTCATTCATATGCTAGAGTTGTACTTTGGGTAGTGCTTGTCATCTAAGAGGTAAAATAGATGACTTAAGGAAGAGTATTATAAAACATAACATGGGTTGATGTGGGATAATAATTATTCAAATGGGAAGCTATCAAGTGATGGGTTTGTCTTAGTATAAGATAAAATATTTTAAATCTAGTAATTAATACTGAAATCCATCATTCCGATCTCCCAATAATGTCATCACTTCTCATACTTAATTCGTCATCAATAAAATATTTGTGTCTTGGTTTAATTTTTATTTATATATCACACAAATTTAAAAACCCACACTATGTTATTAATATTTATTAGTAGCATATTCTATTCATAAATATTGAAAATGCAGAATGGTGTGTTAGTGTTATACTTAATAGATTGACCCTAAGTGTTCCTTTTTTTTGAAAGTCTATTTATTAGAGATATTAAAATGTATAAAAGTGAGGGTTTTTTTATCATTCTGATTTATGGGAATATAGTTCTTGTATGTATGATATTTCATTAATGTTGGTAATGATATTATAGGGCTAGAAATATTATTTTGACTATGGTGTTGAGAAATATTTAGATAGTTGAATATTTTTGTTAATGATTTTTATTGAGGGATTTTATTATTGGATGGTGATACCTAAAAATAGGTAAAATATTACCTTCCCAATTTTTCTATATTCAATAAAATGTCTAGTTAGAGGGTGTTTAAATTTTATAATATCTTTTTTTGGATTACATGGGGTTTTAACCAGTACTTTTGATTTTTTTCAATTTTTGTTCCTCTTACTAACTTTATACTAATTTTTTTCAACTATGATTATATTATTTTTAATTTATTTTTCTATTTCCACTATAATTAACATTAACATACTCTAATTTGTATGTTTATCAGAAATCCATATCATTTATTTAACATAAACATTATGTGGATCAAAAAAAATTATTCTTTGTTCACCACCATTCACACCCACAATCATAGTTTTTAAACCTTATATATCTTGGAAAAAGTAGAGACTATACCCAACATGAATTTTTATTTTAATTGGTTAAAGGAAAATCCAACTCTAGACTAATTCAGGTTGTTTGTTGGATCTTGTCTTATGAATAATTATAATATAAAAAAATTATGTTAATGAGAATTTTGAGGAAGGTATCATCATGGGTTATATATCATATGGAAGGTGATACAGATTCTCAAATAAATGAATTCATAAAATTATTGACATTAATGAGGATGATATTATTGAAAATAAACCATAAAATAATGAATCAAATGGGAAATGTTTCTAGGAATATTATGAAGAAAACAAGAAGAATTATTAGGAAACTAGGGAAGAACATGTATAAATTAAAAAAAAGTAGTAAATGGTATATTGGATCTGACTAGTGATAAGTAGGATAATGATGAAAGTGAAAATGATAAGTATAAAAATTTTTAGAATCATATTGAGGTATAAAATATAAATTTAAATCAATGTGGTCCAGTTTAAACCAGAAGGAGATTGCAATGTGAAATTCAAACATCTTTAATTTATCAATTTTTTCCACATTAATTTGTTGAATCTATCAATCATGACTAATATATTGATGTTATGAATGATAAAATGAATTAAATATAGAAAATTATAACATGGGAACATGTTCCCATACAAAATGAAAGAAATTTTTCTAAGAGCAAGTGGTATTTAAAAAATAGATCAATTATAATGGATAATTCATAAGAAGAAAGGTTATTATTTATTTTCAAAAGGGTACTCTCAAGGTTATGGGATTGATTATTAGGATTCCATTACTCTTCTTGAAAAATTAGAGGTTATAAGAATGTTTGTAGTAGTTTTCACTTATAGGTAGAATAAAATATACCATATGGATGATAAATTTTAATTCTTTAATAGTGATATTGAAGAAGAATTGTGTATTGAGTATATTTGATGATTTCAGATAGAAAATTATAACCTTATGGTTTACATGATGATAAAGGATTTATATATATTAAATAAATACCCAAGGTCCTAGAACTTAAATATTTACAACTATATGAAGTACATCAAAAATCACAAAAGGAAATGTAGACTACTATAAAATAAATAAATGAAGGTTTTATCATTGTAAATGCATATGATAATGAAATAATTTTTAAAAGTAATCAAGATAGTTTAGGTAATTTTTTTAAAGAAATTATGAATGGTATTGAGATGTACATACTAAGATAGAAGATATATTTTTGAGAAAGTATATATTGAAAAATAAAGATTTAATTTTTGAATCTTTTGAAAATTATGAAATGGATTTTTTTGAAGATTTTTTTCATGGATGTATATAAGGTAGTATATACACCTATTAAATCTTATCTAATAATATCCAATGATTATTAAGTTCAGAGTGTAAATTTAAAAGAGTTAAAAAAAATATTGGAAACCAAATTTTTTATTTCTGCTTCTAGACAACACATTTTTTTCATTGATATTGGATTACTGATATCAATGTGATCCTATGAAGTCACACATAAATAATTAAAAAAAAAATACTTAAATACAATAAGTTTACATTTATATTTTTAATACATTACATAAGATGAGAAGACTAGAATCTATTTGGTTATACAGCTGAAAATTGGGAATGTGATTTTGATGAGAGGTATTCAAATTTAGTTTGACTATTTCTACTATGAAGAAGTTGTTTGAGTTGGTATTATTAGAAAAAAACCTATAGAAACTAAATAACAGAGATTTGAAATATATTTTTTCTATAGGTTATTATGCACAAACGATTTCAATGAATGGGACATTTTAGGACATGAGAGTATGTATTTAAATATATCTCAGAATTTCCTTTGACAATAAAAGTGATACTACTCATTATAATATTACTATTTAACATTAAATATAAAAAATTACATTGGGTTTTGCTTCAAAAAATAATGTTATTAAAATGGTGAAATTAAGATGAAGTTTTTTTCTAAAAGAGACTATATTTTCTATAAATTCACCATAGATTCACTCAAAAATTTGTATGATCCAATAAGTATGAATATTAATGTTCAAAAATTCCATCTTATATAAGATGTATTGGTCTAAACACATCATTTTTTTGTATTTGTCTGTCAAAGGGGGAGAAAATGTTCACCATTCTCGTGAATGAAGGTAAAAATTCCATTTATCCCACTTTTATCCAGGTTTTTTATATTATAAAGTGGGAGAAATTTGAAATTTTAGTTCTTGAGTTAAGGTGGAGAGAAATCAACATACTAGAAAAAAATTATTAACCCTAATTAATTGAATTATATCTGAAATACTACATTTTTCTAGCGCATTTTTAGGATACATATTATGTTTGTATGTATTTATTTGAGGAATCATGTGTGTGTTATTGTGTTTTGGAAAGGGTTGATCTAGGTTGATAAACAATCCAATGAAGGGGGATTGATATACCATATGGAAATATTTAAGGGGTTGTAGTTTTGTCCAACCACTTGTTAGAGGCTATTAAGAATATATTTGAATATGATTGGACTATTTTTGAGAAATTTGGAAATAGATGAGTATGAATTTAAAAGGCTATTGGTGTATTTGATAATGTAAGTTTATTCACTATTGGATCTAAAAATTCATAGAGGAAGGAATCATACGTGGATCTATGTAGGGTTAATTTTCAAACAAAGGATTGTGATTTCAGAAATGGTATGACACCCTAAGAGTCATCAAGATCTATATATGGTTCATTTGTGCTCATATAATAATCACTTAAATTACTAATTATTTATTTATTTATGGATTTAAGAGTAAACTAAAACACACTTTACTATATTAGGATCATTTCTATTCTCTAGATATTGAAAGTTTTGAAAAGAGGCCCCTTAATAAGGATTGTACAAGAGTTTTTAAGGATCATCTTTCTACTCTATAAGGATAAAATAAAACTTCGTAGGGATGTTTATGAAGTGCGTATGGATATTTTAAACTTTCATAAGTATGATTTAATGGACTCCATAAGGATTAATACACATATGGATCGATCAATATAAGTATCATTCTAGTAAACATATAGATCATTCATCATACGGATAAAATCTATGTAATGATCCTATAATATGAAAATAAATAAACATTTATATAATTTTGATGATCATCTATGTAATTATGTTTACAAATATCATAAGCTATGATCAACCATATAATTTGATAAAAAATGGATATATAATTGGAGAATAAATTATAAGTGTGGTGGGTAATTTTCATGGATATTTAAAATTTAAATATTTGAACTAAATATTCCATATCAAAACTACTGCTCTCTAGGAAAATTATATGCAGTCAAAAATCATGGAGAGTTTCTATAATTATTATGTAAATTTTATTCATTAATTTTAATGAATTTAAATGGATGAAATGATGAATAAATATTTATTCATTAATTGAGAAGAGAGCATGGTATATTCAATGTTAATGATTTTCTTTATCGAATAGAGATAATATTGAGGAATCATTTTCCTACAATCCATATGTGATTTATGATTATATCCAATCAAGTAGTTCTAAATATTGATCATATATATTATTTTTTTCATAGAAGTAATAAGATCATATTTTTCATGCATGATATCATGTATGAATTAATTATTCTAAATACATGAGAACATTTTTAACCTTTTGTTTCTATAATTATTATATTTTAATTTCAATGAACATAAAAATAAGTTTTTATCCATTAAATATATGTACAATTGAAATATACTGAATATAATTTTCACCATCAAAATCTAGGGAATAATCTTTATGATAGGTGGTAATAATATAAAAAGAAAAACTTTTTTTGTGAAAATTTTGATGATAAATGTTTCCATTATTCTGTACTAGATATAGACAACCTAGAAATAGATAAGAAAGTACACGATCCCTCTCTTACAATAACATTTATATTTTTAGTGATAATCCACATATCATATCTCATCCCAACCCTAGTAATGTGTATACACTCAAAGTGTTTCTATACTTTTTAAAAACCCTATATGTTGTTTTCATTACCTCACATTTTCAAGATATGAACCTTCATCATCCTAGTCCAAGTGTCTCCTATAATACCTTAGTTTCCTTCACAGCACATCATTTCCTATTATACATCACTTTCACTTATCTGAATAATGTTTTTTCATATATTCCAACACATGTATTTTCAGTTTATTTTTCCTCACTCACACACACTATAGAAAGAATCCCAATATATCACCCAACTAGACACTAATCCAAGACAAGAAAACACAATTCTAGAGTTATAATTTGGTAGGAGTTCAAAAATAAATGTTCAACTTTTTTTGTCTTCAACTTATTTATGACTCTATTTTACTTATGTTTTAAGATATTAACCACTTCAAAACATATCATCCTTACTATAGACCACACACATCAATCCCCAGTAGTTCCACTGCACTTATGGTTAGGTCGTATCTTTTATATTTTTTTAATGAGATGATTATCTCAGTCTGTGTACCTATACTTGTGACTGTAGGGGTCTATTAAAATATTATGGTTTCCCTCCCAACACACCACATGAAATTACCCATAATATAACTTATGAAATTAATTACCTTCCCCATAAGGAAAGATGTGGTATTTCATGGTTCTTTATCCTCACTTATCAACACCATGGGAAATATCCCTTGCGGTCACCCACCCTAATACTAATCTATTCTAAGAATGGTTAACCGTGGATTTCTAATTACATAGGAATCATTAAATAAAGGTGTATATAGAGCTATTTTCTAATGGAATATCATGAATTATACATAAAGGTAGAAGATTCTACGTAGCATAGTCTACATCATGTGATAACAACTTATGAAAATTTTCTATTATGTTATTGAAGCATGTAGGATTAGGGTTTACGGTAGCTTGGTTTGAAAAAGATAGGTCTATACATTATTAGTTGTAAACTTGTGTCACATTTACCTTTCTTTCATGTTATACAAAATTTTATACCTATCCACTTATTTCAAGGGTGCATTGGTGGTGTCCATTAGAAATTACAATCAAATCATGCATCGCTGCATGTGTAGACTTCACAATCTAGTATCTAGATGATGGAAAGGGTGATGCAATCAGTTACTAGGAAATTGGATTGGGGATAATTTTGTTTCATGGGATGTAGTCCTAATAGTTTCGGTTACACTTTTATTAATTATAATTTATATTTATATTTATTTTAATTATTTTCCAAATTCATTGGGGGTCTATTTGATTATTATTATATGAAATGACATGGAGTAAATTAAAGGATTTATACATGTAAACACCCACTATGTTGTTTATTTAGATTATATTTTTTTTAGAGTATGTTTATGTTTATCAAGGATATAGTCTCCCCATGTAACTTTATACCATAGAAACTAATCATAATCCTCTTGCTCATGGGGAAGAAATTCTTTTTTTGTATCACTTCATATCAGACCCAGTGATTCTGGTCGATTCCTTATAAAATGGTATTAGAAGTAGTTTTTTGATCATATGACTGATGATTCTCCGATATGGATCCATTATGGGGAGACCAATGTTTTTCCAAGAGTGATCTTTTATCAAGAGACAATCAGTTGTGGTTCATGGAGGAGGATAATACCATGATGAGTTTTAATAGTATATATGGGTTGTTAGATAATCTTTTCATTCCTTTTAGGTTGAAAAATTTTGAAGCATTGTTCATGGATCTCATGAATACTATTTTTCATCCAAACGATGGATACTCCATCACTATATTCTTGGATGAAGTCATGTTATATTTTAGGACTTCTAATATGTATTTTAGGCACCATGATAATGTATTTAGTACACTTTGAAGACATCATATTAAAGACAAACTGTCTATGTTTCACTTTTTTCAGAGGTGAGGTTCCTTAGGCATGTAATTTATAATGTTACAATTTAGTTAAGTAGAAAAGGTATTTTTTTGATGTCATGAGAATATCCCAAGAACTTGTTTGAAATTAGGGGTTTCATTATGAGTGTTGGGTACTATTGAAATTCAATTTAGGATTTTTCACTTTCATAGTATAAATAAAAAATATAACAAAATAGGAGGTGGATTTTTAGGGGTCTAATAAATGTGAAAATTCCATTATTGAGATGAATAAGATATTAGTGAATGATCAAGATTTTATCCCTATAGTTTTTTGGAATGGACAGCCAATTTATTATGATGTTTCATAGCTTGTTTGAGAGTTGTGTTAATGTAGAGAGGTCAGGTGTTCGTTTATGGTTTTTTCTAGTTATGAACCTATGAGTGTAACTATCCAAAAAAGTGACTTATAGTTTGAAATTCAGGTCAATACTGTAATGTGTTTATGGAAGTTTATATTTTTTGAGAGTATTATTGTATAAAAAAACAAACAATATATTGTTATAAATCTTCTCTTGGTGGGATGTGAATCATAGATAGAGGAGTTGGGTGGAGTATCTATTTAAATTCATCAAGGGTATCTCCTATGCCATGGAAAGGGTAGTGTCATTGAAAATTATCTAAATATGAAAATTATAGAGATACTGGATCATGGAGAGTGGTATTTTTCAGAGGTTTGGCATCTAATGACTATTATGGTTGAGTGTATAGTCGATGTATATAAATATCAAGGATGAATGACATGAGTTCCCATAGTTATCATGTATTTATTAATAGAAAGGGTAATGGATAACCAAGATATATATATATAGAGTGTGTAGTGATGTTAGAGTTATTTTAAGAGGATGATTTATCCCCAAGGTGGTCCTTGGATAATAAATACATGATCTACATTCAGGGGAGGTAAGTAGAGATAACTTCCATAAGGGAGTATCAAATGATACACTCTGATGCATCAATGTGGGAAGTAAATTAATAGAATAATTATATTTACATTAACATATGATTTAATTTTTAATGGTCATGTATGAAGAGAGACATCACTAGATTTGTCTTATGATGAATTTCCCATATGAGGATTAAAGATGAGCATCATTGTCATAGTGAGTTATTTCAACAATGTTTAGAGCCTATGTGGAAGTGATATGAAAAGTGGATCAATGAAGAAATTTGAGGAGTCATTGTGCTTTTTGGGTAGTAGTTTATCAGTTAATCAATGTGGATAATTTTATATATATATTCAAGAGATGATTTCTATGAATGAATTGAGATATCTAAAAATATAGGAGAATATAGGCATACATAGATCTATATTTTTCATTGTATTGGAACAATACATTTACATAATATCATAGTTTTGGAATGGATTATATAAGGCTCTACGTACCCAATTTAAACTAAGTAAAACAAATCATTTGTAGAATAATAGAAAGTGACCAGGAATACTCAAAATTTTAGAGGATATATTTTTAGCTTGAGTTTTGGAATTCTGTGTAGCATTATATGATCCCCAAGACTTCTTTTATTTTAAGTTAAATAATATATTTAATGATATGACTTTAATGGAATGATTGTATGCTAATTGTGGATGTTTTTTTATCTCACTATGACTTTAACATGAAGTTGGTGAGACAAAGGTTATGTGAGCATGTTTGGAACAAGAGACCTATGAGGGAGTAAATGTTTTCAGAGATCTGTTACCCACCACTAATAGAAGATATGAATCATATTATGATGGATTCATATACCCTTGTTATTTTGTATGGTTGAAAGAATGGTCTGGTTGGTGACATCCTGATAAGGGAATTGATGTTCGATGAAGTAAGTGAAGCTAGTTCCAAGATTTGTTACACAATTTTTGATTACGAATAATTTTAGGATAATGTCATATAATTTGTATGTTCCAACATGGAATATAGTTATTCATGATGTGTTCAATTTATCTTAGGTTTGGAGGTACATGTCTGATCTTGTGAAGTTTATCAACAATAAGGATATTGAAATAGATCCTAACACATTATTTGTTCAGCGCCTACTAAATATCATTGACCAAAGACCGAAGGTATTGTGAGGAATGATGGTGCGAATTTTTAGAGTCCTATGGTATTATGTACAAATACAAGAGGATTCATGTAATAATAAATATGATATATGAACTCAATAGCCTATTTTTTTGCATGATAACCATGGAGACACTTCTCCAGGATGAGAATTCCTCATGGGGGAGAATTTAATAGCCCGAAGTTTTTCAAGTACCATAAACCATTCTTTAAACCCTTCTTTAAGTGTTTTTGAGTTATTATTTTTTGGAGTGTAGTCATGGGAAACTTATGGTTTGTTTTATATCCTTTTAAAGGCCTTAAATGAGATTCATGGTCGGAAAATGGTTAGGAGAAGCAATGTAGCACTCCCTATGAAACTGTGTGGATTCTTTGGAGAAGGATAGTGTCATAATTATTGTTTTATCATGGTTATAACTAACTATGTGACATTTCCTAGAAAAGCATGTTTCTTGGGAATGTGGTTAATGTATGGTTGGATCTTTGTTTGGGTAACTATGTGACCAAACCATTCATGATATTTTAATAAACCTAGAAATTGTAATTTAATCTTGAAACCTCACTGAATCATGTTGTTATTCCTTATAATCCAATGGAAATAAATCCTAGGGACTCTAGTTGTAATTTTTTCTAGTAACTATTCATATATACTAAAAATATGATGGATCAATGGTGTTTTATTTTCCAAATTCTATGTATGATATCATTTCATCCTCAATTTTTCACATCTATCATTGATATATTCTTTATATATTAAGATGAATCTTATATCCATGCTTCATTGGATAAATTTATCAGTTATATCATTTACTAATCGATTATTATGGGTTTTTGGTTGGATAGATTTTTAATCTTGAGATTTAACATCACTTACATGATATGATCTACTTACAACATTGACATAAAATCCCTTTTGGGATGCTGATGATGAATTCATCGGTTATTAATTATTTCTAAATAATCAATGGATTTTGTATTTTAGTGTTCAGGTTGAAAGGTGGCCTTATAGACATAGCTGACCACTTTGGGGTGAGGATGGATGGCAAGACTCATTGGTTGCGGTTCTGTATAGGATGGTAACCAACTGATCCAGGTATATTTTTAATCCATAGGGTAACTATATATGTATTTATAAGTGGTTCCCTTGGAATTTATGTTCTTTATATGGGGATGATCCAAATATATATGTAGAGTTCCATTTATTATGGCATTCCAATAATGAGTATCATTGAAGATGAGTAGGTAACCATGAATCCTGGGTGCACTAGCCCTTAAAGTAATAAAGGAAGTTATTTAATAAATTCAGAACATGAATTTTCATTGAAATCATATGGAGTTTCATATCATGATCTACCTCTTGGGATAACTACCCACAATATTCTTCTAGTGTGGCATAAAAGAAAGTATGGTCGAGTTACATGGATGCTTGTTAGCTCATTATAAATCAATATATGATTTTTGGGTTTCTTGTATGTTAATTTACCTTTACCCAAGGGAATACACATATACCTTAGTGTGAACATATGTTAAAGATACATTTTTGGAGTCATTATTGGTTTATAAACATGCTAATATTTGGTATCTTGGTGCATGTATAAACTTCTTGATCATAGATCCAAAGAATAACAAGAGCCATATGGTTGGTTACTAATGAGAGATGGACATGGTATGATCAAGAACTCAGGTTATTTATTACAAAAATTTTATTTATCATAATTTGGAGTTATTAAAATTTTACTTGTTGACCTTTTTTATTAGGGGCCATTTGATTATTATTTTTTATCTTAAAATGACATCTATTATAGTATTCATTTATTTTATCTCACTGTTTGTTTTTAGTCAGCTTAGGTTTATTTTGTTATTTTCTAGTGAATGGATATATTTAACTAGGGAATAGTTCACCCTCATCACTTTAGATGCTCTTCACTAGTCAGGAACTTCTTGTATATTGGGAGTTTCACTTGAGGTATTGTGTCACTTTAGCATAAACCTAGTGATTTGGGTCAGGGTGTTATAGTTGTTAATTCTTGTCATTTGTGCTTCATAATGAGTGAAGTATTGTTTATTTATATTTGAAATAAACTTTAAAAATCTATTTAGGTGTAATTTGAATGAATTTTTAAAAACAAGTTCCACTAATTCAGCATCCCCCTTATTAGAACTTCATCCTAGCCTCGTTAAAAAAATATCATACAATAGGTATCATTTTCAATTTTTTTTATTTCTCTCCATTATAATCTAAGAAAATATATTTTTCATTTGAGTATCATATGTCACATAAGTATTCAATAATGAATTCAAATAAATATTCTCCACCTAAATTTGTAACCCCTTACACAGTATTAATTATTGATGAAATATTCATATTTACCTAAGATTGGAGATAATATTAGTGTTTTATAAAAACATAAATATTCATGTAAACACTCATTTAAAATATATCATATATAACTCATGAATATCTAGATAGGAAATGAAACATCATAATTATTTAATTAATCAATTCAAATTATTTTCTATAGATACCCAACTAATATAATTTACAAGAAAATTATAACCTAAAAATCATAATAATATATATATTCAACTAACCATTATGGGCATATATATATATTGATATATTCCAAAAGATAATTTATAATAACATAATGTTAACATGACCTACTCATTTGGAATATAAAGATTGTAACGAGATCTTGCATTGGATAGAATATGAACCATTTGTTTTTATGGGGTTTAAAATATATCATTTTTCCCTATATGCATCTCATTAATATTATATGTAATGATTTTTTTATACAAATATATATAATGATTTAATTTATCCATCTCATAATTATAAACCAAACATGAATGATTCAACCATGTCAACGTATACCCCCTATATAACTAATGATTTACCTTATGAACACACAATAAAATATATAATTTTAATATTAAAAGAATATTAACATGAATCACATGAAAATGATACATGTAACTCTAACATTTATGGAGTGAGATAATGGTAACTAACACATTTCTAGTAAATGAATATTCCCCTAAGCAAATGTGATGTTCGGTCCAACTCCACACTCACTATCGATCATTAATAAATAGTGATTTAATTTTTCAGAAATTCTTTTAATTCCAAATATTAATGAATAATTACAAAAAATCCTTATTTTATAGTTATTATAATGAAGGAAATTTTTTTAATGAAATAAATGAAATATTATGAATAGGTACCATTACATTCCTTGAGCACATAAATTGAAATTTAAATGAATTAACTAAATATTTTAGGTAAATGGTACAAATATTCATTTTTAATTATTTGATATATGAATATTAAAATTGGAATTATATAAATGAACACTTTATATATCAACGTAATTGAATCCACTTTATATATATTTTTTATTTTTTATATGAAATAAATTAATGTGATTTACATATTATAAAATAGGATATTAACAAAAAATAATATTTCTTTATTAAATATTTTATAAATAATAATGAATTTAAATTATCAAAAATTATAAATATAAAAACCTTTATTAAATTTTCATAAATTAAATACAAACAATTTATATGGGTTTGAATTTTTAATTTATAATCAATATATAAATTACTATTTATTTTTGAAATAATTTTCATTTCACCTATATCATATTATGTTATGTCCTTATCTTATAATATGATATAGGGATATATAATAACATAACATATAATATAATTTAGTAATATATTATTTTTTTATAATATGGCTTATAAATATTCGTGATTATAAAATTATATATTCACCTAAAGAATTTGTGTATGTTTAAATAATATCTCAAATGATATTATCAATTTTATACCAATTATCTGATTCACATTAATATATTTATTTTATGATAGAAAAGGAATTTAATAGAGAGAATTGAATATATTTTAATAAAATTATTCCTTATTTTTATATAATTAATTAATTAATTAATTGATTGATATTTTAAAAATGGATATTTATTATAATTTATATTTATAAATTTTTTTATCAAGGTATGAAAATGAATATGGTTTTCATTTGAGAAAAGAATAGTTTTTTCATTCTAAATAAATTTATTTCATGTACTTTATGGTTTTATTTAAAGTTTAAATTGATAAATTTCATAATTTGAATTTGATAAAATTGAATTCATTTTTGGATTCATCATCAAATGATTATATTTGGGTGAACTGTTTGGATTTTATTGAAAGGGTAAATTTTTAAGTGAATTGTGAGAAATGTAGTTGTAAAAAATACCATAAAATTCATTATATCATCATGATAAAAGAATGGATTAATAATTTAATGAACCTTTTTAGATTAAATATGAATTTAAGGATAAAATTAAATCATTTGAAAAAATCATGTGGATTTTATAAATCTATGAGTGATATTTTGTAACCTAAGTTATATTTTTTTCTAAAAAACAATTTTGTTACTTTTCCTTTAAATAGGTATTCATAAAGTATAATTTCTTTATTCCTAAGTATTAAATTCAAAAAAAAAATTATTTATAACCAAAACCCAATAAATATCATGGGAATCAATATTATACATGATTTTGTGGTAATTTTATTTTTATTTGAAAAAGAGAATAATTTATCAAATTTATTTTATTGGGTTAATTTCATTTCTATTAAAATTAATTTTTTCTACCTATTTAAATTGAAACATTTAAATTATATTTCATATTTTCAATCAAAATATCAAAATTATGGAATAATTTCCATATAATATTTAATCTCATAATAAATTACATATGAAAATGATATTCACTGTTTTAAATGTTAAAATTGTTAAAAAGGAGTTAAATTAATAGATATAACCATAAAATATGCCTTTAATTGATTTGTTGAGTGGATTACTAACCCTACCTATATTATCATCTGCTTTTAACTAAATTGGCCTCCCTTTACTTGAGTATGACTTTTATTATATATTAATAAAACAATTTGTTACTTTAGTGTCACTCATCTATCTTATAAATGGATACCTTCACTGCCTAAGTTCTCCACACACCGTGAGCAGCATATATTGACCATGAGCTGAACATGACCCAAAATTAATTTATTTCCCACATCCTAGAGGTCTTTTTATTCCCATAAGTATTATTTAATAACACATAGGAAGATTCTTAAATGAGGGTATCCCAGGAAGTGGTAATCATTTTAATTGGGTCCATTCAAGTTTCTTTAATCATCGAACTCCTCTAAATATAGTATAACCAAAAAAATATACTGATATAAGTATTTTTATTAAATTAAAATGTAATCATTTTTATGTAAAACACATTATCTACTTCCCTTTCAACCATTGGAAAATCAAAACACAACTTGTGTCATATATAGATTTCCACGTCCATGAACAAAAATTTTCATTTTTCATCACCTCCATACATGGGTTGCTATAAAAAATAAATTAATTTATAAATGTTTCATTTATAAAATTATAAAATATATAGAAATAAATTTGGTAATTATATTAAAAATATTACCAATAAATGGTCTTTATAAAATCTAACAACCTAAAACGTGCATTCAAAGACACATAATAAGTAAAAAATTCTTACCATATTCATTAATTTATATTATTCATGAAACCATTCATAATTTTTATTATTCACATTAAATAAAATTAATCATTATGTTTCCTTAAATGTTATATATTCACTATATAATAACATGTTCTTACTCATTTAACTATTATAACATGTTCTTGTTTTGGTCAGTTTTACCACATACAGAGGCATTTTTATCTATAAAATGAATTAAAAAACATAAAAATTGGAAAAAATTTGTAATAATGATGAATTTAATATGTTTTCATAATTCTCATTTGGTAATATTCAAAATTATATTCACCAATTATATCAATTTTTTTATAATTTAACAAATCATGGAAATCAATAATTTTTAAGTGTCCAATGGGAATTATCACCATATATTCCATAAAATTGATATTAGAATCCATAAATATATAAAAAAATCGCTATAAAAGTATCATGAAAATTCAGGTGGTGATGATACCATAAACAAGGATCAAGTTCAAGAACCTTAAAACTGAATCATGTAATGGAAACAGAATGATTACCACCCAAATATTATTATTAAAAACAAAAAAATAATATATGGGAAATTATGAATGATAAATGGATGGTATAATGTAAAATTACTTGGAATAAGGAATATATACTATATTAATAATAAAAATAAGTTTATCATATAGGTATTTTAAAGTGTTAATGACTATATGGAAGTATAATGTATGAGTTTCCTTTCTAAATTTTCATTAAATATGTTATGATTCATATTAACCACTCATTTTCATTTATGTGGTGTGTATTTTTACAAACTGTATCTTCAATACACTTTCATTAATGATTTATTTTATTATTATACACTTAATTCAACATAATAAGATCTTAATACCTAAAGTATTTAGGTAATTAGGTACGTAGATAAATAACAAGAAACTGAAATACAATGACAATAACTAAAATGCCATAACATGCCATTAAATTCCATTGATCTTCTAAAACACCATAGTATTACTTGGGGACATGAAAAAAATGGGTGAGAAATAAGGGAATTAAAGGGAATAATCATAGAATATAATATGTTAATGTAGTAAATTTGAGTTAATAGGCATATTATGATATCAAAAGATGGCTGAAAATTTTAAACATTAACATTGAAACCTAATTTAAGATGATAACATAAAGAAAAAACATGGGGATGTAGAAGGAACATATAACATGACATCATAAACAATAGTCGAGGATAAACACTATGAAATCATAACATAGTTTCTTTATGATAGCCTCTTATTCACCATACAATATATCTTATGAGAAAAAAATATTTAACAATGCATTGGATGGATATATGATTCCAAGACCTCCCATCATATCCCTATTATGTACTTTTATAAGTGTTCCACATATATCATACAACATATGGATTTCATTCATTACTTTTAATCCCATGATAAATGATTCTGGGTACATACATTAAATTCCTCAATCAATGAATTATATGTATATGTAGTTTAATTCCCTTGAGTATAAATGGGTATGCGTATTCACTTCACTAATATTTTCCATGGAAATTTGCAGAATAATTTTTACAGCATCACAAGGGTATGTAAAGATTTATAGAAGGGTTTAATAACAGTGAAATGAGTATATCATCACTTTTACATCATATTGATAGAAATACAGATGCTTTAAAACATATCCCAAAATGAAAAATTTGAAATAAAATTTCACTACATAAAGAAGGTTCTTGAATAATGTAGAGAAGGATATGATCCCTTACTATGTGAGGTCACTTCTTAAAGCTTGGGAGGAGGTTATTAATAACATTATAAGATCGTTAGAGGGAACTGTAGAGATATATTTTGGGTATAATTGTTCATAATGGGTATTTAGTGATGTGAAATGGGTTAATTGGTGGGTTTTTAGAAAAAAGAGGTTGAATTATTTATTATTTACTAAATATAGATTTTGGAAGCTCTATCATTACAAAACCAAAACCACTAATATTACCATGATTATTTTCAATTGGATTATTAAAAAGAGGAGTTTTTTTAAATATTTTATAATGATAATTATCAATTTCATTAAAATAATAACCATGGTGATGCGTAAGCGAGTCATGTTAATAAGGAATTAATTTTAAAATGCTGAAAATATAATATAGGTTTTAGAGAAATCATTAATGGTTTATAAAATAAAAAACATAAATAATTATTTTAAAGGGAAAACATATTTTTTTCCATGGATTCTCCTTATATTATTAATTACATAACATTAGGGTTTTATTGATGTTATAATACATAACATATATTTATATCATATTAAATTTTTAATCAAAAAATTTACTATCTCTAAAAATTATGAAAAATTAACAGTTGGAAAATATTGTAATAATAAATTAAAAAATTATATATATTTTATAATAAAAATTATATATATTTTATAATAAAAATTATATAAAAATTATATTTTACTCATTTTAATAAATATCATAATTTATTGAAAAATATTTATTTTTTACAAGAATTTTTTTCTCACCCTTATGAAAATTTTATTTTACATCATAAAATTATATTATCATTTATTTTAAAATTAATATTATATAAAAATAATATTTTATAAAAATAAAATTTATCAAAAAAATCCATTAATTCATCAAAAGAAGTTTCTTGATTAAGCCAATATTTTTTTTTAAAAAATATACAATTTTGGATTCATTATACCAAAATATAATAATTTTTAAACTCTTAATTTAATCATTTATATAGTAATAATAATAAAAAGGATAAATATAATCCTTTTTATAATATATAAAAATATAAAAATTAATACTGATTAGGGCCTATACACTTGAATCCTTATTAAACTAGAGTATTCCATAAGGGTATGTTGTGCAATTATGACACTTTTTATGGTGGTTTGATGAACACAGTATGAGATTTGATCTTAATACTTAGGAACATGTCTCATAAATAGTATCAATAATTCCTTAATTGTTGACTCTCAACATTGGATTTTTCATGGTTAAATTCCAATGATTCCATCTCACATGGAAGCTCTGATAAGTGGTCTTCATATGTTATGAACCTTGTAGTTGAGGTCATCAATTATTATATCTATGTCAATTAGAATTTATCACAACCATTAATATAGTAACATTAATGGAAATAGTAAAAATTATATGTTATCAACAAATATGATTCTAAATAAACTTTTAAATACAATAGTATATTGCTATAAAAAACTGATGTAGTACATTTTTTATATAGATACATTACTTAATACATAATTTATTAATTAAAAAAGTAATTTAATTTATAAATGTTCAAGTAATTACATTATTTACCCTTATTAAATTTTACCATTGAAATTTCATTTCATACTTGAAAATAGATGATGGTTTTTATGTTTTATTACTTCTTATAGTTCCCATGTTGTTTCCTCAAACTTGTTGTTCATATAAAAATCATATAAAAAGTGAGTTTTATTGTTTTGTAAAACATTGTCTTTTGATATAATATCTTCACCAGATCCTCCCCATATAAAATATCATTATCTAATAGAAGCACATATGGATTCAATAAATTTGAGCACTCTAGTATCTACTTCCTGAAGATAGATACATGAAACACATCATGTACTTGAAATTAGTTTAGTACGACTGGTAGTTTATAGGATATATCTATGATGTGATCAAGGATTTAAAATTTGGTGATGTACCATGGACTAATATTTACCTTCATCCCAAACATCATTAATTTCATTCATAGGGATATGTGAAGGAGCACCTTATGTCCGACGTAAAACTTTGGGTCTCAACAACAATTATTTTCATATATTTTCTATTGAATTTATGTGGTAATCATATGAAGTTGAATAATTTAAAAATTATTTATATTGTATTAGATAAGATCATGTCCCATAAGAATCTTCTCTCAAAATTTATCCTATAATTCTACGTTCTGACACCTATTCCCATATACTGCCTCATAATAATCTATTCGAATATTAGAATGGAAGCTACTGTTATATGAGAACTCCAATATGGGAAGAATAATATTGAAAAATACTTGTTAATCTATTATAAAATATCTCAGTATGTATTCTAAATTTCAATGGTTCCCTTAGTTTAAATATCCATTTAAATTTGACAACTAGTAATGAAACTCATCTTTATATCCAATGCGTATTGAATTATTCTCCAGAACAGTGAGGTAAACCTCATATCTAGATTAGATAAAATGGAGAGTGGCACTCCATATAGTCTTAAAATTTTCTTATATGTATATATGAGTGAGTTGGTGTGGACAAGAATCTTCCTTGAACATATTGAAATGATCTAGCTTTAAAACAATATTTATTTCCACCAAGATGGAGTTATTTTCTTTAGGTACCCAAGGATACCTATGATTAATTCCATGGTTAGTTTTTTCCATTTACATACTAGTATGGGAAATTATATCATCATAAACATAGAAATCTGTTATTCGGGCATGATTTGATGGAATACCATGCATTGAGATACAAATTCACAAATATATTACATCATGATATCCCAGAAAAAGTTTTTCATCAAATATCTATAAATCTTATTGGTAGATGATTAATAGATAATGATGATCTATCTGCATCATCCAGAAGTTCTTTCTTCAGTTCGGGATGTTATGGTATACATATCCTTGTTCTAGGTTCTATAAATCCATCTTTATCAAAGTTAATCTCTAAAATATTTTTCATATTTTTCTTTATCACCTCATCATATTTCTATTCATCATTGATCCAATCAAGAATATATGTTTATGTAGTTATTTGATCATTATAGGAAAAATATCCTTTTATTAATCTCAAATAATCCCTTTTAGTGTATATGAATATTGTACACATTCAATCAACATCATGGATAGTGCTAGAGCTTCCTTTCTACTTAGAGCATAAAAAATTTCTTACTTTATTTAGATAGTGATGGATTGAACCATCATAACAAATGATCATATATAAAAACCTTCATTGGAACATGTTGATCTCCTTTTGTGTGAATATATACATGAGTCCTTTATGATCCAAATATATGTCATACACCTCACCATATAGATAATATCTCCAAATCATCATTGATAATATCACTAAATACAATTATATATAATGTTTTGGGTATTTATACTCATTAATCATTATTTTTTGTGAGGTATATTCTATCACATTTTCAGCATTAATGTGTACAAAAAAAATCCCTTTTTTTGATGCAACACTAAAGATTAGAAATCATTCCCTAGTGACATGTAATGTGAGAATATGTGAAGTGATTATCCTCTACTAATAATATTTATATATTTACCCTCATTCATATGTAAATATGAAAATAACCCCCTTCAAGGTTATCATCATTTTCGAGCATGAAAATCAAGGGATGTTTCTCAGAAAATGACGATAGTACCCAGATAATCCATGTAAACCATGTATCCCTATCATATATGATTGTATGGTCCATACTAAATATATAGAATCTATCATTTATCATCATTAGTAAAAGGGATTTTTCATCTCTATATAAGTATTGATAATATAAGCGATGTTAAAGGGTTAGCTTCAACAACACTCGTAAAAGGCGCTGATAAAGCCCCCCTACAAAAGCGCTACAAAAGTTTCGATAAAGGCACTACTAATAAAGGGTATTAAATTTTTTCCACACCCTACCTTTAAACCCTTTATCAATGATTCCCCAACCCATTCATCATCACTTTAGATAGTCCCACCCTTCGGCATGCACCCTAGCCTACAGTGATTTTTGAACATGAGACCTCCAGCTTATACACCGACACATTTTACACTCCCCTAAAATTTTTCTTACATTTCATGATATATCTATATATTTATATATATTTCATTAAATTTTATATCCATATATTTATATATATGATTATATATTAAGAAATATATTTTATATGTAAATATATTTAATTATTTATTTATAAAATTAATTTTTTATTAGTGAAAATATAAAAAATATGTATATATCATTATATAATTGATTATAAAGAAAAATAAAATATGAAAACAAATAAAATTTCAAATCCATAATATCAATATGAATTTAGTCCTTGTAAATGAATTTAGTCTGCACTGAAAAAGGGAAAAGTGGCCCCCTTAAATGAGTATGAAAAGCAATCAAATGTTAAAAAAGGTGGCTACCCCAAACAAAAAATCAGTTTTGAAGGCCTTTTGGGGCTTTTTTGTCCATAGAAAAATGTGATAGAGGGTTTTTCGTAAGTCAATAGGGCATATATATTGTCACATTTTTCAATTTGATATGTGGTAGAGCCCAAACAGACACTTGTATCAAAATTTATGTCCATTCGATGTTCGAGTTATGTTTTCTACTTTATTTAGATATTTTATTATTTTTTTGATTTTTTTATCTTAAAATTGTTATTAAATGACTATTACTCAATAATTATTAGAAAATTATTAATTTAATATATTTTTGAAATTTCTTTATAAGACATTTTCACTAAATATCATATATATATATTGTAAATGTCTATTTATCCTTATCTGAAACATATGTAATATATATATATATATATATATATTATATCAATATAAATATATTTATATAATAATATATTATTTTTAAAGATATATAATATATTTTTTTCAATATATCCTTTATCACTGGTAATAAAAAGTGTTGATGGGGGGGTCTTTATCAATGCTTTTTCCCAAGTGCTGATAAAGGCCCCTGTTATTAGTGATTTTTTAGAATCACTGATAAAAGCCGCTTTTTATTAGCACTATTTTACTAGAGATGATAAAGGGGGTTCATTTATTAGTGATTTTTTAAAAGTGCTGATAACAAACCCCTTTAAAAAAACCTTTTTAGTGATATTAAAGAGCCCCTTTAACACTGCTAAAAAAGCGATGTTAAAAACTCTTTTAACATTGCTTTTTCTAGCACTGACATAGGATGTTTTTAACAGCACTTTTAGCTAGTGATGTTAAAACCATAGTGCCGGATAAACCCAATTTTTTATTAGTGAAATCTTCTAACTTTATTAATGATCCACATATATCACTTTTTTGGTGATAAAATGCCCATACATGGTCACATTCCCCATCCAAAACACACATTTACTTTACTTTTCATACATCATTTATTTATTTAAGGTCATTAGTACATCATTCAGTTGCTCCTCTAGTTATTAATTTATTTTTTAGTAGATTAGAATATATTCTTTAAATACTAAAACAAATTTTTTAAGGTAATTTCAAATGAATATGTTCATCTAGTCCATTAAGATAACAAAAAAATTATTGAGTCCAAATGAAATCACTATGACCTCATATTTCTTATTACTTGTATGAAAAATATTCTTAGGGATATCCTTCTTATTTGAATTTACATAATAATATCCTGACAAAAGAACCACCTTAGAGATGTACTGGAATCCACATAGATGATTGAATATGTTACCAATAAATGTAAGAGTTGAATTTTTTTTATCATGATATTGTAGAGATCAAGAAAATTATTATATATATATGCATTAACCTATCATTATTCATGAAAAAAGGACAAATTCACCCAATGGTGAATCACATGGGAATATAACCTATATAAACCCTACCCTTTTACACATATCATTACATGATTTTAATCATAAAAAAACATCAAATTACAAGCCAAGGATCATGAAGTTCAGTATCTTGGAATAATAGGTACCTAAAACTGAAAACATGAGGCTAAATAAAACATTTCTTTATTTAATCATCATAAAGAGATCCTAAATTAAATTATGATCATACATATTCATAGGGTAACCTAGGGATAACATGAAAAAAGGGATGAGTTAAAATCTCAGTAAGGGAAAAATCATGGTAATAAAGCTTTAGCACATGGTTTAGAAGACATGCATAATGATATAAAACGACATGAAACATGTGAAATCATAAGATATAAACATGGGTTCATATAAACATGGGTTCATAATAATGTGGTATCAACATAAAAAATGACTTTATCATGAGTCAAGGCTCATTACATATAGAGGATCACAAGTCAAGGTTAACCACCAAGACCGTTACACATGGTTGCATGTGTCAAGGCTAACCGCCAAGACCATTGCACATAATGTCTCATGAGACTCAAATTCACCCAATTCATTGGATAACTATCTGGTTGAAAAAATTTGAACATGTTCAGGAATATTCTTTCCACATAAATAATAATATATAATCAATCATACATAAACATAAGGGTACCCACATAAAGAAATGGGTATCATAATCATGTTATAAAGAATAATGAATTGGCGTATCATAAAAGTGTCAATGAAATAAATTAATTAGATAAATAATGGAAATTCATAATTTATAATAAGAATATATCATAACAAGTGATGCTAAATTTAAGTGATAACGTGTAAAATAGTTTTTAAGAAACATTAAAATCAACATTTTAATGCGGTTTAATGAAAATATCAAAGATTATTTAAAATTGAAAAGAGAATAATCTATTGTATAAAAATAGATTTTATACAATAAGGTTTTCATGAATTTTTTTTTGGTTTTATAAATATAATGGTTTCTTAAAAAGAGATCGTATAGTGTACTTGAAATTGGGTAAGAATTCAGGAAGTTCCCTTAAAACGGGTTTGTTTATCAGGAAGTATTGAAAGGGGAATTACTTAAAAGCATGTATATCCTCGAAAGAGAATGATTAATGGATATTGATACATGATTTTGGACATACAATTTTCAACTATAATATGCACATAAATAGAATATAGGATTTCATTTGGGTAAAAAGAGAGTAAAAATAACCCGAAGGAATAATGGAGGTTCGGGAAGAATCCTTTACCTTAAGTCTGATGGTGTTCTCCACATGATATTAATGACCCGAATAATCAAATTAGGTTCATTAATTAATAATTACAGAACCTATTTTATATTTAATTGATTTATCATAACCTTTTTTAGTTCATTCATAAACTTTTTGATCGGTTATGAGGTTCAATTTCATTATTCGGGTCTGTTTGTTTCATGATCAATTTACTTATATACATGTGCGGATAATCATGTAAAATGAATATAGTTGTCTATAATTGGAGTTATATTTTATTATTGAAAATTCAAAAGGTAACATGTTTGTAAATTTTATTTGGTTACTTGAAGTAAAGATGAATCATTATATAAAACTGTAGTGATAACCTTTTGGGTTAATTGGCGGTTTTTGATCACGACAAATATATTTTGTTTTATAAATCAAAACCATGTGTAAAAAAGATTTAAAAATAATAGATGATACATAATAAAAATATTATATACCGGTTCAACCATAATAATGGTTTCATGACAATAATTGAAGAAGGTAATGGAAACTGAAAACCCATCATCCTTGAATGTGGTAAATTAACACATCTCGAATGGTGTTTTACTACTAGTATAAAAGAAGGGTAAATGGGAGAAGATAATAACTTAATCCATTATCAGAAAAAAATTATAGTACATATAAATTAATGGATTTTTCATAAAATTTTGATGAGGAGAGATAAAGATAGAAAAGAAAACAAAGGAACTAGAAAGGAAAGTAAATGAATTGAAAAGAGGAATTTACCTCTTAAATTAATCTTCTTTGAGAGCCTCTTAATGGGAGATGATTTTGTATTTGAAGATAAAAAAAGATGATAGAAGTGGGGGAGGATATTGGGGAGATATTTGAGTAGAATTTTGGAAAGTAAAAAGTCTTTATATGAGTGAAGAGAAGAGAAGAGCATGGGTGTTTTTTATAGTGGAGAGGATGAGGTTTTCTTAATATTTTAATCATTAGTTTATTATTTCTCTATAATACAGAAATAGTGATGATTCCATGACCAAAAATAGTAATAAGTGAATCTGAGTTCGAATCAATGGAAATTTACATCACACATGACTCTTGCATGATGCATAAATTCAGGTTTTAGCAATTATCATAAATTTTCATATTATGCTATTCATAAAAAATTCAAGTATTTCAAAAAAATACAAAAAACACACCCAAACCATTTTTTGATGTGTAGAATCCAAAAATTAAATTATTTTTATGAAAATAATTTTCTAAATATAGGAAATTTAATTTTTAAATAAAATCTTCATTTACTTGAAAAATGCATATTTTAAAATAATAACTGATTTTATAATACTTTGAAAAATTAACTAAGGACTCATAAAATTATTCTATAATAATAAGACATAAAAACAATAGTTTATGGATACATTTTATGTAAATAAATTTTCTTTTTTAATTAATAAATTAATCATAAATTTTTAATTAAATATTTATGACTTATAAAAATACCAACACTATCATATTATCACTTATAAGATGGATAAATTTTATTTATAATTTCATTAGTAAGTTTACTATTTACTTGGAAAATTTACTATTCATAAGTGTCATATTACTATTCATAAGGGTGAAATTAATATTTATAACAATCGGTTACTGTTAACCAAAAATTAAGTTTCTCTTATCAGACTCCAAACATCTTATTGATTGCAACCGTGTATGTTATCTTTTCGAAATTCAAATAAAAAAGTGACAATATTATGTATAAAGGTAATATAGTACTTAGTATTTCATTGAGTTTTTATTTCATGTGATAATATGATGTAATTATAAGATGGTAATTTCAATTGATAAAATATTGTGTTGTTACATTCATCCCCCCGTATGAAATTTCACTCTTGAAATTTCATTGTACATTCTAAGACATAAACAGGTGCGGGTAATTTTCTTTAATTTCCTCCTCTAGTTTAAATGTTGTCTCTTAAAATTTATGTTTCCTCCATAGTACATTGACCAGGTGATTAGTCTTACTACTTTTAACTTTATCTCTATGATCCATTATCTTCACTAGTTTGTAAGAAAGATCATTCTCCAACTGTACCACCTCTAAATAGAGTACACATGGAGGATATGGTATGTACTTACTTAACAGGGATACATGGAAGACATCATGTACTTTAGACATGGTAGGTGGATGTGCCAGTCGATAGGCCACACCCCAAACATGATCAAGAATGTTTAATGGGACGATTTACCTAGGACATAGCTTTCCATTCTTTAAAAACCTTATGAACTTTGTTCCATGAAGATATGCAGAGGAATACCTTGTCTCCAAATTTGAACTCAAGGTCTTGTCGACGATTGTTCTCATAAATCTTCTTTCAACTTTGGGATTCCTTGATGTGCTGTAGAATGGTTTTCAGCTTCTCCACTATTTCTATAGACTTTTAAGGTACTAGTAACTTATTCTCACCGACTTCATCCCAACATGCCAGTGTTCTACACCTTCTCCCATAAAGGGCTTCATGTGGTTCCATTCAGATGCTGGAGTGAAAACTATTATTATAGGAGAATTAAACCAGTGGAAGATGTTGGTCCCAACATCCTTTGAAGTCCATAGAACATGTTATCCACATGTATTATAGTATTGGAATATTTCATTGAGATTGGCCATCAGTTTGAGGATGATTGGCCATATTGATGTTCAGTTAAGTGCTTAGAGCTTGTTGGAGACTTTTTTAGAACTTTGAGGTGAATCTGAGATCTCTATCAGATACAGTATATAGTGGTAATCCATGCATCCTTAACAACTCTTTGATATATATCTATGAAATTTTATCCAATGAGAAGTCCTATCGAATTGTCATAATGTGAGTTGTCTTTGTAAGATGATCCACAATGACCCATATTTAATTTTTTCCTCTGTATGTCCTTAGAAGTCCAGTGAAAAAGTCCATAGTGATGTTTTTACACTTCCATGTTGGTATGGGTAGTGGTATCATCATCCCCTTAGACTTCTGTCTTTTAGCCTTCACTTATTTACATACAAGAAACTTTTATATATACTCAACAATATTCTTCTTCATATTTTCCCACCAAAAGTTCTCTCGGAGATCTCGATACATATTTGTGCTCCCTAGGTGAATAGAGAAGGTTAAGCTATGTGTGTCATTAAAAATATCCTTCTTTACCTGTGAATTGGATAGAACACATAATTGTGACCCAAATATTATAACTCCTTCCTCATCAATCTTGAACTCAAAGGATTTTCTATTTCTAATGGATTCCTCCCTTTTTTGAATATCCACATATTTTCTATGGGCATCCATTATTTTCTCCATGAGGGATGGTTGAGAAATCATTTGAGAAAGGATTTATAATGTTCCTCCCTTAATTATTCCCATGTCCATCCTATGAAAATCTAAGAAGATTGGATCCTTTTTAATTCTCATCATTGATAATGACATGGGATCCTTTCTTCTTAGAGCATCCACCACCTTATTTTCCTTATCGGGAAGGTTGTGGATTGAGAAGTAATAATCCTTGATGAGATCTAACCATATTCTCTGGTGCATATCAATCTCTTTTTGTGTGAATATATATTTGATACTCTTGTGATCAGTATGTATCTCACACTTCTTTCCATAGAAATAATGTCGCCAGATTTTCAACATAAATATTATAACCACCAACTCCAGATCATGCATAGGATAGTATTTCTCAAGGATTTTCAACTCCCATGAGGCGTAGGCTATTAATTTATCATTTTTCATCAACAAAAGCCTAATCCCTTCTTCTAATAATCACTATAGACCATAAATATTTCTCCACTTGTTGGGAGTGTGGGTATTGGCGTAGTGATAAGCCTCTTTTTCAACTCCTTAAAGAAGTATTCACATTCTTGAGTCTAGACGAACTTAACTCCCTTTTGTGTTAGCTTTGTCATTGGGTTTGAAAATTGTGAGAAGTACTTCAAAAATCATCGATAATACCTGAAAATACCTAGAAAACTGAATATATTCATTACAGATGTTGGCCCAGGCCACTCTTTAATTGCCTCTGCCTTGGAAGGATCCATAGATATCCCTTTGCTGGTGATTAGATGCCCCATGAATGATAATTCCTCCATCCAGAACTCACATTTACTGTACTTTTCATATAGTTTCTCCCTTATCTTAGTATTTAGTAGAGTATTAAAATGCTCCTCATATTCCTTATTTCTCTTGGAGTATATCAGAATATCATCAATAAAGACACTCACAAATTTGTCGAGGTAGTCTTTAATGACTATATTCATTAAATCCATGAAAATTGTTGGATCATTAGTGAGTTAGAAGGGAATCACTATAAAATAATAGTGTCCATACCTCATTCGAAAGGCATTCTTGGGAATATATTCCTTCCTCACATTTAATTGGTGATATACTGACCGAAGGTCCACCTTAGAGATATAATAGGCCCTATGAAGCTGATCAAACAAGTAATCTATCCATGTAAGGGGATACTTGTTATTTATAATGATTTTATTGAGTTCATGATAACAAATGCAGAGGCACATTGATCCATCCTTTTTCTTGATGAATAAGACTAGATCACCCCATGGTGAAGCATTCAGTTATATAAAACCCTTCCCTATATTCTCCTATAACTTCTCCTTCAGCTCTTATAGCTCTATAGTGTCCATTCTATAAGGTTCCTTTGATATAGGTAGGGATTCAAGAATAAGTTCAATTGATAACTAAACCTATCGATCATGAGGAAGACCAGGCAACTCTTAAGAGAATAAATCAATGTAATCCCTCATGATGGGCATTTCTTGGAGAAGTATCATCTTATTTGTCTTTACCATTTGAGCTACACATGCTTTATCAGAAGGTGGTAATATCCATACTTGAGACAATGATTATAAAAGAGATTCATCTTCCTCCTTACACTTGTAAAGAATTTAAGGTTGCTTTAGGATGTAAAGAGTGATCTCCCTTTCTCAACAGTTAATATTGGATTGGTATAAAGATATCCAATCCATGACTAAGATAAAATCAAACCCCACAAAAAGATGTATGACAAGATTTTTGAGAGGATCAATCCGAAAACATTTAGCGAGGAGAATTTTTAAACCTTGGATGTAATAATTTCCCCATTCTATATTCTCACAGTTAACTTAAACTCCAAATTTTGAGGTGGTGTTTGAATAGTTCTACTAATATTTCATGTTATTAAATAATTCATAGAACCAGAATCAAATAGTACATTTTCTATTCATGAATGAATAACTAGCATACCAATCACCACACTGTTGTCTGGCTCCACCTCAGTAGTAGTGATAACATAAGATCTTCCTTGTTTCCTTGGAGGTTATTATTGATTTCCTCTGACAAACCTTGGCTTAGGGAAATTATTCTCATAATTCCCACACTCCTTGAAGTTGTAACATTGCACCACTATATGAGTGTTTATCTGATCCTTACTTTCTTCTTTCACATTATTGGGATTCTTCATATCCCTTCGGTAGTTCTTTGTTGGATACCCTATCTTTCCATATTTTAAGTAATTATTGGTTCCATTTAGATAGTTCACAGGATGCTTCTTCCCACAATTTTGACACATGGGATGTTTGATCTTGTTTCCATCATGTGGTTTATTTTTCGATCCACCCATATTAGAATCCATATTACACTTTTTTTTCACTGGGACCATGATACCACTGGGAATCTCTGATATCCATTTCAACCTTGAGGGAATAATGGAAAATCTCTTCATAATTGTAAAAGTATTGAATCTAAAATACTATTTATAGACTCATCTTTAGTATACTAAAGAAGTTATCCACCTTTCTTTAAATGTTCATGAAAAATCTTGAGGCATATCTTGCAAGCCTTTTGAATTTATCATCATATTACCCAATGGAATCATCTTCCTTCTGCTTGAGTTTGAGGAACTATCTTTCCATCCTAAGGAGGAGGGTTTGGGGAAAATATTTATTGATTTTTTTTCTTTAATTCCTCCAAATCCATGGAATAAATTTCCTCTTTGGACTTCATATTCTTGATTAGTGTCCACATATGATCATCTTCCCCATAAGAAATATAGACTTCCAGTACGACTTTCTCTTCTTCTAAGCACTAGAGGATAGAGAATATCTTTTTAATGGAGTTAATACACTATTCTGTGTGGAGGGGATCAAAATATCCAATAAACAAGGGATGCCTTTACTACATTATTGATACAATGGAAAATTTCTCTTTCCTTATGGGAGGATTGAATTCCATGTGATTCAAGTTGTTATTTATAACTTGATCTAGCTAATCAAGTAATATCATGATGTTTTGAGCACCTATTCCAATCATATTTGGCATATCATTAAGGAAATATTCACATTGCCTATCACATTTATTTTTTTCACGTGTTCATCTATTTCCCACCATTATCTAAGAAAAATAATATACAATTAGAGGGCTTGAATCTTACCTATTAATCATAAAAAGTAAACTTTGAACATAAAAGGATAAACTTGTAAAGGAGATGTATATCCTAACTTGTGATTACCTAGGTTTAAATATAGATTATCCTTGATCTATTTCATAACATATATTTTTATGGGATATTTTTTTATTCCCTTAATAATGGTTTATAACGAGCTCATGAATTTACCAAAGTATATCCCCTGATAGTGTGAAACCAAGAGTGTAGCAAGGCCTATTGTCATGCACCTGTTCCCATTCGAGTCTAGCTGAAAGAGGTGTTTCTGGGTTTTACCATTAGGTACATCTATAGAAGAGTAACCTAAACCTATTTGTATCTATAAAGGGATTTATTTTCTTGATAAACCACTTACTCTATACTTACCAAAATTTAGGGATATTTTATTATACACAACATCATCCATAAGGTTCTAAAAAAAGTGCTCTACTACTAATCTCCAAAAAATAACTAGACCATACTATGATACAAATTATAGCGACCCTATAATTTTACATATATAATTACATTCTTTTAATCATAAAAAACATCATATTACAATCCAAGGATCGTGAATTCTAGTGTCTTGGAATGCTAGGTACATAAAACTGAAAACATGGGACTAAATAATTTTTTTTAATATTTGTAAAGAGATCCTAAATTCCATTGTGATCATACATCTTCATAGGCTAATATGGGGATAACATGAACAAAGGGATGATCTAAAAGCCTAGTAAGGGAAAAATCATAGTAATAATGCTTTAGCACATGGGTTTGAAGGCATGGCATAATGATATAAAAAAGGCATGGAACATGTGAAATCATAACATATAAACATGGGGTCATATAATCATGGAGTAATAATAATGTTTAATCAACAAAAAACATTACATTATCACAATTTAAGGCTTATTTCACATAGAGGATCACAAATGAAGGTTAACCACGAAGACTATTGCACATGGTAGCACGAGTTAAGGCTAACCGCCAAGACTGTTGCATGTAACATCTTATGAGAATAAACTTTACCCAATAAATTGGATCTCTATCCTAGTTCACCCATATTAACATGTTCATGAATATTATTTCCACATAAATAATCCTATATAATCAATCATACATAAACATAAGGGTACCCACAGAAAGAAATAAGTATTATAATCATGTCATAAAGCATAATGAATGGGTGTATCCTAAAAGTTTACATAAAAAAAGGAATTATATAAATAGTGTATATTAATAAGGTATAATAGGAATATATAATAATAAGTGATTCCAAATTTAAGTGATAACATGTAAATGAGTTTTAAAGAAAATTTGAAATTAAAACATTTTAGTACTGTTTAAAAAAAATATCAAAGATCATTTAAAACATAAAACAACATAATATTTTATATAAAACCATAAGTGAACCAATAAGGTATTCATGATAAAAATTTTGTTTCTATAAATATAATGGTTTCTAAAAAACAGATCGTATAGTGTACTTGAAATTGTGTAAGAATTCAGAAAGTTCCCTTAAAACGAGTTTGCCTATCAGGAAGTATTGAAGAGGTAGTCACTTAAAACATGTATATCTTTGAAATACAATGATTAATGGATCTTGATACACTATTTTTGACATATAAATAAAAATTAAAATATGTAAATAAATATAATATATGATTTCATTTGGGTCAAAAGAGAGTAAGAAGAACCCGAAGGAATAATGGAGGTTCAGGTAGAATCCCTTACCTTTTGTCCAATTGTGTTCTTCAATTAATATTAATGACCTGAATAATAAAATTATGTTTATTAATTAATAATTTCATAACCTCTATTACATGATATTTATTTATCATTACCTTTTTGAGTTTATCGATAACCTTTTTGATTGGTTATGAGGTTCAATTTCATTGTTTGGGTCTGTTTGTTTCGTGATCAGTTTACTTATATACATGAACATATAATCATGTAAAATGAGAATGGTTGTATATAATTGGTTTTATATTTTATTATTGAACATAAATGAGGTTACATGGTTGTAAATTTCATTTGGTTACTTGGAGTGAAGATAAATCATTATATAAAACATTAGTGATAAACTTTTGGGTTAATTTGTTGTTTTTGATCACAACGAAAATATTTTGTTTTATAAATCAAAAATCTGTATAAAAAAGATTCCATAACCATAGATGAAAAATAAAACATATATTATATTTTGTTTCAACCATAGTAATGGTTTCATGAACATAATTGAATACAATAATGGAAATTGAAAACCCATCATCCTTGAATGTGGTAAATTAACACATCTCAGATGATGTTTTTTAATACTGGTATAAAAGAGGGGTAAAGGAGAGATTATAATAAATTATTACATTATCATAAAAAAATTATATTAAATATAACTTATTGGAGTTTTCATAACATTTTTATGAGGATAGGTAAGGATAGATAATAACACAAAGGAACTTGAAAGGAAAGTAAAAGAATTGAAAAGAGGAATTTACCTCTTAAATTAATCTTTCTTGAGAGCTGCTTAAGGGGAGAGGATTTCGTCTTTGAAAAGACCAAGGGATGATATACGTGGTGGATGATCTTAGGGGGATATTTTATCAGAATTTAGGGAAGGATCAAGGCTTGAGAGTAAAGAAGACAAGAAGGGACTGTGGGTGGTTTTTATAATGGAGGGGAGGAGGGTTTTCTTAATATTTTAATCATTAGTTTATTATTTATCCATAAGACAAGAAATATTGATTATTACATGACAAAAAATTGTAATAAGTGCATGTGAGTTTAAAACAATGTCCATTAACACCATCCATGACTCAAGTAAGATGCAGAAATTCAGGTTTTAACACTTATCGTAAATCATCATATTTTACCATTCATAAAAAATTATACTATTTCAGAAAAACACCAAAACACACCCAAACCATTTTTCAATGTGTATAATCCAAAAAAAAACTAAATTTTATGAAAATATTTTTCTGAATATGGGAAATTTAATTTTTAAATAAAATCATCATTTACTTGAAAATACATATTTTAAAATTATAACTGATTTTATAAAAACATTGAAAAATTAACTAAGGTCTCATAAAATTATCCTATAATCATAATACTTAAAAATAATAATTTATGATGACATTTTATGAAATTAAAATTTCTTTTTTAATTATAAAATTATTCAGAAATTTTTAATTAAATATTTATGACTTATAAAAATACAAACACTATCATATTGTCACTCATAAGATGGATAAATTTTATATATAATTTCATTGGTAAGGTTACTATTTACTTGGATGAATTAATATTCATAAGGTTCATATTACTATTCATAAGGGTGACATTACTATTCATAAGGGTCAGTTACTATTCACCAAAAATTAAGTTTGTCTTATCGGACTCCAAACATCTTACTGATCGCAACTGTGTATGTAAGATTTTTGAAATTTAAATCACAGAAGTAACAATATTATGTTAAATGGTCACATAGTACTTAATAGTTCATTGATTTGTGATTTCATGTGATTATATGACATAAATATAAGAATAAAATTTCTATTGATAAAACATTAAGTTTTTACAAACCCCCTTATCTAGTTTCTCATGCACTTTGTTCTTCAACTTCTAATGTTCAACAATGGTCATTGAATTTAGAGTCTTGAATATTGAAAAATTTACAAGTATATGATTGATTGGTAACTCAAACTCATGTATTAGTAGAATGACATAAAATTACTTGGAATAAACACCAATATATTCCACTAAAATGGGTATTCCATCAAGGATGAAATTCACATAGGCTTAATAATTAGTGATATGTAGAATGATTTCCTTCTCTAAAAATCTTTTATTTTCTCTATAAAAATATATCCAGTCCATACCCAAAATAGTATTGAATACATATTAAGGGTGAATCATAGGGTTTTTTAGGATTTTCTCCCTCAAATATGGGGAGGTGAGGAGTTATACACTTGGGTTTCAAAAATTTCCCAATTTTACTTTTTGTGGTGCTATTTCAATAGTTTTTTTAAAAGGTTGGGGTCGAAGCCTCAATTTATTATTTAAAGAAAAGTCCTCTTTATACTGGGTAGAGGGTGACCCATTACATAGCCCGAAGGCCCAAGG
This sequence comes from Viscum album, assembly GCA_963277665.1. NCBI lineage: Eukaryota > Viridiplantae > Streptophyta > Magnoliopsida > Santalales > Viscaceae > Viscum > Viscum album. The sequence continues at coordinate 966,294,345 of OY728127.1, forward strand.
CCAAGTGGCCTGAATAGAAGGCTTGAAAGACCATATTTTTTGTCCCAAATGACCCCTCGATGAACAATACTGCTACAGTACCCACGCAGCTATAGTACCTACTACAGTACAGCTGCTGCTACAGTTCCTGCTACAGTCCCTCCACCGCAACAGTGTCATCACTGCTACAGTCCATCACTGCTATAGTCTACTACAGTACTGCTATAGTTCCTAGGAAATTCTCCCTTTATCGGATATGATCCTGGGTCTTTTGGATGCCAAGAAAGAGCCCGTACCACTAGGGTACAGGCTCGTTGGCTTCAATAGTTTTTATTATTATTATGTGATATGAAAGAATGAATAGAACTAGAATAATTTTTTTTTATTTTTTAATGATTAATAGCATTTATTTTATAACATCATCATCTTGATCAACCTTGGGGGTTATGATTTCATATGATATCACTTATTCTCTAGGACTTAGAGGTTTTTATTATTAGTGGGAATCAAAAACAATTTTCTTAGTTCATTCATATTTATAGTGTATGTGTTCCTTGCAATTGAAAAATTATACAATAAACCAAGGTTCAATTAGATCATTCCATTCTTCCATAATAGTGGTGGGTTTATCCCATTGGAAATCACTATACTGGTTCCCTTTTTTACTCATAAATAATTTCCTTATCCCTTTAAGAATTTATCAGGAAGTTTATTCCAACACTTTTGACTATTGGGATGTTATACTTTCATTCCCCCACAATATTTCTCCATCAGTCCCCCGTAATTATACTCCAGTATCTACTTCCTATCTTGAAACCCATGGGTCATATCATATAATTCATGTAATATTCCTTCTCCCATTAGGTTGGGCATTGAGTTTGTGGAGTCATCACACATCCCCTCACACTACTTGTTGGCATTTTTACTCATATATCCATCCATTAATTAGAATAATAAAAAATTTAGGGAAGATATATTTTAACATATTATCCAAATGAATACAAAATGATGAAAATTAAAGGGATAGATTATAAATGAAATAATTTAAATAACCAGTTAATTTTTAGGCATCAATATATAATATACATGGTCAATTTCCTAACAGAAAATCATATGTGAATTTTCCCCCCTTAACAATGGTTCATATGGAGTATATAAATTTACCAAAGAATAAACCATGAGAGTGTCAATCAAGGTGTAAAACCTAAATCTTATTAATAAACCTCACAATTCTCATGTCAATCCCAATGATACCTATTTAGAGTTATTAACCAAAGGTACAACTATACTATAATAACATATTATTATAGTATCTAGAAGAGTTGTATTTAATTGGAATAAACATACTCCATAATTTTAAAAAATTAGTGATGTTTTCTTATGTTTAGTCTTATCCATTAGTCATTCACTAAGGTTTTATAATCTTAATACTTAAAAATAACTAGAATTTACATTAATACAAAAATTGAAAACACATATCCTTAATACACTTTATTTCAGGATTTATTATATATGGATTCACTTAATTCAACCCTAGAAGATCAATATCCCTAGTTTCCTTGGGTAATTAGGAACATAGAATAATAACAAGAAATAAAAATAATATAAGAAAAATAAAACATCCATAACTATCCCTTAAATTCCCTTGATATTCTAAAACTACATTGGTTAACTTGGGATGGTTCATAAGAAAGGGGTGATCTATATAGCCTCATACGATAATAATAAATTAAATTCAAAAGGAAAATATAAAAATGTGAGTCATGTGTCATATCAAGATAACATAATATGGGATAGAATCGTAAACTTGAAAATCAAATCATGATTTAAGATGATAAAATATAGGCAACATGGGAATGTGATAAAACCATAAAATATGACACAATAAACATAAGTCAGGGATTTCTATAATGATATCATAATAAAGTGTTCATATGATAAAATACAATGAAATATAGATGAAATATCATGATATAATAACATTTACCATTTCATTAGAGGATAATATATTTTTCTCCCACCCTTCAAATTCATATCATGTATATGAATAATGGTGCAAAATTGATCAAACAACATATTGATGTCTTTCATTGCTTTTAATCCCATTATTAAGAAGTTTGGGTTATATACATAGATGTAACCAATAAATTATGTATAATAAAATATTTATGAACATCCTACGGTGGGAATGGGGATGAATATTCATTATAAAAATTTTATTCATGCAATATTGAAAGATAATTTCAGCAACATAATGAGGGTACACAATGATTCATTGAATGGTTTAATGAGAGTGAAAGGGGTCTCTCATCACACGAAAATCATAAATAATGGAATATTCATTAGGTAAAACATATCAAAATATAAAAAATTGTAAAAAAATGGATAATATAATGAAGGTGTTTAAATAAATAGAAGGAGAGGATCCGTTACATTGAGAGGGATATTTTAAAAGAAAGGTAGGAGATTCTTAAGAGATCGAGAACACCTTATGAGGACCTTATAGATGGTAAGGTAGGATAAATAAACTCTAAAAGGGTTTTTAGTGATGATAAATTTTAGGATGGGTGGTTTCCTATAGAAAAATAGAGTTGAATTATTTTTTAAGTTCTTTAAAAATGTTTTTCGACTCTACAGTGAAATAATCAAAACCACAAACCATACAATTTTTTATTCCCATGGTTTTTTTTTGAAAAAGGTGTGGCATTAAATTTATTATAATTTAGGGAGCCTAATTCATTAAAACAATTCCCATGGTGATGTGTAAGTGAGACATGTCATAATGAATTATTTTTAAAATATTAAAATATAACATAGTGTTTTTAGGATTCATTAAGTGTTTATAAAAATATTAAAATAAAATTAAAAATATATATAATAAAATGGAAACATAATTTTTGTATTGTAATATCTTTATAGTATATATTAAATCAATTTTTGTATTCTATTATTTCATAACACATACTATATATTTAAACTGTATTAAATTTCCACCCAAAAAAATTGACTATCGTAGAAAAAAATCCCCATCAGTAAATTTCAATGTACTAATTTCAAAAATAATATTCCATATTTTATAATATTCTATTTGGTATAAAAAAACCTATTTATTGAAAAGTAATGATTTTATGGAAAATAATAGTTTCCTGATATTTATAAAAATTACAATTGACTTCATAAAAATAAAATATCTTTTATTTTAAAATAATTTTTATATAATAAGAATATTTATAAAATAAAAAATATTTCATAAAATCTATAACTAATCAAAAATAGATTCCATATTGAAGCTACGTATTTCCAAGAAATACAACTTGTGTTTCCTATTATCAAAATATACTTTTTATCAAACACATTATTTTATCAATTATAAAGTAATAAAAATAATTTATAAATATAGTCATTATTTTGTTAAATTTAAAAAATATAAAAAAAATCACATGGTTAGTGTCTAGGTACATGACCCCATATTACACCAGTGTATGACCTAAGGGTAAGGTATGTTATGATAAAAATTTCTTGGGGTTATTTAGATACCATGGTTTAGTCCCTGATCTCAATAAGACTTAACTTCTCCTATAAATAGTTTCACCCATTAATTAGTTTTAGAATAATAGCTTGGGATTTTTTGATGGAAAATATCAGTGATGATATCTCCATCATAATTTTTAAAAAATGGTCACCGCAAGGTTTGATTTTATTAGTCTAGTCTATCACTTTTTCTGCCGGTGTCAATTGGACTTTATAAAAACACTAAATATAATAATATTAGTGGTCACACATAAATGGATATATTATAAATGTTTATGATAATTAATGATCTCTTAAATCTGATAGGCTATATCTTTACAAAATAATAAATGTATTTCAAGATTTTTCTATAACTAAATTACATTTTATGGAATTTATTTTTCTAAGAAGAGAGTTTCATTAATAAATGTTTTGTTCTTACATTTACACTACTAATGATTATATTTTATTATTTTTTCCATTAATTTAATGTGAATTATTAATCATTAAATGGTACTCTTGGAATGGGTTTTTATTCAACAATTACAAATGGAATAAGGGTTCCTAGTCTAAGATTTATTTTCATGAGAAAACTTTCAAGTTATGAACAAATTTTCTTTTATATGATGTATACAATTACTCTTGAATTATTATATAATGATTGTATCCATATTAATGGTTTATAATTTCCTATTTAATATTATCCTTTTTAATAGGATTCAATTCAAATGTTATAATATCCATAAGGGTTTCTTGGTATGAATTTAAATTCCATTAGCATTGTTTTATTTTCTACACAATTATTACTCTAATATATTTTTATTTTGATTCAATTCCATATGAGTATATTGTATTATTTTTTTGTTTAATTCATGGGATTAATAAATAAAAATTAATTTCTTAATTTAAATAGATTTTTATAAAAATATTATAAAATATGTAAGGGTTCATTGTCTCAATATATTTTCATTGAGACACCTTAATTTTTATGATCATATTTTATTTAATATATTTTATAAAATACCATATTGTCCTATTATATCATGATTTCATCCTTTTTTATTTTATTTTATATGACAATTATAATTATATTCTTCATGGTTTTCCAATTCCTAGGTTACAATATTCATATGGGGGTTTTGTCTAAATTTTTCTTCTTTGAGACATGATTTATATTATGCACCTATAATAATTAATACAGTGTATATACTTCCTTTTTGAAATATTATATCATGTTTCTATTTTATTCATGGTATTTAATGGTCATATTTATTTATTTTATTTCATTTTATTTTTATTGAAAATTCCATAAGAAATTTATTTTTAAATAATTTCTTTAAAAGTTGTAAATTATGTTACCCAACCCTTTTTGAATAAATTATTTATTATTTATAACAATTAATTAAATTAATTCTGTATATTTCAATTATTTTTAAATATAATTTCCATATCTCTTTAATTATTATTCAATGGTTTTTAATGGACTATATTATAAGTTTTTTGAAATGGTCATTTTTTGAATTTTTTATAGTGGATTGAATTGTCTATATTTTTTTATGTTAAGAACATGATTTCATTTTCCTATCATGATGTTCATTCTTAATTATAAATATTTCCTTCTTGTTTTATATGGTTTTAGAATAAAACATTACTCTAATTATTTTGTGAATATTTAGTTTATTTTATGTTTTTGAAATAAAAGGATATTTCTTCATTTTTTTTAAAAAATTATTTCTTATTCTTTGATAACTGTTTTTTTATAAATGTCAACATACATTAATGAATTTTATTCTTCACTTGGAAATTTCTATCATGATATCATACAATTTTTTTTATGAATTTATTATGATGATTTTCTAATCAAATTTATATAAAACTCATAAATTTACCACATGTTAAGTAAGAGTTAAAGGAATAATGAATGTTCTTATGAGTTTTAGGAATAATGTGAATGCCCATGTGTGTTTCCTTCATGTAAAGTTTCTTTCAAATTATAGATTATTATGGGTGAGCCATGAAAATATCCCTCCAATGGATTGGGTAATTATTTATTCTCTAGATAAAATTATGTTTAAATTTTCTAATCATGTTATTCCATTAAAAATGATGTTAGAATTAACTGGTTAAGTTATTCCATTAAGAGTGAAAATGGGTGATGAAAATAATGTCCCAATATTACTTCATGATTCTCAAAATGATTCTATAATTTATAATGAGACTACTTTATTGATTTTTTTGATAGGAAGGGTAAACTTATCTAAGATATATTTTCCTATCCAGTGATTATTAATTATTTTATTGAAATTAATTTTACTAATATATTATGATTATATTTATATAGTGATTCATTATTTATAATCCATGATTATTGGGTATTATTTCCTTATTATAGGTTCATGTATCATTACTATATTCTATTAATCATATGATTATTTTATATTCTTTTATGATATTGAATTTTTTATTCCTATTTCCACCCATACTGATCATTTGAGCTCACCCTTATTATGTTTCCATTTTTCAAGGTTATTGAGATGACTATTATGTAGGATTTTTTTATAAGGGTATCATATGTGGAGAATTATGTGAGAAATTTTGAAGATATATTATTAAATAATAAGTTCAATATATGAAGGAAAATATATCCTTTGGATGAGAAAGTTATGTGTTTTTTAGATAATGGTTATTCCTAAATCTATAAGACTATAACTATAAATGTTCTTTGGTTTGTATGTGAATTATAATTTTTTAATGAAATAGTAATTATGTAAGTTTTAGTTTGATTCTATTAAATTAGTATCAAATATAATATGTAAAGTGTATGTATTTAGAATCATATCTTGGTGCATGTGTCTGGAGAGTATATAGTTCATACCATATTATGGATTAGACATTATTAGTGTATAAGAAGTTATCCAATGATGATAATTTTAGAGTTTTTATAACATTATATGTTTATAATTTTAAATATTTTCATTTTTTCAAAGTCATAGATACCCTTTCAAGATCTTATAACAGAAGGATAATTTTTTGAAAATGTAATAACAACTAACTCTAATTATTTGAGAATCATACCATTGATTCTTGTTATAGTTATTTCTATAAAAATAGTTACATCTTGTTATTTAAAGGTTAGGAAAATTCCATACACATCAGACATTCTGAATGTTTCTAATTTTTTTTTTATGATTTTCAATTTCTATATTTCAAGAGTGTTTTTCATCAATTTAATCATTTATTTATATGTTTTTCTGTTAAGAGATACCAATTTAATGATTGTTATGATAGATAATATTAAATTCAATTATAATTATGGTTTTATGTATCCTATGTGATTGAGGGATTCTAAGGATTGGAATAAAGATGATTTTATGATCTCTGGGATCGAGGGATTCTATTTCTAGGAAGATTGAGTATAATAAATTCACTTACATGGGTGTGGGGAACTACTAATGGGATAGTAAAGGAATTTTTAGGTTTAGAGGATAAACCATCTGATAGGTTATAAAATTGAGGAACCATTACAATAGGTTGAAATTCATGGATACCATAAATATAGTATAAAAATCATTCTTACACAATTTTTTTAATGTTTGGTTTTAATATTTCATTTACTGAAGCATTTAGATTCTCACTAATTCTATGAGTTTATTTTTTAATATTATGATGATTTATAAATTTATATTTTTTTTCTATTTATATTACAATAATCATATTTTCATAAACCTTAGAAATATGTATTCTTTTGTGCAATATGTATTTCATATAGTTTATATTTCAGATGCATTAACTATTTTACTTTGACATTAATTTTATTTGTATTTTATCAATATGTTCTATATTAGTCATCATGAAAGGTAGAAATTTTTAAAATCATCTTAAAAAAATATTCACACCTTTTTATTTACATTTCTATTAAATCGACGGGACAACAGATAGTATTAAAGAAACTCTCTACTTATTCTAGTGATTTAACTAATTCTAATATTCTATTAGTGTATATAAATATTAATTAAATCACTTTATAACAACGTCATTAGTAGAGGAAAGATATATTTGTGTAGGAATTTTTTCTAGTTGGAAGACAAGAAAATTTCAATCCAATCAGATGACCATTCATTGATACAAAATATTATGATTAATAGCGGCATCCAATGAAGTATCTATTCATTAATACATGATATGAAAATATTATCCTAATAAATAATAAGTAAAATGTTCTATATAAAGACACTGTTCATTTTTATCAAGTGGAAAAACATGAATATCAAGTAAATCATAATCATCATAAAACATTAACCTGTTCTAAGAGCATACATATCTATATAGAAATATCATCTTTCAAAAAAAAAAAAGAATTGAATTTGGGAAATGGTTTAGATTACTCATTTTGGTACTTTAATGTTTTTGAAATTATCACAGATAAATTTTATTTTTATCCTGTAGAAACAATAAATCAAATTAATCCATGTTTATAAATATTGTTAATATTTTATAGACCTTTTTTAAGAAAGAGTTACTAGAAAATCAACTTATTACACAAATTATTAAAAATATAAATAAATAATGGGAATCTAAGAGGATATAAATTAATGATACTAATAATTGAAAAAATTTATTTCTATATGAATTAATTAAAACCATAATACAATATGAAAATATATTCAGAAGATATAAAGAGAAAGAGAAGAGGATGAATGGAGTACCTTTTTATTCTAAATCCAGTAATCTTGTTTCTTTTACTTTTAATGACAATAAAAACACTTATAAATTTCATGTTTCAAAAATTAAATGAATGAATTTAGGTTAACATTATCCAAACTATAGTGAAAATGAACTTGATCGAATTTTAAGGAGACTGAATAATTTTTCATGTAATTTGTATTTTTAGAATACATAAAAGAATGAAAGGAAAGGTATAAATGACAAGAATAAATAACTATGAGTTATTTTCTATTATTGTAATATGGTTGGTCATATTAAGTATCATTTTCATAAACTAAATATGAATTATTGAAATTATAGATGATATTATAATATAAAATCAAAAGAGAATCCTAAAATATTTTGAATCCTAGAGTTCTTTTTTATTGTGATACATCTTTTGATAGTCTATAATAATATAGTATAATAAAATGGTAAAAATTAATTGGATTATATTTAAATATTTTTATGAATGAAAAATTATACATGACAAACATAACTACTTAACTACTAACCAAACTAACAATGGATTCTAAATTCAATTTTAATTCAGAAGATAATTATTCATCTTTTTTAGATGATGAAAAATACATTCCATTGGACAATGAAAATATAAATTTATCAAAAAAAATGAAGAAACTATACGTTCTATAGCTAAAATGGATAGATATAAAACTTTTTTAAATAAGGAAAATTTCAATTTTAATAGTATATATCAGTTTAGTAATTTAAAACATTTTAAATATAGTAAAAGTAATTTGAAATTAATTACAGAAACTTCAAATCATTCCACTAAATTAGAAAACAAATATATACTTCATCGAAAAATTCTATTAAAAATAATTTACTTGATCATAAATCCAATGATCAAAATTTAGATATTATAAATTTTATTGTTTAATTGAAATATGATATTTGTAGTTTAAAAATATTTTATCTCAGTTTAATTTTTATCACCTAAAATATTCTTTGATTATGATTTCTAATGATTACACATTTTAAAATCTAGTTATTAAGCACAACTTTTCCTCTACTATGTTTTGAATTTTGAAAAATGGTCATCTAAAGTTGTGATCAGTAAGTCATTTGGAGTCTGATAGAACCAACTTGATTTTTTTATAAATAGTAACATACCCTTATGAATAGTAATATGAATATTAATATGACCATATGAATAGTAAAAAATAATAATATTTTATTTTCTTAAGGTAATAAGATGATGAGATCTTAATTAAGTTTTCAATGTGATATAAAACTAATTATACCTTTAACATTGTTAATTTTATAATTAACTATGATTTTATTTAAAAATTAAATTAATAATATTTAGAAAATTATTTAGGAAAATTGGAGTTCATTTTTTAATTCTACATGTCAAAAAATGGTTTGGGTGAATTTTTGGGATTTTTTCTGAAATTCTTGAATTTTTGATGAATAGTAAAATATGGTAAAATACTATATATACAAATTATCAGTATAATACACTATTTATGACATCATAAGTGATGTAATACCACTTATATCGAACTCACATTCCATTATTACTATTTGGGGTTACATGAATTAATATTATTCATAGTCTTGAGCAAAAATATTCTAATAATGATTAAAATAATGAAAAATACCTCCTCTTCTCCACTATAAATACCACCCTCATTCCCCTCTTCCCCCCACACCTCTCAATCGTAGAGACTTACCCAAGTTCTACCCAATACTCCTCCCAAGAATCTTACCCATTTCCTAGAGCTTCTGGTCTCACCAAAAGGCCAAAACCAAAGGCCTTAAGAAGGATCTCAAGGAGAAGAGATCAAGTGGTAATCATCATCTTTTGTTTTCTTTATTTTCTTTCATTTTATGTTATTCTTTTTAATTTACATTGTCTTATGTTGTGATATGTCATTCCATATCACCCTTACTTCCCATATTATTTAAGAGTGATGATATACCCCATTTCTCTCATCAAACTATTTTATGAAATATTATGTGACGTCGTTAGGCTGCCGAATTTTCTTGAGAGATTTCTCAATTTTCTTCTATTTTGAGTTACTTTATTTTCTACTTATTTACTCATATAACCTCATCCAAATGCTATGATAAATCCATTACCTTAAAATAACTATAATTTTATAATTCTAATGTAATATTTCATCATCATATCTCTTTCCCCGCATTTATACTATAAATGCAAAAACTGTCCGAGATGTATTAAATTATCACACTCAAGGAAGATAGGTTTTCAATTTGCCTTACTATCTTCAAGAATGGTCATGAAACCTTTTTAATGGTTGAACCAGATATTAATATATTTATTTTACCTTATTAAATATTCTGGAATCCTTACACACTCATAATACAAAATAATAATACCAAAAAAGTTCATTATGGAAAAAAATGGACAAAGTTAATCCAAGCATTTATCAATAACTTTTAACTAATGAATCATCCTCAAGTATATACCCTGAAATCATTATAATATCATTTATATCTCTTTAATGTCACTAATAGTATATATTAACAATTATGTACATTTAAACACATTTCAAATGAACTTCTATTCATGAATAAAAGTAAACAGATCATGAAAACCAAGGGAGAAAATGCTTCCAAAACAATAAAATTGAATGTCTTAAAACCCATCCAAAAGGTCATGAATGAACCTAATAAGGTTATAACATATCAATTAAATGTTTATGAGGTTATTTAATTATTAGTTAATGAAGCTAAATTTTATTATTCAGGTCTTTAAGAACAATCAATAACACCTTCAAGCTTAAGGTAAGGGATATATTAACTAAATTTCCATTCGTTGAGTTAAACATCAATGTCATTGATTTTGTATTTGACCCGAATATGTGTGAATGAACTATGATTGTTTTATTTGGTATATCCACTTTTAATGTGTGGTTTTATGTTTTCCACACATAATTATTTCTTTGATTTGTCCTCAATCTAATGATACATTCTTGGTAAGGGTTTCTTCATCCCACTTCCATCTTTGTGAGATATTATGTATTCACTACTATTACTTGTGTATGGTGTATGTATACTACACATTGATTTTTCATACCATAAATCTCTTTATTTTAATAATATTCATTGTATCATTTTATGACTATTAATTTTGGGGCATAGTTTTCAATTGATTACAAAGTAGTAAGTATTTTATACCCAAACCTCCATTTTCATTCAGGTTTCTCTTAATCTATATTCAACTCAATGAAAGTCTTATTTATTCATATATACTCCTCATAAAATCTGTTTTAATTTCATATATATTTGTACCAATCAGAATCATTCTTTATTTTTTGGGAAGTTACATATTTTAAAATAATCTTTCAAAAATTCTTCCGAAATGAAAGCTTGATTCAAGGAACTTCTAAAATTATTACATATTTTGACGATCACTCTATAATCTATTTTAATCCATGTTTATATTTTTAAATCACACATTTTAAATTCTATTTTTTTTCAATTCTGGTTTTATGAAATAAAACATACCTTTTCGCTTCAAAATCTCTTTAATGAATTCCTTAAACTGCTCTAAAATGTTTTAATTCTAAAGCTTCTTTAAAATCACTTTTTACATAAATTCACTTCAGTAGGACATCATTTATGCCTAAAATGTAATATCAATGACCTTACCTTTTCTTTTCTAGGATATACATGTTTAAAACTAGATTTATGGAAAATAAAAATGATTTACCAAAAGAACTCTTCTTTCCAAAGTAAAATGGGGTTTTCTCCTCACACTTTAACTTTTTGATATATATACCTTGTTCACCACTTATTTATTTCTTGTGGTCTATGTAATTACAATTGGTATATCATACCGATAGTATTCTTATTCTCATGACATTCTAAGGGATTATGATTTGAATGTTTCAAGGTGGTATGAGACACTTTGGAATGTTTAAGGATTATTTCCTCAAGAATTTTTCAATGGTCTCATTTAAAAGTATCTTCATTTATGTCAATATACTTTGATGAATCCATATCCTCAAATATATACAGATATTGTGGAGGCATATTTTACTTGTATTAAATCTATGTATAAAGAATGATTTGGACATGCAGTGGCTGGTGGGTCCCGCTATAGCCCCTCGATGCATCGACAGGTCTCATGAGAAAAATCAGTTGGCAAAAAACCCTTCGAGTATGTTTCCAAAAATAAGACGGGTTTCTACCCACAGACTTAAACCGGTTTGATGGTATTGTGGTATCATATGCCAGATACATGATGTCCAAATAATAAGCATTCTCTATATTCATTTTCAGTTATTACTATCCATGAGGTTTTCACTATGACAAAACCTATGGATATAGTTTAATTCTTAGTTTATTAGAGGTATGTGTTCTTAATTAATTCACCATTCCATATTGACTATGCATAATTGTTTATGATTCAGTTTTTATTTATTAATTCTTCTGATATTTGTAACGCTTACTGAGAATTTGAGCTCACCCCTTTCATTTGTTTACCTTTAAAAAGTTATGAAGAGGAGACCATTTATTGAGTTCTCATGGATACAGACTTTTAGTTTTTATTATGTGTTGCATTTTATTACCTTTAAAAATTTAATATGAGTTACATGTATGCATCTAGTCTCTTCAATACTACTAAACTACTCGGTCCTTCAGGATTTTATTCCTTCTAATCATGCCAATGTAATTAGTAATACACCGGATATGATCTAGAGGGGTCAGGGCGTTATAGTTATCATTTTATATAATAATTGTTTTTATGTATATTATATTTTTTATTGAATTTATATAATTGGTTTTTAATTTTTTTTCATTTATGTGAAAATTCCCTTACATGGAATATTTTAAAATTACAGTTTCGTGATTTGTTCCACTACATGAATATTTATATATTTGAAAATTAATTGAAATGATACTTTCGTCAATAAATATGTTTAGTTGTGTGAATAGATACTTTATTTAAATATAAATATGGGGGATTTATTATTAAAAAACAAGGATAAATTTATATACATGGAGAATTAAAATTTTCATAAGTTGGTTTCAAATATATGATTTTCAAAAGTAAATCTCACCTCCCTTGTTTTTTTATATCAGTTCACTACTTGAAACACATTACAAAATCATTCTAGTATGTTATATCATACCCATCCCAATACGCCCTTATATGGATGAACCAGGTCGCTACTAGACCTTTAGAATACCTCATAGAATTCTAGAGGCTACTGATTAGTAGTGAGGGTGTAATGAGTATAGTGGGGATATTATACCTAATGAAAGAGAGTTTCAATATCAGTGGATAAAATATAAAAAAGTATCAAATTAATCCAATAGATATTGAGTAATAAGTAACTTAGAATAGAGATATATAAATAATCAATGATTCAAATAAAAATTATAAATCATGTCATGCAATAATGAATGACGAACTAAATGATATTCTTAATGTCACATATGTAAACATAAAATAGATTCCAATAAAGAAACAAAAAATCCCGAACCCAAACCCCATACATGGTCTGATATCTTTTTCCTAATGTAATATAGGAATGTACAAAATCATTAATAGGGTCCCTTGAGATTTCCCATAACAGCATCGATAACATCTATGTGGGTACGAAATGGTTCCTGAAAAGAGTATGAATACAGCTAAGTAGGGTGATACCCACAATGTCTAATCAATCTAGTAATAAAATATTTTTCATATAACAATAAAATAAATAGAATCATTAATTTATATGTCAATCTATAATATCAAATAAACATGCTGACCCTAGATCTCTGAATTGACAAACAAGGCTATATTAACATTCTTTTGCATGATTCCAAATGTCTTTTACCTTGAATCATAGTGAAATAACATGATAAAATGCTAAATCTCATTCATAATATCATCTTTGAAGGAACTCTAGGTCCAAATCATTAATTCATCCAGGAAGGAATGCTATTTTCATTCTATAATTTCTTCTTGGAAGGAAAAAATGCAAAACCATTACTTTCATCTAGGAATGAATACCATTTCCACCCAAAAAATTCATCTAGGAAGGAACACCACATCCAACCAATAATTTTATCTAATATGTAACATCATGCCCACCCAATAATTTAATACCACAAGGAATACCATGTCCATAAAGTAATTTCATCTTGGAAGGGATTCTGTGTCCAACAAATAATTTCATTTAGGATGAAATTTCATTTCCACAAAATAATTTCATTCAAGATGGAAATCCATGTACAACAAATAATTTCTTCTTGGATAAATTTCCATGTCCACCTAAAAATTTCATCCATAATGGAACATAATGTACAACCTATAATTTCATCTTAGATGAAACTCCATATCAAACAGATAATTTCATCCAGGAAGGAACACCATGCCTACCCAAAAATATCATTAGGGAAGAAACAACATGTCTACCAAATAATATAATCTGGTAAAGACCATTATTTCATGCATAATATCTTATCACATGCATTATGTAACCAATAATTCATAATAATAAAAATACTAGAAGTCAAATTCTAACTCTCAAACACCTATATAAAAATCATGTTCTTATAAGACACATTGGACAATTCATAAATTAACAAAAATCATTCCATTTAATCCATTTACCAAATTCATTCCAATAACTAAATATATTGAAATTATCAATTTAAAATAAGTTACCAATTATCAAATTAATTATAACTATTCCTATTTCACTTATCATTTAATCATAATTACTATTTAACATCTAATCATATATTTGTTTCATCATCCCATTAAACCGAAACTAATTACATGAAAATTACCACTTTAATCTATTTAATTTATTTTCAACCCAATCACCATGATTACAGTTTTATGAAATTTACATGTCAATCCCAGTTCTCAATTCATATGCTAAATCAATTCACATTGTTTAGAAAAAGAATAACCATTTTCCAATTAATAAAGGGGGAATATGTTTATTTTGATTATGTTCTAACTGAGAGTAAATGGATGACACACCCCTCTATTGGCTACAAAACCCAGTCTCAATGAAAATAGACTTAATAGGGACTTGGTGGTGTATTTGCATTAGGTGGGTTACCTATTGGGTTTCATCATGAACATAGAATATCGATGGGATCACACTTATTGAATATACTAGAGAAAAAATAATTATAGTTTAAATAGTTGATTATACTACCCACTTCAAAATTAAAGATGGAAAAGAAATTCCACAACAAAAAATGCCGAACTAGTTTCCTACCTCCTTCACATAAATATATAGGGCCAAAAAACCAATATATAAAGTACTCTACCATTGTATCAAAGAGAAATCCCAAAATATTTTAAGGAAGGGATAAAATTATGGGTAAAGGAGAGTATTTATTAGGATAAATTTAGTTCAAGAGAGGTAATAAAACTACTAGACATAGCCTCAATAAAAATGTGAATCGATGTATCATAGTGTGACTATTATAGTGGACATATATTTTGAAAAACATGTTATCTCAACTCAGAATCTCATAAACTAGTCCCCGTCCTAAATGATATCTCATATAGTGAAAATATTTTTCCCCAAATACTCATTTACCGCTAATAGAATATCATGGATTATAACTAGAACATTTCATGTTGTGAATACACATTAATTGAGTGTATTAATTCATGTATCCACAGTCCTATATCCATTCACATTTCCCAACCAAAGACCTCAAACGATTTTTACCATACAAAGAGAAGGTGTGGTGACATAATTTAAAAGTCTCAAAAAAACATAAAGATTAACATTTCTATGAAAATAAAGGATTTTACAACCACCCCACCATAAAACAAAATGTCCTTAAGTTGTGATCCAAAGAATCACTATAGGGTATTAGTGGAAAACTTAGGTTACTGAACCATCATATATGAATCCCACTCTTAGGTATCCTTATAAAATCATTAAGTATCCACTTCACTAGAACTAGAGGGGTAGTAATAACTTAGTTATTCTTCTCACTATGGTCCATGATAATAATAAGATTCTACTCAAAGGACACATATAAATTTATCTCAACCTCATAAAATTTTATAATGTGAGAATGATTAGGGTTATATATCCACATATATATGACATGTAAAACACATTTTGAGGGAGTTGTTTCATTTTGGAACATCAAAATAGTATTCAAGTGGATAGACCACTTCTAATACCTCAAATGACCTGATGAACCTAGGTCCCATCTTCCCCTATTTCTAGATAAGGCATTGTACCTACCTGGTAGGGACCTGAATAAAAACATAATGATTGAACATAAACTCCAGTGGTAATATCTGTTGGTATTTGTATTATTTATTCCTTTTCCATGTGTTCACCATCCAATTTATAGTCAACTAAAACTATTCAGACATCTCATTCAGAATAATTGGTCTGAAAACAACTAACTCACCAACCTCTAACCATTACATAGTTTAATGAAAAAACATTACATACATGTATAGTAAATGATCCATTTATCTCAATCACTAAAAGATGGTACAATGCAAAAAATTTAATATTGTTAGATGATTCAAAAATAAACGACTGAAATAAAAAATAGAGACATGTATCATATGCTCTCGGATCTGAATCATCAATTAGAATGGCCATATGTTAAAGTATAGTATGTCATACTCAGATTAACTTGTGATCCCAATGCCTTATAAAGTCCATGATAGATTTTTTATTTTAAACAAATATCTTGACCTTAAATTATACTCCTCATAACAACATAAAATAAAAATATATCACATATATATGGACTTCTAAAATCATCAATGGTGTTGGTATTTATGATAAATAATAAATGGGATACCTTTATTAGTAAATCTATAATCACCTATACTACATAATTTTTTCCAACGAATCCTAGGTAATCTTTTCATGATTTACATGGTGAAAAAATCCAACATACATTCCGGAATGGGAAAATGTTACAACAACCCAGCGTGACTCTGATTCTTGGCCTTCACCTTTTGATAGGTTAAACATCTCATATCAAATATTTCTACCTACTTATTTGTACATGGATACTAGTACATGATACTGAGAAAATGATACATATTTTCTAGATTGGGATGTAATTCCAATTTAGAGGTATGAAAATTCCTTATCGACTTTCCATGCATAACCAGTGGAACCCATACTCAGTGGTGGATAAGAATATTATCACAATAATCAAGAGATCATCTTGATGGAGGATTCCCAACATATAACATGTCCCTTGGATCTATGACGTCCTGATCAGATATTTGCACACACACAATCTCTTAGTCCGGTTTAGGATCATTTTTATAACATATATTGAATTGATAGCTACTCATCCCTAAGACTCCCAAATATATAGAATCATGTATAAAAGTGTTTTATCTTTTTCAACTAATCACATGAATCCAACACTAAAATTGTATTCATCTTTTTAATCAGGGGATCAAAAATGATGTTTCCCTTTATTGGTGTATATGAATGATCAATGTAAAAATATATATATATATAAACCACCTTCCCTACAGAAGGTTTTCCCCCTATGTGAAACAATTTACTTAATGATCTTATAATTTGTGCACACGAAATAATACCAACCTAGGGAATAATGACTCTAGTATCATTGGGAATGTACCTCTATATCCAACTCTGAATCATGTGTAGGATAATTCCTCTCATGTAGTCCCAACTACTAGAGACATATGAAAAAATTGATCCTTCAACATTAGAACTCCTATATTGTTGAATATGGATGAGTAATAGTACATGTTATATTCATTACCAAGATCATGTAATGTATGGATTAGTAAAGAGGTCAAAATTCTCTTCAGCTACTTGAAATACAACTCATATGAATCTTACTAAAGAAAAATCACCCATTTATTGGTCCAACCAGACATCAGTTCTTCCAGACATGAGAAGTAATGAATTAAATTCTGTTAATATCCTAATATACTTAAAAATAACTGAATCTAAATGAAATTATTTGTTCTATTAGATAAAACCAATATTTAATACTTTTCTATGTCCCCTAACAAACTATTCTCTAATATAACAAGTAAAATAAATTTCACTTTTTTCTATCCAGATAAATCATTACGACTGATTATAATAATGGTGATTCTTTCTCAGTATACTTATGATAATATCAAGATGTTTGAAATGATCTTCCACATACTAGAAGTACACACAAACATAATCAATGAAAACTACCACAAACTAATCTAGTAATGGATGTAATATAATATTCACCATGTCCATGAATATCATCAGTTGTTTGTTGAAACAAATAGAATCACAATGATCTTGTAAAATCCATGAAATATACTAAATGATATAGAATGTATGTTTGACATCCTCACCCACTAATTATGGTACCCTAAGATCAGGCCGATCCTAGAGAAAATATGTCTACCTCTCAACATATAGAAGTGATCCTTGATGTGGGTATAGAGATAATGGTTATTAAAAATCATATATTTTAATCTCTATTAGGTCACACATTACTGAAAATTATTTTCATCCTTCTTATCAATGATTATGGGAGAAAAACATGGTGATGTTATATTCTATATGAGACCATATAATCTCTAACTTTAAAAGGTACATAAAACTCTAAATACTCTAATGTTGTCATCCTTTAATGAAGGATAAAATATGGAATGAATCCTCATACCAAATCATTAGTTAAAATGGTCTCACATTAGGGTGGTACAATGTAATAATAATTGGGAAAGATATCTTGAAATTGATCCAATACTGGAAGAAATGTTCTATATTGATTCCCACTACCATCGAAAAGAAGTTCTACTATATGAGTTATGAGATAATCCTAATTACACTGAATTGGATCTGTATGACAATATTGATGATCTTATTCTCCCTAATGGGTATAGATTCCACTTTCTAGAGATAGAAAAGAAACTCTCCTCTAAAATTTTAGATATAATCCCTATATAGAAATATTTAATCCATATCAATAAAAAATTTAATCCATCCATTTTTACCATGAGTAAATCCAAAAATAAATTTAAGCAACCAATTTTAAGAGAACACACCTTCCACTATTTGATACCCTAAAATTTCAACCAGAGTGGTGTGTTGATTTTCTTGACAATATCCAAGATCTAAAAATATAATACTAAACCATTTCAAATTGATTATAAAAATATAAATGAAATGATCATCTATCAAAAAAATATAGGAAATAGTTGAAGATGAAGGTATCATACCTATGGTCGTGGAAGGTCATGAATTAATAATAGACCATGTATACTGTATAGAATACAACTATCCCACCCCTCTAACATGAACTATATTCTGAAATCATTTTGATAATACATTTATCATTTAATATAGAGCATGTTTTAGGATACCAAATACCCCTACCATGGACAATGAATCCAGTGGAACACATGCTAAACGATTACTAAGGCATAGTTTTCTCCTTCCAAGACTCTGGTGAATGTCCAAATATTATCACACCACTCAATTATTGTGTCCTCCTATAAAATCCATTGAAGATGGACCACCATACCAAAATAAAAACACTCCACAATATGGTAATGGCTCTAAGTTTTTTTGGAAATCCCTTCCATACTAATAGAACTGTAGAAGGTTGTAATCTTGAGATGGATTCCCATTCCCTTATCTGCCCTCCCTACCACCACCACAGTGGTAACTATTGGAGTAATGATTATTTATACCAAAGTAAGATATCCCTAATAACCTGATTGGGACTACATGAACACTATTTAAGGACACATTCAGGTACTATTCTTTCATGCGATCTTGATTCATTAAGGACATGATTTTTCTATAGAGAAATATGATCACCTATAACTTTTTATTTAAATGATGAACATCCATGAAATGATTCACCCTAATGTTATCATCAACTTCCAAGTATAGAGAAAAATGATTTAGGTCAGTGAAGCATCCATCATTGTATATCAGTGACATACTCCCCTATGTTAGGTTCATGAACACTCAATCCCTATCATCCATCCACATCTATAGATGTAAGTGTCTTAGGAACATCACCTTAAATTCATTCTTAGTTATGTACTATTTCTTCCCATATTTCTATTGGATGTCCCACTAGAACATGTATGGTTCATAAAGGATATAAAAATAAAAAATCTGCATCATAAATATGGTTGTACATGCCAATTAAAATTTAATGGCTGTTACCTATATATATTGAAATTGACACTATGTATACCGGGACTACTGAATTATATAAAAGAACCTTACTCCGACCCAACCTTAGTACTGGGATGTAAGTAGTTTCTATTGCATTCTTATAATCTGTACATCACCCAGACCTAGATTTAGGATCCAGAAGAGAGGTGTTACATTAAATTTATTGGATTTGTACCTTTTATAATAATATACATGTGGATAATGCCGTTATTGAATCCTATATGAGGAATGTTCATGAATTTTTTTAGGAAAATGCTTCTATGACTTCCTCGAGTTGTGTGCTAGGAGGTTGGTGATGACTATTATTTGGAGGAGGTGGTCCATGGGCCACTAGTATTAACTCCAGTAGTGCCTCTTATAGAACCAATTGTTATACATACTAAGGGTGTGGGTGACCAGTTTCATGACGATTTTCATCAATTTATGTAGACTATTATGGGATCTATGCATCTTTCCCCTTCTATGGAAAATATGACGTAATAGTTTCAGTATCATCATCCACCCATATTTTTTAGAGATAAAGGACCTTATTCTACAGAATCATGGCTAGATCTCATGTTGATTATCTTTGAGTACCTTGATATACTTCCTGAGAGGAGAGTTAATATTTCTATATATATTCTTAGATATTTTTACAAGATATATTGGGATGTTATAACTGAGGTGTCTCATCATCATGGTTTGTCTTTGAGTGGTTTTTGATAGTCATTTATGACTATTTATTTCCACATATGCCAATAGTAGGCCTTTCTAGAGAGTTTATGTGTCTATAGTAGGGTACTATGTCTGTGATAGACTATTATTATCAGTTCATGGAGATCTAGTGCCCTTAATAAATTCATCCTTATGATGAGTTGGTGATGAAGAGTAATTTTGTGTATGGTATTATATACACCATCTGATCTATAGTAAAGGAAATTTGGTTCACTACCATTTTCGAATCAGTAAACCAGAATCTCATCAACACGTGGAGCCTAAGGAAAAATATGGTGTGGGAAAAGGTGGCTCATTAACATGTCACAGAAGTGGTTTTACTGGAGGTTAGAAATGATTATTTAAACATAATACAGGAGAAAAGATAGCCAAATGAAACCCACTGATAGTTATGTGGTTTATCACCAGTGTGGGAATCTATACCATAATAGAAAATAGTATCCCATAGATCCTGTTGAGCGTTGAGGCTGAAACACTTTGGGGAATATTATGTTCTTTTAGAGGACCATCCCATATATTCCAAGTGGGAGAGGATCCACATCAGCTATACCTTTAGTAGATATATATATAGCCCTACCGCATGAAGGATTCTGGAGTACGATCATCCATTCTAGAAAATGTGGAGGTCGTGGTATTGGTAGCTAGGGATTGGAAAGAAAGTTCTAGTAGAGAAAACATACTCTAGGTATTCAGGTTTTAGTTTAGGGTCATGGATTAAGAATGATTTTTTAGTACAAAATATAACCAAAGAGCATGGTGTAGGGACATATATATTTTGAAGTATTATTCTTGAAACCTCTACTATAATTTCTTCATTTATTAGTATGGGTACTTAACATTCCTTTATCTTTTTGGATCTTATGGAATTCCATGGGATTTTATTCATTATTTCTATGCCATGATTACACTTGATACTCTATGGTGATTCAATAAGAGAGTGTGTTCCAGTTTAAGGGATAACCCCTTGAGTTAGGGATCTATAATATCTTATGGGACCTCTTCATCCTTGAGTGATGGGATTTGATGTCATTATAGGCATGGACTGACAGTTTCCCTATCACACTTATGTGGACTACTAATGTCATAGATTATTATTTGTATCACTAGAGGAAGGTAGTTACATTCAAAATGGTGAATAGGAAGTCCATGAAAGTATAAAATTTCTAAAGCATCGTGGGTTTAGTGGCATGGCCACCAAGATTGCTAGCATGTATTTTGAGGAATGGGGAATGTGTTAAGAATATTTTCCTCTAGTAGTATATCATTTGGGGAAAATTTTTCTGATGAATTTTCTACACTTCCACCACAATGGGAGGTGGATTTTACTATCAATCTAATTCCAATGTCTAAATCTATATCCATTACTCAATAAAAAATGGAAACTATAGAGTTATAGGAAAATAAGAGGATTCTAGAGGAGTCGGAGGCTAATGGTTTTATATGGACCAACACTTCACCATGGGGTTCACTAGACCTCTATTCCAAGAGTGGTGATAATACCCTAAAAAATTACAAGTATTACCATTAATTGAACATAATATGGTTAAGTGAAAATATCCACTATTTTGTATAGATGAACTCTTCGTCCAACTCTAATGAGAAAGGGTTTTCTCTAATATGGATTAGTAGTCAGTCTAACATCAGGTATTAGTTTTACTTTCATACATACATCAAAAAATATTTTTTATCAAGTATGGTCTTAATGAGTATCTTGTTATGTTTTTTGGTCTTACGAACATTCCATCTATTTTCAAGGATTTAATGATTTTTCCACTCTTATTTGGAATCTTCTCTGGTAGTCTTCATTGATGATATCTTAGTATATTCTCATAATCGACAAAACTATTCCAAAAATAATGATATCATTCTAAATAGACTAATAGAGAACTGGATATATGATAATGCCTGAAAATTCCAATTTTGGATCAATCAGGTGAATTTCATGGGTCACATTATTTCAATGGATTGAGTTTCTATTAACCCATAGAAGGTGAGTGTCATAGTTACATGGGGGAATCTATAGTACCCCCAGTTTGAGGTATGTGGCCTTTTTTTATGCATTTTTATGTGTTTAAAGTGCATGTGATGAGTTGAGAAGAGGTTGGGAGAGTTTGGAATGTTTTTTAATGAGTTTGGAGGCTTTTCTATAGGTGCACGGTTTGAGCATGGTTAGTGGAAACCGTGCGGTTTCTCCAGGAAACCATGCAGGGGGAGACAGTAGGCTTCACATGGCCTGCGCATAGTTTTCCAAACTGTGCGAGGAAACCATGCAGACCCTTTCTCTCGAGGTAGTAGCGTGCGCATGGTTAGCGCACGGTTTTCCAAACCGTGTGGACTAACCATGTTGCCACTTAAAAATAGGGTTATAAGTTTCGGGCTCCCTCGAGCTTAACCTTTTTCACTACAAACTTCCTCCCACTTGTGGCTCACTTAGGATTTTCAGATCTCAAGGGTTGGAGGGGTTCCCCCACTCATTTTGGAAGCGATTCGAAGAGGTTTCTTGGAAGATTGAAGGTGGTTTCTCCTAGGTAAGTCTCTCCTCTTGGTTTCCTTGTGTTTTCCTCTAGATCTACATCCCCATATTTCTTGGTTTTCTAGATATACACTTTTTGTGTGTAGATCTAGGGTTGTGGTTTCCTTGGATGATGTTTTTAAGGCTTTTGAATGTTAGAGAAGGGGATCTAGATAGGTTTCGGTGGTGTGTTCACTGGTTTTGAGGTACGGTTGCTTGTGGGTCGATTTCTCGGGAACCATAAAGGTAGGTTTCTTCTCTCTTGACTCCACTTGGTTATAACTAGTGGTTCTTTGTTACAATTAATTTTTGGCCTGAAAATTAATTGTGATTTTTATGCGAAATCGGTTGGAAATCCATTTGGGAATTTTTGGGAAAAAGGGGGTTTATGGTGAAATGTTATTCTTGTGGATTTTAAAATGGGATGCTATGGTTGATTTGTGGAAATTATTGATGGAAATGGTTTTCAATAAAGGGGTTGTTTTATTGAAACTTTGTTTTACATGGAAAATGGTTTTAAAAAAATGCGTGATTTATTGAAGTGGATTGATATGCAATGGAATTGGTTGATTGCATGTGGTTGTGACCATGGTGGGTTAAATGCTTGGAATTTTCTTGTTTTGAATGTTGTGTGGAAGTGGAAAGAAGTACCACTATAAAAAGGGGAAGGATAGTGGACGAAAGGTCCACCATCAAGGATAAGTGGATGGGAAGTGCCGCTTGGTGTGAATGGGTGAATGAGTTGGACAGAAACTCCACCGTTGGTTATTTTGGTTGTTGTTGTGCATTGCTTACAAGATGGGAGTTGTTGTGCTAACTTGTAAATAATGAAATGGTTTGTGGCATGTTTTCTTTGGATTTCCCTTGGTTTCTTGGTTTGGGTGTGATGGCTTGGTAAGGGCATGTTTGGATTATAGAAATGGTTGCACTTGTGATTTAATTTTTATAAACTGTTTTATATAAATGTGCTAATGGTTTTATCCTAGTGGCATGTGAAGGGAAGTCATTTGGGGAAAACCTACTGAGTTTTAGTACTCACCCCCTGCTTTGGCACTGTGGTGTCTTTGCAAATGTCGTATACCATGACACGGGAAAAGGTAAGGCAGCTCCCTCCTTTAGTGGAGCATTGTGATGTCATGGAAGAGCTTGGAGCTTGGAGCTTAGTGTGGAGCTGTGGTGGTGTCATGGCTTTTGGTGTTTGGTTGTTTAGTTTCCTCATTTTACTCTGATGTTGTTTGGACATGTCTAGTTGTATTGGTTTTGGGATGTATTGCGGAACAACTTGGTTGTCCTTTGAGAATACATGCTTGAATGTTTTATTGACATGCATAATATAGTGGTGGTTAGTGGATTGTTTGGTTGGTTTTGTCTTAAGGGAAAATCGTCCCCCAAATTGTTTTCGGAGTCCTCGACATTTATTTCCAGCCTTTGGTGCCTTGGGAACATCACTTAAGGCCAAGTAACCCTCACTGACTCCTCAATACAATGAGGAAGGGGCGGGGTGTTACAAGTGGTATCCGTTTGTTCGGTCCTTTGGAGTTGATTCTTAGATTTGGTGTTGACATTCATTGTGGTGCATTCCTTGAGTCAGGATGGTAGCAAGGTGTAGGATTATCGGAACTTGGAATGTATAGTATAAAAGGACATAGCTAACCCTTTTATACTGAACTTCAAGTTACCAGGGAGTTGGGTACATAAGTGTTTTGGAGAAACTTATAGGCATTGAATATCTCATTGTCGTGGGTGTAGCCAACGAGATGAGCATGACATGCATGGTAGAAATGACTTCCCACTAGGATGAATATTTTATTGGGCATAATGATTTGTGGGATAAATTGAGAAATGGTATGCAAATGTGTGAAATTGAAATGCGAATAAATTTGGTATTTAAAAAATGGTTTGGTTTTCAAAATGGTGAAACATGGAAAATGCGGAAAAGGTGGAAAGCCTCGTTGTGATAGTATTGTGTAATGTGATTTGAAATGGGGTTTCGTGATATCTACGGAAGTGAGACTCATGGTTGTTTGTTTTATGTTTATAGAAATGGCACCGGGTAGGCATCATAGAGACCAACCGGAAGTGGCCGATGAGAACATGGTTGCACCTGAGCCTCAGGTGAACCAGTAACTAGGGAAAAGCATAGTGCAGGCTTTCCAAGCGGTGGAAAGTGGAAATAAAATGGATGACCCAAGGCATGTGGATCATGCGGTTCATTTTCAAAATCAGAATCAACCCGTCTTCAGGGGTGATTCAGAGCCAGAAAGGGCAGAATCATGGTTGAATAGAATGAACAAGATCTTCGAGTTCTTGGGAACTCTGGTAGAGTTAAAATTGAAGTTGGCCATGTATATGTTGGAAGATCTTTCCCTTTAGTGGTGGGAGTTGGTAGTCCAAGTGGGGAAGGACTATGGTATGATATGGGAAGGCTTTGAGGAATTTCTTAATAAACAATTCTACCCACATATGTTCAGAATTCAGCGTATGACTGATTTCTTCAGTTTGAAGAAAGAGCATATGTCTGTGACGGAGTATGCAGCTAATTTTATGAACTTAGCGCGATTTTCACCCGAGGTGGTGGGTAGAACATTGTTGAAGGCAAGGATAATTGATGCGGGGTTAAGGCAAGAAATACGTTAAAAGATAGCGGTACTATTTATAGATGATTACACAGAGATGGTGAATAGAGTCTCGGTGGATGAGCGGGATCTGTTGGGTGATCCGGGTGGAGGAAACATGGTGGTGCCCATGGGGAATAGTGGAAACTCTAACGCTGGGTTCAAGTGAAGGAGGGACACTTATTCCTAGGGTGGGAATATGATATATAATCCAATTGTAGGATCGGTGAATCTTTCTCTGAAGCCCCAGAGCAAGCCGAGATGTTTTCAGTGTGGTTTAATGAACCACATCAAGCGGGATTTTACAGCACAACCTCAAGCATGTCATAATTGTAAGCAGATGGGGAATCTGTAGCGTTATTGTTGGAATGCTCCAAATTTCGGGTGCCCATGACACTTCTCAGGGATCGCAGACGTCCTATGCTTCGACAGGACGGGGGCAGCAGCATACCCCTCAAAAGCAGGGTAAAGTGGGTCATGATGATTCTAGGAATACCACGACGCCTCAGAAAAGAAATAAAGAGCAGAGTGTGGCAAGAAAACATGTGTTTGGAGCCGAACAGGTTGTGGTGGATGATCATTTGGGACCATCCACAGTGCAAGGTACTATTCTTTTAAATTCTACCTTGATGCAAGTGCTGTTTGATACAGGTGATTCACACTCTTTTATTTCTTCACGTGTGGTTGATTTGCTGGGTTTAAGGGTAGAAATTATTCCCTTAGTTTTAAAACTTAAAACTCCTCTGGGTCAAAGAGAGTGTCGAGCCTTCTTGTGTAGAGCATGTTCTATCGTTGTGGGCGAAGTTGAGATAATGTGGAATTTCTCAGTGCTTGAGATGGATGGGTATGATGTAATCCTGGGAATGGATTGGCTAGTGTATTTTAAGGCCCACATCGATTGTGATGAGCGAACAATGGCTTTTACAACACACAATGGATTTATACATCTCTTTAGAGGAGAAAGGCATGAAAGGCAGGGTGCAACGGGTTTGTTGGCACTAGCAGTGGGCATGTTATCGTATCAGTTAGCGGTGTT
Organism: Viscum album; assembly: GCA_963277665.1. Classification (NCBI taxonomy): domain Eukaryota; kingdom Viridiplantae; phylum Streptophyta; class Magnoliopsida; order Santalales; family Viscaceae; genus Viscum; species Viscum album. The sequence goes on from OY728127.1 coordinate 966,321,582, forward strand.
GTCATTGTAATCAGTAGACAGTGTTGAAATGAGTGTTATTCTAGCAGTGGTGCATCAGTTCATGGAAGTTTTTCCTGAGCAATTATCTTGGTTACCTCCCGTAAGAGAAGTGGAGTTTACGATTGATCTCCTTCTGGGGACCAGTCCTATCTCACTTTCATCTTATCGGATGGCACCGACTGAATTGTGGGAATTGAAATTCCAGTTGGAAGAGTTATAAAACAAAGGGTTTATCTAGGCTAGCAAATATCCATGTACAACGCCAGTGTTTTTTGTGAAAAAGGAAGACGAAACTTTGAGACTCTTTGTTGACTATCATATACATAATCAAGTTATGATAAAGAACAGATATCCACTTCCATGAATTGATGATTTGTTCGACTAGTTTAGGGGAGCCCAGTGGTTCTCCAAGATTGACATGAGGTTGAGATATCATCAAATGTGGGTGAGGAAGGACGATATTCCTAAAATAGATTTCAGAAGTAGATATGGAAATTATGAATATGTGGTTATTCCATTTGGTCAAACGAATGCACCAGCGGTGTTCATGGAATTAATGAATCAGGAATTTCAAAGATATCTGGATTCATTTGTGGTGGTGTTTGTAGATGATATTCTGGTGTATTAAAAGACAAGGGTGGATCATGAGCAGCACTTGGCAACAGTTATGGGGATCTTGAGGGATCATCGGTTGTATGCCAAATTGTCAAAGTGTGACTTTTGGATACAGGAAGTTCATTTTCTTGGCCATGTGATTTTTGAAAGGGGTGTTTTAGTGGATCCAAAAAAGATAGAGGCTGTTATCTCGTGGCAACCGCCAAATAATGTGTTTGAGATACAGAGTTTTCTTATTCTAGCTAGGTATTATCGTCTTTTTGTTCATGATTTTTCACGTTTGGCTTCGCCAATGACAGATTTGATAAGAAATAATGTTCCATTCCAGTGGAATTAACAACGTCAGTAGTGTTTTGAAGAGATAAAGGGTCACCTTACATCAGCACCAATCTTGGTTTTTCCAAAACCAAGAAAAGGGTACGTGGTGTATTATGATGCATCAGGATCAGGGTTGGGGTGCGTTCTCATGAAAGGAAATCATGTAGTTGCGTATGGCTCATGACAGTTGAGGGTGCATGAGAAGAACTACCCAACTCATGATTTGGAGTTGACAGCAGTGGTCCATGCTTTGCAATTATGGCGTCATTATCTCTTCAGTGAGAAATTCATGGTATATAAAGATCATAAGAGCTTGAAACACATTTTCTCACAAAGGGACTTGAACTTGAGGTAAAGGAGATGGATGGAATATATCCAAATGTTTGATTATGACTTAATGTACACACCAGGTAAGGGAAATTTGGTGGTGGATGCATTAAGTAGAAAATCATATGCTCAGATGGTGAAACAGTCATCGGACCAGTGGCAGTTGATGTCGGTTATAGACGATATGTGGTTGGAATGTGAGGACCAGGGCGATAGAGTAGCCTTCTTTCCAGTTTTGTTGATTCGTGACTTGGTTGGCCTGGTTAGAGAGGCACATATATCCGATTCTAAGTGTGTGACCATGGGGTTGAGACTCAATGGTGGGGAGACCATTTTGGGTTGGCAACTGAATGAAGATTCAGTTTTGTGTTTTTGGAATCAGATGGTTGTACCGGTTGCTTTTTAGGAGGATCTTCTTAGGGAATATCATCATTCTAGGTGGACTGTTCATCATGGAATTCAGAAAATATATAAAGCACTGAAGGCACATTTCTTGTGGGCTGTCATGAAAAGAAGTGTGGATGAGTTTGTTTCAAGATGCTTGAATTGTCAGCAGGTCAAGGCAGAGCATCAGAGGCTAGTAGTATTTTTGTAGAATTTACTAATCCCTATTTGGAAGTGGGAGAAAATAGTGATGGATTTTGTCACAGGTCTCCCAAGAATGGTCAGAAAGCACGATTCCATTTGGGTGATAGTGGATCAACTAACGAAGTCGGCCCATTTCATTCCAATTCATGAATCTCATATGGTGGAGGATCTATCCAAAATCTATATCCGGGATGTGGTAAAGAGGCATGGTGTTCCAGTTTCGATCGTATCTGATAGAGATCTGAGGTTTACATCTCATTTCTGGAAATAATTACAGCAATACCTTGGGACACAGTTGACTATGAGCACAACGTATCACCTTCAGACAGATGGTCAATCTGAGAGGATGATACAAACTCTGGAGGATATGTTGCGGGATTGTGTCATGGATTTTGGTGGCTCATGGGAGGAGTACTTGTCATTGGTTTATTTTTTGTACAATAACAGTTATCAGGCATCCATACATATGGCTCTGTTTGTAGCGTTGTATGGGTGGCCGTGTCATTCTTCACTATGTTGGGTGGAAATGGGTGAGTCCTCGATGGTTGGACCGAGCCTTGTCCAGGAGACTATGGAGAAGATCAAGTTGACTAGGAAGAGAATGGAGACGGCTCAGAGTCATCATAAATCGTATGCGGATCATCGTGGATGACCATTTTCGTTCGAGGTGAGTGATCATGTTTTCTTGAGGATCTCTCCTAGGTTTGGACAACGTCAGTTTTGGAAGCAAGTAAAGTTATCTGTGAGGTATATTGGACCTTTTGAGGTTATTGAGGGTTTGGTGAGGTGGATTATCGTTTGTCTTTTCCACCTAGGTTCAGTGCGGTGCACAATGTGTTTCATGTGCCGCAGTTGAAAAAGTATCAGACAGATCGTGACCATGTGATTCGATGGGATCATGTTGAACTGGAACCAGATGCTTCATTGGTGCACATGCCTGTGTGGGTTGTGGATAGGCAAGAGAAAGTATTTCATGGTAAAATCATCAGTTTAGTTCGTGTTTTGTGGTAGCATGGTCAGATTCAAGAGGATACTTGGGAGTGGGAGAAAGAGATGGTCGAGCAGTGGCCCAAGCTCTTTCAGCAAAGGGCGGGTTCACTACTTTTCGAGGAAGAAAAGTCCAATGGTGGGGAGAATTTAGTACCCCTGGTTTGAGGTATATGGAATTTTTTATTCATTTTTATGTGTTTATAGTTCATGGGATGAGTTGGGAAGAGGTTGGGAGAGTTTGGAATGGTTTTGAATGAGTTTGGAGGCTTTTCTATGGGTGCACGGTTTGAGCATGGTTAGTGGAAACCGTGCGGTTTCTCTAGGAAACTGTACAAGGGGAGAAAGTAGGCTTTGCACGGCCTGTGTACGGTTCTCCAAACCGTGCAAGGAAACCATGTGGACTCTTTCTCTTGAGGAAGTAGCGTACGCACAATTAGCGCACGGTTTTCCAAACAGTGCAGACTAATCGTGCGACCACTTAAAAAGGGGGTTTATGGTGAAATGCTATTCTTGTGGATTTTAAAATGGAGATTTTAAAATGGGATGCTATGGTTGATTTTTGGAAATGATTAATGGAAATGGTTTTCAATAAAGGGGTTGTTTTATTGAAATGTTATTTTTCATGGAAAATGGTTTTCAATAAATGGGTGATTTATTGAAGTGGATTGATATGCAATGGAATTGGTTGATTGCATGTGGTTGTGACCTTGGTGGGTTATATGCTTGGAATTGGCTTGTTTTGAATGTTGTGTGGAAGTGGTGAGAAGTACCACTATAAAAAGGGGATGGATAGTGGACGGAAGGGCCACCGTCAAGGATAAGTGGATGAGAAATGCCGCTTGGTGTGAATGGGTGAACGGGTTGGAAGAAAGCTCCACCATTGGTTATTTTAGTTGTTGTTGTGCATTGCTTGAAAGATGGAAGTTTTTGTACTAATGTGTAAATGATGAAATGGTTTGTAGCATGTTTGATTTTGATTTCCCTTGGTTGCTTGGTTTGGGTGTGATGGCTTGGTAAGGGCATGTTTGGCTTATATAAATGGTTTCACTTGTGATTTAATTTATATAAATTGTTTTATATAAATGTGGTAATGGTTTTATCCTAGTGGCATGTGTAGGGAAGTCATTTGGGGAAAACCTACTAAGTTTTAGTACTCACCCCCTACTTTGGCACTGTGGTGTCTTTGCAGATGTCTTGTACCATGATGTGGGCAAAGGTAAGGCATCTCCCTCCTTTAGTGGGGAATTGTGATGTCATGGTGGAGCTTGGAGCTTGAAACTTAGTATGGAGCTGTGGTGGTGTCATGGCTTGTGGTGTTTGGTTGTTTAGTTTTCGAATTTCACTCTGATGTTGTTTGGACATGTCTAGTTGTATTGGTTTTGGGATGTATTGTGGAATAACTTGGTTGTCCTTTGAGAATACATGCTTGAATGTTTTATTGACATGCATCATATAGTGGTGGTTAATGGATTGTTTGGTTTGTTTTTTCTTAAGGGAAAATTGTTCCCCAAATTGTTCTTGGAGCCCTCGACATTAATTTCCAGCCTTTGGCACCTTGGGAATGTAACGTAAGGCCAAGTAACCCTCACCACCTCATCATGCCAATGAGGTAGGGGTTGGGTGTTACAAGTGGTATCAGTTTGTTCAGTCCTTTGGAGTTGATTCTCAGATTTGGTGTTGACATTTGTTGTGGTGCATTCCTTGAGTCAGGATGGTAGCAAGGCGTAGGCTTGTCAGAAATTGGAATGTATAGTATAAAAGGACTTAGCTAACCCTTTTATGCTATACTTCAAGTTACCAGGGAGTTGGGTACATAAGTGTTTTGGATACACTTATAGGCATTGGATATCTCATTTTCATGGGTGTAGCCAATGAGATGAGCATGCCATGCATGGTAGAAATAGCTTCCCACTAGGATGCATATTTCATTGGGCATAATGATTTGTGGTATGAATTGAGAAATGGTGTGAAAATGTGTGAAATTGAAATGTGAATAAATTTGGTATTTTGAAAATGGTTTGGTTTTCAAAATGGTGAAACATGGAAAATGTGGAAAAGGTGGAAAGCCTCGTTGTGATAGTATTGTGTAATGTGGGGTTTTGTGATTTCTATAGAAGTGAGACTCATGGTTGTTTTTTTTATAGAAATGGCACCAGGTAGGCGTCATAGAGACCAAACGGAAGTGGCCGATGAGAATATGGTTGCACCTGAGCCTCAGGTGAACTAGAAGCTAGTGCAAAGCATAGTACAGGATTTCCAAGCGGTGGAAAGTGGAAATAAAATTGATGAACCAAGGCATATGGATCATGCGGTTCAGTTTCAAAAGCAGAATCCACCCATCTTCAGGGGTGATTCAGAGCCGTAAAGGGTAGAAGCATGGTTGAATAGAATGAACAAGATCTTCGAGTTCTTGGGAACTCCGATAGAGTTAAGTGTGAAGTTGTCCATGTGTATGTTGGAAGATCTTTCCCTTCAGTGGTGGGAGTTCATAGTCCAAGCGGGGAAGGACCAGTGTATGATTTGGGAAGGCTTTGAGGAATTTTTTAATAAACAATTCTACCCACATATGTTCAAAATTAAGCATACGACTTATAACGACCCACACTTTACATACATTGTTAATACTTCAAAATTGAAGCACACTTATTACAACATATGACAAAACCACAAAGGACCGTATAGGTATAGTGTCTTTAGAAACTGGGAAACATAAACAACTGGTTCATAAATCTTCTACAGTGTCTCCCATTTATTTCATCATATCTAGGGTCCCTTTTAGCATATTCTACTTAATATCCATCTTCCTGACCTGGGGAAAAGAAAACATAAAAGGGTGAGCTCAAATGCTCAGCAAGGGCAAATAAAGGAAATAAAAATCATATCATATCTTTATGAAAATCAAAACCTGCAAAAGAGATCATAATATCTTAACATGGAATAAATCATAGAAGTGAAAATGAGATCCCCAAAATCATAACATAAAACTTGAAACTTTGTGGCATGCACACATAATCATGGAAAATCATTTCTTGTTAGTCATGACTCATCGCCAAGACTATCTTAGTGGACAAAGTCCCTTTCTGAACCGAGTTCACTCCTCATTTCAGTCCTGTATCACTGAACCGAAATAACCTTCCGTTCCAGCCATGTCTATCTCATGAGATATAAAATCATTACCCAATGCATTGGAGGGAGATATAGGTCCCACCCATCTTATAATGAATCCTTTCTTATGTGTGCCACATAATCATAAAACATGCATCATCGCATAACACATGTAACAAAAATGGGATTCTTGAAACATCATGACATCATAAATCAATTCATATATGATAAAGGAATTCATAAACATAATTCCATCACAAAATAGTCAAACCAATGTAAAAATATGGATAGAAACAGAACCCTTTATTATCTTAGATGGAAAATAATTTTGATAAAACACTTGAATTGAATTCTTGAGGAAAATATCCTTTCTTCTTCAAAAACATTTTTCCTTTCATAACATGTCATACAACTTTAAACTAAAATAAGTTGATTAAAAATAAACTTGAAAACTTGTAAAGGAAGCTTCTTGGAAATAATGTTTTAAAAATCCATTCTTGCCGTATAAGTTAAAAAAAACATTCTTCGTACTTTTGTCGGAAAAGTCAAAAAGTACCTCGTACGGAAAAAAGATTCCTTTCATATTTTTTACTAAAAACTCACCTAAAGGTAAAATTGGATTTAAACAATTGCAAGTGGATGGAAACAATATTACATATTGAGGGAACATGGATGTGGATGATAAAATACACCCCAGTAAATACTTACGAATAAACAATCTCGGATAAAAATGAGATTGTGATATTTCCCTTACCTTAGGTCCGATTTGCCTTGTATGTGTCCGAAGCTCCTGTATAATGGTTTAAATAATGTTATTGACTTATTCCAGAATCATACATATTGATATGATATCATATATGGTCATATTCTTAGCTTCTTGTTAGTAATATTTCATTGTTACTTGTTACTCGGGTCTTTATTGCCTTTTGTTCTTATGCGTGTTTTGCCGAATAAATTCTTATTCTTCTTTCAAGGATATAGATACCTTATATCCATAATGGTATTAGTGTAACATATATCATATTTATTCATTCAATTCATTTATATAATTACTATGTAATGATGATCATGTAGAACGAGTCGCATCACATCGTGGAGACGGTATTCCGTACGTACGCACGAGTGATGATATCGTTCCTATGATCGTGGAAATGTATTGGAGTATATATATATTATTTCAGTATCAATATTACTTTATAATAATCATAAATAGTTACTCATTACACCATTATACCCATCCTTGTAAAGTGATGGTGGAATATAGATTACACCACGGCGTGGAGACGGTATTCCGTACGTACGCACGCGCGGTGATTTCATTTTTCCGTAGGATGGATAGAAGGTGAATTAGGGTTGTTTCATATTTATAATAACATATCAGTATGTAAGTAATACTGATGTTATTACTTCATCATGAAACAACTAAAGAAGAAGAAGTTGAAGAAGAAAGAAATTGAAAAGATCGGTAATGGATATTACCTCTTCTTTGTAACGCCTCTTTGAATCCTCCACTTAAGGAACTAAGAGTGGTCTTTGGAGAAGACCAGGACCTCTAGGACTATTCTAGGGAAGTGGAGGGGAGAAAAGGGCAGGGGTTGGCCGAGCTTGAGTGCTCAATTTGGTGTGAGGAGGAGGGGGAGGAGGTGCCCTTTTATAAGGGAGGAGAGGGGCACCTTAGGAATATCTCAAAATATTATTTTATATTAAAGTCAAAATCGGTTTATAATGGTTCCAAAGGGTCTTATTTAGAAGATAAAGTGGGGATGGGTCGAAATCCTATCAACCAATAGAATTTAGACAAGTTTAGGATATTATTTTAACCTTATCAATTAGATTTAACACTAAGTTAAATAATTTAACTTTTACAATGTCTTTTTGTTTTCTTTCACTATATGGTTAATAAACTTACTATAACATGCCAAAAGAACCCCAAATTGTTTATTATTAATATATATATCCTTATCTAAGTCATTTGGCCGAACCTTAGATTTTTAGGAATACAATAACAATTAATAATATAATATTTGATTTAAAAACTATTTTGTGTCAATTTTGACACTATTTGATATATGATTTTTGTGAAAGTCATAACAGAATTATATGTTCGAACCAAGTTGATTAAATCAACATTAATATATCAAAGTAACCTAGAAAATTAGTGGAATTCATAAAAAGTCTCAAATTACATTTATTTTTGTGTTTATAACATCAATTATGTCAATATTTCATTAATAAGATAATTACTGCATCATCTTTGTGTCATAAATAAATTAAATTATTTGATGTCTAAAAATTACAAATAAAATACCATCATGTAGGAAATCTTTTTAGCTTTATAATGAATATTTATAGTCGAATTTATCTTATGTATAACCCCATAGTAAAAATGATTTACTTATTAAACTTTGATTTTAACTATTTTAACCCTTCTTTAAATAAATTAATAATAAATGTCCTAATCTAATACAAGTGGGCCTAAATGGTCATATTTTATTCCTAAGTTTGTTTTTGGTCGAATTACACTTTTCCAATAGAATTAGGACATGTGTTAGGGTAATATTAATATCATATTTACCCTTAGTTACCCAATTTACTATTAACCGCGGTAAAAAAAGTAAAAAGTTACTATTCACCAAAAAATTATTTTTATCTCATTGAACCACATTTTACTTACTGATATCAACCGTGTCTGTCGGATTTTTGAAATTCCATTCACAGAAGCGGTAAAATTAAGTTTTATGCAAAATTCAGTTTTTAACCTACCACTTAGTGGTTTCACTATTCATCAAAAATTGAAAGTTTTCAGAAAAATACCAAAATTTCACCCTAGGCTAATTTCGATATTCTGAGTCCAAAAATGAAGTCCATTTTGAAAAATAAAATTTATAAAATTTCAAAAAGTGGTTATTACTATTCATAACGGCTAGTTTTAATAGCATATTGTTGTTTAGTGAAACTCGGTATTGCGTACGACGCAAGCTATCGAGGAAGGTCGCGATTGCGTGTAAAGCAAGCCAAGCAAGTGTTGTGTAGAAAAATATTCCTTTGATGATTTATATAACATAAAAGTCTCGGGTGTTACATTCTACCCCCCTTAAAAAGAATTTCGCCCTCGAAATTCGTCACTTTGTAACAAACAGATGAGGATACTTCTCCCTCATCAAATCCTCAAGCTCCCATGTAGCTTCTTCAAGTTGGTGGTTCGTCCATAAAACTTTCACCAATCGAGTGGTCTTGTTTCGTAGGACTTTTTCGCTACGATCCAGAATCTCTATCGGCTGTTCTTCATAAGAAATATCTTTCTCCAGCGGTACAACTTCTGAGCTGAGTACATGTGAAGGATCTGGTATGTACTTTCTCAGGAGAGATACATGGAACACATCGTGAACTTGAGAGAGATTCGGTGGAAGCGCCAATCGGTAAGCTACCTTCCCAACACGATCCAGTATTTCAAAAGGACCGATATATCTAGGGCTCAACTTCCCCTTCTTTCCAAATCTCATAACCCTCTTCCAGGGAGATATTCGTAAGAACACTTTATTACCCACTTCAAACTCTAGGTCTTTTCTTCGGTTGTCGGCATAACTTTTCTGTCGACTCTGAGCTGCTCTTATGTGTTGTTGAATAGATCTGACCTTTTCTGCCATTTCATCAACGAGATCAGGTCCTAATAGCTTTCTTTCCCCAACTTCATCCCAGCAAGTTGGAGTCCTGCATTTCTTTCCATAGAGAGCTTCATAAGGAGCCATCTGAATACTGGAGTGAAAGCTATTATTATAAGAAAATTCCACCAAAGGTAGGTGTTGATCCCAACCTCCTTTGAAATCCATAGAGCAAGCTCTCAACATATCTTCTAGGGTTTGAATTGTTCTCTCAGACTGACCGTCTGTCTGGGGATGATAAGCAGTGCTGAAACTCAACTCTGTATCCAGAGTATGCTGAAGACTTCGCCAGAACTTCGAGGTAAATCTCGGATCCCGATCAGATATAATAGAAAGTGGTACTCCATGCAATCTTACCACTTCCTTTACATATATCCTGGCAAGCTGATCTAGAGAGAAATCCTCTCTAATAGCAATGAAGTGTGCAGACTTTGTAAGACGATCAACTATGACCCAAATAGCATTATTGCCTTTGGATGTTTTAGGAAGTCCTGTGACAAAGTCCATAGTGATTTTTTCCCATTTCCATTCGGGTATGGGTAATGGTTGTAACATCCCCTTAGACTTCTGTCTCTCAGCTTTAACTTGTTGACAAACCAAGCATCGAGAGACATATTCAGCAACATCTCTTTTCATGCCATCCCACCAGAAGTACTCTTTCAGGTCCCTATACATCTTCGTGCTTCCAGGATGAATAGAGAATGAAGAACTATGAGCCTCATCCAGCAGCTCTTTCTTTAATTCGGGGATGGGAGGAACACAAACCCGATTCCTGAACTTTATTATCCCATCACAATCAAGGTTGAATTCAGGAACATTTCTCACCTTCTTTTGTAACTCGACATCTTCTTTCTGTGCCTCTTTAATCTTCACATGTATAGATGGTTGAACATTCATTTGAGAAAGATAAGATTTTTCCCCTTCCATTATAATTCCAAGATCCATCCTTTGTAAATCCATAAATATTGGATCTTTTGTGATCCTCATCATGGATAAACTAGCATGGTCTTGTCGACTTAATGCATCTGCCACCTTGTTTGCTTTCCCAGGGTGGTAATGGATTGAGCAGTCATAATCCTTAATCAGCTCCAACCATCTTCTTTGACGCATATTCAACTCCTTTTGTGTGAAAATATACTTTAAACTTTTATGATCAGTATAAATATCACACCTTTCACCATAAAGGTAATGCCTCCAAATCTTTAATGCAAAGATTACCGCAGCCAACTCCAAATCATGTGTTGGGTAATTTTGCTCATGGATTTTCAACTGTCGTGAGGCATAAGCTATCACCATATCATTTTGCATAAGAACACACCCCAATCCCTTCTTGGATGCATCACTGTAGATCACAAACCTTTCTCCACTACAAGGCAGTGTGAGCACAGGTGCACTGGATAACCTTCTTTTCAACTCCTTGAAATTCTCTTCACATTCCTCTGTCCAGAAAAACTTAACTCCTTTCCGAGTCAACTTGGTGAGTGGATTAGATAATCGTGAAAAATCTTTTACAAAACGTCGATAATATCCAGCCAAACCAAGAAAACTTCGGATCTCAGTTACTGTTGTTGGTCTTGACCATCTTTCGATAACCTCTGTTTTTGCTGGATCCACAGATATCCCCTCTTTTGAGATTATATGACCCAAAAATGAAACTTTTTGAAGCCAAAATTCACACTTGGTAAATTTGGCATAAAGCTTCTCTTTTCTCAGGGTCTTCAATATAATTCTCAAGTGATCTTCATGCTCTTCCTTGCTCTTTGAATAGACAAGAATATCGTCTATAAAGACTACCACAAATTGATCAAGATAGTCTCTAAAGACTCTATTCATTAGATCCATGAAGATAGCAGGGGCATTAGTAAGACCAAATGGCATCACTATAAATTCATAGTGTCCATACCTTGTACGGAAAGCCGTCTTTGGTATATCCTCCCTTTTGACCCTTAATTGATGATACCCTGAACGAAGATCAATCTTGGAAAAGTATTGAGCTCCGCGTAGTTGGTCAAATAAGTCATCAATGCGTGGGAGAGGATATTTGTTCTTGATAGTGATCTTGTTAAGTTCTCTATAATCAATGCAGAGTCTCATTGATCCATCTTTCTTCTTAACAAATAGAACAGGTGCTCCCCAAGGTGACGCACTAGGGCGTATGAATCCCTTATCAAGATTCTCTTGGAGTTGCTTCTTCAATTCCTGCAACTCAATTGGGGCCATTCTATAAGGTGTCTTTGAAATAGGCAAAGCACCCGGTACGAGTTCTATTGAAAACTCAACTTCACGATTCGGTGGAAGACCCGGTAATTCCTCCGGAAAGACATCATCAAACTCCCGTACAATGGGCATATTCTTAATCGTGAGTTTCTCACCAACCATTTGAGATAAATAACCTTCATTTAGTGGAATCAATACCCATAAGATGGAAGAAATTTCCACTGGAAGGTTATGTTCATCCTTGCATTGATAGACGATCGTAGGTTGATCTGGAATATGAAATGTGACTTCCCTTCTTTGGCAATTGATATGAGCTCCATGTAGAGAAAGCCAATCCATGCCAAGAATCACATCAAATTCCACTAAAGGAAGGATCACAAGATTTGCAGGAAGCACTTTCCCACAAACTTCGATCGGAGAAGAATTATAAACTTTTGATGCGATTGATGTGCCATTAGGTGTTGTCACAGCTAACTCAACATCTAATTGTTGAGGTAATACGGTGATACCCTTAGAAAATTCTTTAGAAATAAAAGAGTGGGTGGATCCAGAATCAAATAAAACATTTGCTACTTTAGAATGGATGGTAAGTGTACCTTTCACCAAATCGTTATCGTACTCCACATCGCTGATAGAAATTGCATGTGACTTTCCTTTGTCTTTAGCCTTAAGATTTTGTTGACGTCGACCATCATCATCAACCCTTGGATTTGGGCATTGATTGGAATAATGCCCCATCTCCTTGCACTTGAAACATTGAAGTGTAGTAGAATCATTCTGTGTATCCCTTCCTTTGTTTGAATCATTAGACATCTTCTTCCCATTATCACGGCATTCAAATGCCCGATGACCTTCCTTTCCACATTTAAAACATTTACTTGTCCCTTTAAGACAACTCCCTCCATGTTTCTTTCCACACTTTGAGCATAAGGGAAAGTTCATCTTCTTTTCCGTGTGCTCTTTAGATTTTTCTTTGAATTCCATCTTCCTCTTCTTATCAAACCCATGTGACTGATGGGTTACTCCAATCTCCATCTCGACTTTGAGAGCACATCGAACGATTTCCTCGTAGCTATTGAAGTCCCTTATGGCTAACGCCCTTCGAAGACTTGGTTTTAAGCCACTAAAGAATCGATCGATCTTACTCTCAGGTTGGATAATAATACCAGAAGCGTACCTTGCAAGTCTTGTAAAATTTGCTTCATAGGTACTAACAGATTCATCATCCCTTTGCTTCAGTTCAAGGAACTCTTTCTCCATCTTTGTTCGGAGAATACAAGGGAAGTACTTATTGAAAAATAAGTTCTTGAACTCGTCCCATTCCATAGACTCAATTTCATCCCTTGCCTCGTATTCTTAACAAGATTCCACCATTGATCCGCATCTCCTTCCAAACGATACACTGCTAGGATGACTTTATCATGCTCAGAACATTGAAGAACTGAAAATATCTTTTCAGTAGTACTAATCCATTGTTCAGCAACTAATGGATCAGTAGACCCGCTGAAAGAAGGTGGACGCTGCCTCATGAAGAATTCAACAGAATTTTGCTCCCTCCTTTGCTCGTTTGGAAATCCTGCATGATTCATAGCTTGAGAAAGTTGTGTGAGCATGGCTACAAGATTTTGCATTCCAGCTCCCATATCGTTTGGTTGCTCAGGGGGACAATCATTGCATTGCCCATCGCATTCCGCATTAACACGGTTCCTTCGGGTTCCAGCCATTGACTAAAACCAAGAAGAATAGTGTGAGCAACACTAATTATAATAGGAAACCACATAATTCAAGAATAAAATTTTCATGCTTATGGTCTTATCCTAGGTTATTCATGGCCATTTCTAAGATTGTGTTCTATGCTTAGACTTATTCTTAGGGTTCTTACTAAGGCTTTCACATCCTAGTTTCCAAAGGTTGACTATACCTTTCCTCTGATACCAACTATAACGACCCACACTTTACATACATTGTTAATACTTCAAAATTGAAGCACACTTATTACAACATATGACAAAACCACAAAGGACCGTATAGGTATAGTGTCTTTAGAAACTGGGAAACATAAACAACTGGTTCATAAATCTTCTACAGTGTCTCCCATTTATTTCATCATATCTAGGGTCCCTTTTAGCATATTCTACTTAATATCCATCTTCCTGACCTGGGGAAAAGAAAACATAAAAGGGTGAGCTCAAATGCTCAGCAAGGGCAAATAAAGGAAATAAAAATCATATCATATCTTTATGAAAATCAAAACCTGCAAAAGAGATCATAATATCTTAACATGGAATAAATCATAGAAGTGAAAATGAGATCCCCAAAATCATAACATAAAACTTGAAACTTTGTGGCATGCACACATAATCATGGAAAATCATTTCTTGTTAGTCATGACTCATCGCCAAGACTATCTTAGTGGACAAAGTCCCTTTCTGAACCGAGTTCACTCCTCGTTTCAGTCCTGTATCACTGAACCGAAATAACCTTCCGTTCCAGCCATGTCTATCTCATGAGATATAAAATCATTACCCAATGCATTGGAGGGAGATATAGGTCCCACCCATCTTATAATGAATCCTTTCTTATGTGTGCCACATAATCATAAAACATGCATCATCGCATAACACATGTAACAAAAATGGGATTCTTGAAACATCATGACATCATAAATCAATTCATATATGATAAAGGAATTCATAAACATAATTCCATCACAACATAGTCAAACCAATGTAAAAATATGGATAGAAACAGAACCCTTTATTATCTTAGATGGAAAATAATTTTGATAAAACACTTGAATTGAATTCTTGAGGAAAATATCCTTTCTTCTTCAAAAACATTTTTCCTTTCATAACATGTCATACAACTTTAAACTAAAATAAGTTGATTAAAAATAAACTTGAAAACTTGTAAAGGAAGCTTCTTGGAAATAATGTTTTAAAAATCCATTCTTGCCGTATAAGTTAAAAAAAACATTCTTCGTACTTTTGTCGGAAAAGTCAAAAAGTACCTCGTACGGAAAAAAGATTCCTTTCATATTTTTTACTAAAAACTCACCTAAAGGTAAAATTGGATTTAAACAATTGCAAGTGGATGGAAACAATATTAAATATTGAGGGAACATGGATGTGGATGATAAAATACACCCCAGTAAATACTTACGAATAAACAATCTCGGATAAAAATGAGATTGTGATATTTCCCTTACCTTAGGTCCGATTTGCCTTGTATGTGTCCGAAGCTCCTGTATAATGGTTTAAATAATGTTATTGACTTATTCCAGAATCATACATATTGATATGATATCATATATGGTCATATTCTTAGCTTCTTGTTAGTAATATTTCATTGTTACTTGTTACTCGGGTCTTTATTGCCTTTTGTTCTTATGCGTGTTTTGCCGAATAAATTCTTATTCTTCTTTCAAGGATATAGATACCTTATATCCATAATGGTATTAGTGTAATATATATCATATTTATTAATTCAATTCATTTATATAATTACTATGTAATGATGATCATGTAGAACGAGTCGCATCACATCGTGGAGACGGTATTCCGTACGTACGCACGAGTGATGATATCGTTCCTATGATCGTGGAAATGTATTGGAGTATATATATATTATTTCAGTATCAATATTACTTTATAATAATCATAAATAGTTACTCATTACACCATTATACCCATCCTTGTAAAGTGATGGTGGAATATAGATTACACCACGACGTGGAGACGGTATTCCGTACGTACGCACGCGCGGTGATTTCATTTTTCCGTAGGATGGATAGAAGGTGAATTAGGGTTGTTTCATATTTATAATAACATATCAGTATGTAAGTAATACTGATGTTATTACTTCATCATGAAACAACTAAAGAAGAAGAAGTTGAAGAAGAAAGAAATTGAAAAGATCGGTAATGGATATTACCTCTTCTTTGTAACGCCTCTTTGAATCCTCCACTTAAGGAACTAAGAGTGGTCTTTGGAGAAGACCAGGACCTCTAGGACTATTCTAGGGAAGTGGAGGGGAGAAAAGGGCAGGGGTTGGCCGAGCTTGAGTGCTCAATTTGGTGTGAGGAGGAGGGGGAGGAGGTGCCCTTTTATAAGGGAGGAGAGGGGCACCTTAGGAATATCTCAAAATATTATTTTATATTAAAGTCAAAATCGGTTTATAATGGTTCCAAAGGGTCTTATTTCGAAGATAAAGTGGGGATGGGTCGAAATCCTATCAACCAATAGAATTTAGACAAGTTTAGGATATTATTTTAACCTTATCAATTAGATTTAACACTAAGTTAAATAATTTAACTTTTACAATGTCTTTTTGTTTTCTTTCACTATATGGTTAATAAACTTACTATAACATGCCAAACGAACCCCAAATTGTTTATTATTAATATATATATCCTTATATAAGTCATTTGGCCGAACCTTAGATTTTTAAGAATACAATAACAATTAATAATATAATATTTGATTTAAAAACTATTTTGTGTCAATTTTGACACTATTTGATATATGATTTTTGTGAAAGTCATAACAGAATTATATGTTCAAACCAAGTTGATTAAATCAACATTAATATATCAAAGTAACCTAGAAAATTAGTTGAATTCATAAAAAGTCTCAAATTACATTTATTTTTGTGTTTATAACATCAATTATGTCAATATTTCATTAATAAGATAATTACTGCATCATCTTTGTGTCATAAATAAATTAAATTATTTGATGTCTAAAAATTACAAATAAAATACCATCATGTAGGAAATCTTTTTAGATTTCTAATGAATATTTATAGTCGAATTTATCTTATGTATAACCCCATAGTAAAAATGATTTACTTATTAAACTTTGATTTTAACTATTTTAACCCTTCTTTAAATAAATTAATAATAAATGTCCTAATCTAATACAAGTGGGCCTAAATGGTCATATTTTATTCCTAAGTTTGTTTTTGGTCGAATTACACTTTTCCAATAGAATTAGGACATGTGTTAGGGTAATATTAATATCATATTTACCCTCAGTTACCCAATTTACTATTAACCGCGGTAAAAAAAGTAAAAAGTTACTATTCACCAAAAAATTATTTTTATCTCATTGAACCACATTTTACTTACTGATATCAACCGTGTCTGTCGGATTTTTGAAATTCCATTCACAGAAGCGGTAAAATTAAGTTTTATGCAAAATTCAGTTTTTAACCTACCACTTAGTGGTTTCACTATTCATCAAAAATTGAAAGTTTTCAGAAAAATACCAAAATTTCACCCTAGGCTAATTTCGATATTCTGAGTCCAAAAATGAAGTCCATTTTGAAAAATAAAATTTATAAAATTTCAAAAAGTGGTTATTACTATTCATAACGGCTAGTTTTAATAGCATATTGTTGTTTAGTGAAACTCGGTATTGCGTACGACGCAAGCTATCGAGGAAGGTCGCGATTGCGTGTAAAGCAAGCCAAGCAAGTGTTGTGTAGAAAAATATTCCTTTGATGATTTATATAACATAAAAGTCTCGGGTGTTACACGACTGATTTCTTTAGTTTGAAGCAAGAGCATATATCTATGACAGAGTATGCATCTAAGTTTATGAACTTAGTGCGGTTTTCACCCGAGTTGGCGGGTAGCACGTCATTGAAGGAAAGGATATTTGAAGCAGGGTTAAGGTAAGAAATCCGTTTAAAGATAGCAGTGCTGTGTATAGATGATTACATAGAGATGGTGAATAGAGCCTCGGTGGATGAGCAGGATCTGTTGGGCACTCCAAGCGGAGAAAGCATGGTGGTACCCATGGGGAATAGTGGAAAATCTAACTCTAGGTTCAAGATAAGGAGGGACACTTATTCTTAGGGTGGGAATATGGCATATAATCTGATGACAGGATTGATGAATCTTTCTCCAATGCCCCAGATCAAGCCAGGATGTTTTCAGTGTGGTTCAACAAACCACACCAAGTGGGATTGTACGTCACAACCTCAAGCATGTCATAATTGTAAGCAGATGGCGAATCTGCAGCGTTATTGTCGGAATGCTCCAAGGTCGGGTGCCCATGACACTCCTCAGGGATCGTAGACATCCTATGCTTCGACGGGACTGGGGCAGAAGCATACCCTTCGACAGGTAGGTAAAGTGGGTCATGGTGATTCTAGGAATACCACGATGCCTCAGCAAAGTAATAAAGAGCAGAGCATGGAAAGTAAACATGTGTTCGGAGCTGAACAGGTTGTGGTGGATGATTAGTCGGGACCATCCATGGTGCGAGGTACTATTATTTTAAATTCTACCTTGATGCAAGTGTTGTTTGATACGGGTGCTTCACACTCTTTTATTTCTGCACGTGTGGTTGATTTTCTGGGTTTAAGGGTAGAAATGATGCCCTCAGTTTTAAAACTTCAAACTCCTCTGGGTCGAAGAGAGTGTCGATACTTCTTATGGAGAACATCTTGTATTGTTGTGGGTGATTTTGAGATAATGTGGAATTTATTAGTGCTTGAGATGGATGGGTATGATGTAATCCTGGGAATGTATTGGCTGGTGGATTTTAAGGCCCACATCAATTGCGATGATCGAACAATGGCTTTTACAACACATAATGGAGTTAGACATCTCTTTAGAGGAGAGAGGCATGAAAGGCATAGTGAAATGGGTTTGTTGGTACCAGTAGTGGTCACATTATCATATCAGTTGGCGGTGATGTCATTGGAATCGGTGGATGGTGTTGAACAGAGTGTTCTTCCAGCAGTGGTGCATCAGTTCACGGATGTTTTTCCTGAGGAATTCTCTAGGTTACCTCCCATAAGAGAAGTGGAGTTTATGATTGATCTCCTTCTGGGGACTAGTCCTATCTCAATTATGTCTTATCGGATGGCACCAATTGAATTGCGGGAATTGAAAGTCCAGTTGGAAGAGTTAGAAAACAAAGGGTTTATCCGGCCTAGAACATCTTCGTGGGCAGCACCGGTTTTGTTTGTGAAAAAGGCGGATGGAACTTTGAGACTCTGTGTTGATTATCAAAGAATTTAGAAAGTTACGATAAAAAACAGATATCCACTTCCACAAATTAATGATTTTTCTGACCAGTTTAGGGGAGCCCAGTGGTTCTCCAAGATCAACCTGAGGTCGGGATATCATCAAATGCAGGTGAGGAAGGACGATATTCCTAAAACATCTTTCAGAAGTAGATATGGCCATTATAAATATGTGGTTATGCCATTTGGTCTAACGAATGTGCCAGTGGTGTTCATGGCATTAATGAATTGGGTATTTCAGAGATATCTGTATCCATTTGTGGTGGTGTTTGTAGATGATATTCTGGTGTATTCAAAGACAAGGGTGGAGCATGAGCATCACTTGGAAACAGTGCTTCGGATCTTGAGGGATCATCGGTTGTATGCCAAATTGTCAAGGTGTGACTTTTGGATACATGAAGTTTGTTTTCTTGGCCATATTATTTCTAAAAGGGGTGTTTTAGTGGATACAAAAAAGATATAGGCTGTTATCTCGTGGAAACTGCCAAATAATGTGTTTGAGATACGGAGTTTTCTTGTTCTAGCTGGGTATTATCAGCGTTTTGTTTGTGATTTTTAACATTTGGCTTCACCGATGACAGCTTTGACAAGAAATAATGTTCCATTCCAGTGGAATGAACAATGTCAGCAGTGTTTTGAAGAGCTAAAGGGTCTCCTTACATCAGCACCAATCTTGGTTTTTCCAGAACTAGGAAAATGGTATGTGGTGTATTGTGATGCATCGAGATTAGGGTTGGGGTGCGTTCTCATGCAAGGAAATCATGTAGTTGAATATGTCTCACAGTAGTTGAGGGTGCATGAGAAGAACTACCCAACTCATGATTTATAGTTGGCAGTAGTGGTCTATGCTTTGAAAGTATGATGTCATTATCTCTTTGGTGAGAAATTCATGGTATATACAGATCATAAGAGCTTGAAACACATTTTCTCATAAAGGGATTTGAACTTGATCCAAAGGAGATGGATTTAATATCTCAAAATGTTTGATTTTAAATTAATGTACACACCAGGTAAGGGAAATTTGGTGGCAGATGCATTAAGTAGAAAAAAATACGCTCAGATGGTGAAACAGGCATCAGACCAGTGGCAGTTGATGTCGGTTATAGCCGATATGTGGTTGGAATGTGAGGACCAGGGCGATAGAGCAGTCTTCTTTCCAGTTTTGTTGATTTCTGACTTGGTTGGCCTGGTTAGAGAGGCAAAAATATCAGATTATGAGTGTGTGACCATGGGGTCGAGACTCAATGGTGGGGAGACCATTGAGGGTTGGAAACTGAATGGAGATTTAGTTTTGTGTTTTTGGAATCAGATGGTTGTACCAGTTTCTTGTTAGGAGGATCTTCTCAGGGCGTATCATCATTCCAGGTGGGCTGTTCATCCTGGAATTCAAAAAATGTATAAAGCACTGAAGGCACAGTTCTGGTGGGCTGACATGAAAAGAAGTGTGGCTGAGTTTGTTTCGACATGCTTGACTTGTCAGCAGGTCAAGGTAGAGAATCAGTGGCCAAGGGGATTGTTGCATTCTTTACCAATCCCTATTTGGAAGTGGGAGAAAATAGCGATGGATTTTTTTATAGGACTCCCAATAACGGTCCGAAAGCACGATGCCATTTGGGTGATAGTGGATCGACTAACGAAGTCGACCCATTTCATTCCAATTCGTGGATCTCATACGATGGAGGATCTGTCCAAAATATATATCCAGGATGTGGTAAATAGGCATGGTGTTCCAGTTTCGATTTTATCCGATAGAGATCCGAGGTTTACATCTCATTTCTGGAAATCCTTACAACAAGACCTTGGGACACAGTTTACTATGAGCACGGCGTATCACCCTCAGATGGATGGTCAATCTGATAGGACAATACAAACTCTGGAGGATATGTTGCGGTCTTGTGTCATGTATTTTGGTGGCTTGTGGGAGGAGAACTTGTCGTTGGTTGAGTTTTCATACAATAACATTTATCAGGCATCCAAACATATGGCTCCGTTTGAAGCATTGTATGGGCCGCCATGTGGTTCTCCACTATGTTGGGTGGAAACGAGTGAGTCCTCGATGGTTAGACCAAGCCTTGTCTAGGAGACTATGGAGAATATCAAGTTGATCAGGAAGAGAATAGAGACAGCTCAGAGTCATTAGAAATCGTATGCGGATCATCGTCGACGATCGTTTTTGTTCGAGGTGAGTGATCATGTTTTCTTTAAGATCTCTCCTAGGTTGGGACATCGTCGGTTTGGGAAGTAGGGAAAGTTATCTCTGAGGTATATTGGACCTTTTGAGGTTCTTGAGTGGGTTGGTGAGGTGTCTTATCATTTGGCTTTTCCACCTAGGTTTAGTGCGATGCACAATGTGTTTCATGTGTCGTAGTTGAAAAAGTATCAGCCGGATCGTGACCATGTGATTTGATGGGATCATGCTGAACTAGAACCGGATGCTTCGTTGGGGCACATGCCACTGCGGGTTATGGATAGGCAAGAGAAAGTCTTGCGTGGTAAAATCATCGGTTTAGTTCGTGTTTTGTGGCAGTAGGGCCATATTCAAGAGGAGACTTCAGAGTGGGAGAAAGAGATGGCCTAGCAGTGGCCCGAGATCTTTCAGCAAAGGGCAGGTTCACTACTTTCTGAGGATGGAAAGTCCAATGGTGGGGAGAATTTAGTACTCTCTATTTGAGGTATGTGGCCTTTTTATGCATTTTTATGTGTTTAAAGTGCATGGGATGAGTTGGGAAGAGGTTGGGAGAGTTTGGAATGGCTTTGAATGAGTTTGGAGGCTTTTCTATGGGTGCATGGTTTGAGCACGGTTAGTGGAAACTGTGCGGTTTCTCCAGGAAACCATGTCAGGGGAGACAGTAGGCTTTGCACGGCCTACGTACGGTTTTCCAAACTATGCGAGGAAACCATGTGGACCCCTTCTCTCGAGGCAGTAGTGTGTACAAGGTTAGCGCACGGTTTACCAAACGTGGGGACTAACCGTGCGACCAGTTAAAAATAGGGTTATAAGTTTTGGGCTCCCTCGGGCTTAACCTTTTTCACTCCAAACTTCCACCCACTCGTGGATCACTTAGGATTTTCGGTTCTCAATGGTTTTAGGGGATCTCACTCATTTTGGAAGCGATTTGAAGAGGTTTCTTGGAGGATTGAAGGTGGGTTCTCTTGGGTAAGTCTCTCCTCTTGGTTTCCTTGTGTTTTCCTCTAGATATACATCCCCATCTTTCTTGGTTTTCTAGATCTACACTTTTTGTGTGTAGATATAGGGTTGTGGTTGCCTGGGATGATGTTTTTAAGGCTTGTGAATGTTAGGTAAGGGGATCTAGAAAGGTTTCGGTGGTGCGTTCGCCAGTTTTGATGTGCGGTTGCTTGTGGGTCGATTTCTCGAGAACCCTAAAGGTAGGTGGATTATCTGTTGAATCCACTTGGTTAGAACTAGTGGTTCTTCATTATAATTAATTGTTTTTATGAAAATTAATTGTGATTTATATGTGAAATTGGTTGGAAATCCATTTGGGGATTTTTGGGAAAAAGGGGGTTTATGGTGAAATGATATTCTTGTGGATTTTAAAATGGATATTTTAAAATGGGATTCTATTGTTGATTTGTGGAAATGATTGATGGAAATGGTTTTCAATAAAGGGGTTGTTTTATTGAAACGTTGTTTTTCATGGAAAATGGTTTTCAATAAATGGGTGATTTATTGAAGTGGATTGATATGCATTGGAATTGGTTGATTGCATGTGGTTGTGACCTTGGTGGGTTAAATTTTTGGCATTGGATTGTTTTGAATATTGTGTGGAAGTGGCAAGAAGTACCACTATAAAAATAGGATGGATAATGGATGGAAGGGCCACCCTCAAGGATAAGTGGACGGGAAGTGCCGCTTGGTTTGAATGGGTGAACGGGTTGGACGGAAGCTCCACCGTTGGTTATTTTGGTTGTTGTTGTGCATTGATTGCAAGATTAAAGTTGTTGTTCTAACGTTTAAATGATGAAATGGTTTGTGGAATGTTTTCTTTGGCTTTCCCTTGGTTTCTTGGTTTGGGTGTGATGGCTTGTTAAGGGCATGTTTGGCTTATGGAAATGGTTTCACTTGTGATTTAGTTTATATAAACTATTTTATATAAATGTGCTAATGATTTTATCCTAGTGGCATGTGTAGGGAATTAATTTGGGGAAAACTTACTGAGTTTTAGTACTCACCCCCTACTTTGGCACTATGGTGTCTCTGCAGATATCGTGTACCGTGACGTGGGAAAAGGTAAGGCATCTCCCTCCTTTAGTGGAGCATTGTGATGTCATGGTGGATCTTGGAGCTTAGTGTAGAGCTATGGTGGTTTCATGGCTTGTGGTGTTTGGTTGTTTAGTTTCTTCATTATACTATGATGTTGTTTGGACATGTCTAGTTGTATTGGTTTTGGGATGTATTGCGGAACAACTTCGTTGTCCTTTGAGAATACATACTTGAATGTTTTATTGACATGCATCATATAGTGGTGGTTAGTGGATTGTTTGGTTGGTTTTGTCTTAAGGGAAAATCTTTCCCCAAATTTTTCTCAAAGCCCTCGGCATTTATTTCCAGCCTTTGTCACCTTGGGAACGTCGCTTAAGGCCAAGTAACCCTCACCACCTCCTCAAGCCAATGAGGTAGGGGCAGGGTGTTACAGAATCCTTATAATGTATTTGAGATATGTAGTTTCTTATGGTTATTTGGATATTATTGGAATTATATACAAAACATTCCATTCCTAGAAGAACCTCATACATGTTTTACTAAGGTGTGTGTGAAGTGTTTATGGTAAGAATCCTTTGAGATAGCCTTTCAGGAGCTAAATGGGAGATTGGCATGAGTGTTAATCCTGATTTTTCCAAAGTTGAGTAGAAGCTTTATACAATATTGTGATGAATCAGGTATCATGATAGGAGGGTTTTTTTGTATTACAATTGATTCATGGTGTTTTGATCTCATTATTAGAGAACACTTTAGATGAATTATCTCATGCATTATTCTGTCTTGGAAGCTGTAGTTTATGACATAAATTTCTGGAGAAATAATTTTCTTTTTGATCATTTTGTGGTGTTTAAAAACAAAAAATTACTCAATAATATGCTCACATAACATAAATTGATCATTATGTAGAGAATATAGGTTGAATACCTACAATCCATTGATTTTTATCACGCCTATATGTTAAGGAAAGGCAATGTTATACTAGATTTGTTGAGTAATAGGACTCAATCATGGGATGTTTCAGTGAATATTGATGAAAGGAATCTTATAGAACTATTTTTAAAGATTCAAAAAGGGGTCCACGACCATCATGGATAATCTATACTTTCATCATTATCATTTAACTCTTCACTTTTGATGAAATTGATGATGAGTATGTTATAAGATATCAAGGGCTTAGTCCTATGAGAGAGTGTTTCAGGTGATGACCTTCCTCCTGTTTGGGAAATGGATGGGGATAAGATATAATTTTCATCTAGGTTCCTAAATCCATATTTGAGGAGTTTATGTGAGAATCTGAAGCTTCTACATGGTCCGTTCAACCAGGGACTACTACGATTTATCATGATTCACATCACTTATATTAGTGGCCTAATATGAAAAGTGAGATAACTAGTTTTGTTACATGGTGTTCCACCTATCAACATGTCATGGAAGAACACTAACTTCCACAATGGTTTTATAGCCATTTCCTATCCTAAGTGGAAATATGATGGTATCATGATAGATTTCATCACTGTCTTACCGAGATTCCCTCGATGCGATGATGTTGTACGAGTGATCATAAATAGGATCATGAAGGTTGTTCACATCTTACCAATTAGAGAGACCTTCTCAGAGGATGATCTTGGGGTAAAATATGTTTGTGATATATTATTACTACAAGGGGTCCCTCTTAATATCATCTTAAATAGGTACACTCTTTTCACATCTAGTTTCATAAAGGTGTTAGAGAAAGCTTTGTGTACACAAGTACTTTTGATAATAGACTTTCACCCTCAAACATACATAAAATTATTAAAAATTATACAAGTACTAGAGGACATGATCCAAGCATGTTTCATTGATTTTGGATGTTCTTGGGAGAAACATATAACACTATTAATGTTTTTTTTAAATTCTATCTCTAAGACGATGATACAAATGGATCTCTATAAGGTTTTATATGATAGGCCATGTCATTCATCATTTTTGCTGGTTAGAGGTAGGTGAGGAAGTTTTATATAGACCTTAACTCATCTTGCGTATTTCAGATCAGGTTCAATAAATTCTAAATAAAATAGATATACCTCAATATAAGTAGAATTTATACACCAGTTATCATTGCTGACTACTAGAGTTGATGGTTGGGGATCAAGCATTCTTCCATGTTGTGACTATACTGAGAAATAAATGGTTTATATAGAAGGGGAAGCATTCACCTTGTTTCAATAGACATTTTGAGAATTTGGACAGAGTTATGGAGGTAGAATATAGGTTTCATTTACCTCATAGGTATCAGGATTTGCACGAAATATTTCTTATTTCACCACTTCACCAGTACTATATGTATTATGGACTAGAGCAGAAAGGATCTTCATGGAATGTTGGATCATATAATACTAGGTACTATGGCAGCACACACTTCTCTAAGATGAGGCTTGGGAGTAAGAGGCTGACATAAGTGCTCATTTTCATGAGTTATTATCAGATGATGCTTTACCACCCTTGGAAGGGAAACTTGTGGAAAATTTTATTTAGGGGGAATACTATAATACCCTTGTTTTTCATGCATGGTATGGATCCTATACTTTATGGTTAAACCATTGATAAAGTCCCATTTTGGATTAGACCCTAAACCCAAGATGATATCTTTATGGTTTTTTAGGGATGAAGGGTAGCATGTATCCTATAATGGTTATAGAAAAGTACACGACATAAAGGATCTACATGCCATGTATTTAATACATGATGTGTATTATTGATTCATTTCATGAATTTTTATATCCAATCACCCATGCCTAGTCATTACATGTCGTGTAATTTTTTTTGGGTGTTCTGAAATGGGAGGAAACCCTTTATTGTTTCCCCGCCCCTCCCCTCAATTTTAACTCTCATATAGGGTTTCCATCAAAGAAGATAACCTTTTTGATTCCACATAGGATTTGATGATGTTTCTCAATATAGACACAAATTTGAGTTCTAGATTTCTAATTGGATGGCCATTGGTTTTATCTCCACTATATTATCTCATTTCATCATTATTATTCATGTCAATCGAGTTATTTTGGTGTGATCTCATATGACTTATTTTTAGGGTGTTTTTCCATTATTCTATTTTATTCCTATCTAGAACAAACCAAATGAAGATACCAAATGGGTGATAATCTACAAGAATATGGTAGTTGGTCTTCTAATAATCCCACAAACCACTTCTTAATACTATGTATCATGTTTCTGTATGCCAGTGATTCCATGTGTTACCTTAAAAATTCACATATCCCTTGTTAAATTTATATCCTTGATAGATATTTCCTTGAATCCCCTTGTCCTTGTTGTAATTCGTTCCGATGAACCATTTTCACCCCTTAAGGTTTTCCTTTGGAAAATTCCCTTGATATTATAATTGCTTATGTGACCAAAATATCTTCAATATGGTTTCAGATTTCCTCATAAATGTGATGAACATAATGAATTAACTGGAACATTAGTGGCATTACCACATCATGTTTTTAAATAAATACAATGGTTATTACCTTATTTTAATGAAACATTAATAATTTTAATGCCTATTTTATTGTTACAATTGTGATAATAGGGCATGGAGTCACTTATAATCTTGATACTCAGGCATGGAATCCCTTATACATGTGATACTCAGGCATGGATTCCATTATACTTTTCAGACTAGGGAATTCCATCCTGTATACATGTTATATTAATGAATGGCTTCCCATATACTTGTTATACATGGGAATGCCCTCCCTTATACTTGT
This sequence comes from Viscum album, assembly GCA_963277665.1. Lineage (NCBI taxonomy): Eukaryota > Viridiplantae > Streptophyta > Magnoliopsida > Santalales > Viscaceae > Viscum > Viscum album. Next base: position 966,348,419 of record OY728127.1, read on the forward strand.
GATACTGATCATGATGTACCTTATACTTGTGATAACAAGAATAACGTCCCTTATACCTATGATACTTGATCTTAGAGACACATATGACTTATGATTATTGGGAATGGCATCTGATACAACTTTATGGGACTCCAGTTATGAGAAATGTATGATTGAGTTATGCCTCGGGTCCTAGATATAACTACATATGTACAAATATAGAAGTATAAATCACTTTATATATATCACACATATATAATTACATTAATATACTCCCATACATACATATACATGATGATATCTATTTAAATTTTTATTCTAGAATAGGTCGAAGAATTTAGTGTCATCCTGATGTCAATTAGGATCCAAATCCAACCATTTACAGTTTACATTATAACATTACAATTATTATATATTCAAAATGATCATTTTATATTCACTATCTATATATAACTAGATACCATTGTTATTGGTCTATTTAGTATATCTCACACCCTCTTCAGGTAGTAGTTTGGTACTCAAACAGGCCACATGGTTGAAGTTATGGATATGGGAAATTGCCCAGTGGTTGATGCCTGATTTCATTATAGCATGGGAACAAGGAGTATAAGAGTGATCTATGGCTCATGATGATATATAGATATAGAATATTGTTCTTTTTGGATCTCTTTATATACTTGTTTATATGTGTTTATGTTTCCATTTTTTTTCAATTAATTTTTGATTAGAGACCTGACATTACATCATTCAATATATGGTACTATATTAATCAATTAATGGTTGTTTAATTTATCTATATGAGTTACTTTTCATATTTGTTTGATATGATGATTCCCCTATTTATTCATTTGGTACACCATTGTTTTAATCATATTATGAGGCTATAGTCACACTAATGTACCACAATAGACCCTCAATGTTATTTAGAATCCACTATCATATGATTTGGTGCACTTGAGGTGATGTGAACAACTAGTTCTGGTATCCACTTAGTGGATTCTTGGTCGATACATTACACAGAGAATGAAAATCTTGATGCGTAGTGAATTTTTATACAAACCTCGTATTTATGGATCTATTAATATTGCTATAATGAGCATGTATTTGGTAACAATTTCCAAATCGAACAACATAATTTTATTTCCCTTATCTAGTTTTTTTCTAAACTCTTATATATTATTGTTTGTTTCGGTTTTATAATGAAACTTTTCAAAAAAAAATTGGTCTATGGTATCTGGGTTATGATGACCTCACAAATGTGGTTTGTCACCCTATTTTTCCTCAAGTATGTGTTGAAGTTGACGTTTCAAAAACTCCTACAAAGTGGCTATGGATTTCAGTCAGAGAAGAGCTAAGATGGAAGTAGAGGGTAGTGTTCAACTCATGGCCAGCATTCTGCTTGGGATGCAACAGTATAGGCCATTTGACCTCTGGATGCCGTCGCGTGAATCAGGATAGGCCAAATGTGGAACAGGTGGATCCAGTGGTGGAATAATAATCGTGGTATAGTGTTGTTTTGGGTGAGCATGAAGAGTACGAGGAGGTTCAAAAAAGCAAATGGAACTAGTCAAGCTCCAAGATTCTTTAGTTGTGGAGGCCAGTACACAGGAGGATCATAATCAGTGCCCCCCTTGTTTATACAGTGAATATGAAGAATGTGAAGCTTAAGGAGATGAAACCGTGGGTTTCACACATCTTTTCCTGGTTAAAACATGATTTGGGTTTAAATAGAGTTGAAAAGGAGAGTCCATCAGCAGTGGCTACTGTGAATCCACTAACAACATCCAACTCTAGAGAGGAGGGTGAGGCGATCTTGATAGGGAGTGATGTTGAAGGCCTCGATGGATCTCAAAGTAGAGGCTAGGAGGACACTAACAAGCAACCACAGTTTATGGGTCGCAGATATAAGAAATACATAGGATCAGACTTGGTGCAGGGGAAGTTTTCTTGTCAGCTTTAGCATCTTACAGTGGACAAGGGAAGCTATACAAAGTGAATTTCTTGAGGCCCTTATACCTAAAAAACCTCGATTCTACCCATATGAAGGCTGGTTCTGGGTGGAAGAAATCTATCTTAAAGAATAAGGGAGGTAAGGAGGAGTCTCTTTGTCAGCCATGTGGTCCTTCTATTTTAGTTTAGGCCATGTAGGACAAATATTCCTATACTAAGAAGGAAAAATATGGAGTAATTTTCAATATTTCTCAAAATCGGTTTGCTATACTGGGATAATGTGAGGGTCATGCTCCTGGTGAAGGTATTGTGATGGAGGCTGACCCTGGTGAGGATTCTTCTATGGGATGGGAGGTCTTCCAAGTAGATATGGACTTAGCTTTGGACTCCCTGGATGAGTCCAAGTATGTGGAGATTGTATAGGATTATTTTAGATCCTTTTCAAGGAAAGGCAAGAACACCATTATAGATTCAGAAGGATTTATCAAGAAAACTTGGAGGATTCTCCCAAGAAAAGACTATTCCTACTTACCTAGTCCCATAGTAACTAAGTCCACAAGTAATGGTAAACCTCCTTCGAATACATATAAAGGTGTTGGCATGCTCACGGGGGCTTATGGATCTCAAGAAGAGGTCATTCAGGTGCACCTTCTAGCTGTTGAACCTAACCCAGCGAATGATGCAAATCCTCTTGGGCTACAGAGTTAGGGTACACGAGCTGCACTGCCTCATGGGCAGTAGTGTGAGGTGGATAATCCTGTTGACTCTTAGAAATAGATTACTTCAGTGATGAATCACATGGATCTTCTTCTTCACTCAGATAAAGAAATTGTGGGGAAATACTTGGATGTTAAGGCTCTGTAGGAAGTCATCAACCAAATTTTGGGGAGAATGATTAGAGTGGGGATGAAAAAGGGGCAAGGTAAATTGATTTATAGGTAGAACCACATCTTGATTAGAGGCTTAAACATGGGGAAGATTCACTTGGAGGAATATATGCAGTCTTGGGACATCTTGTAGAAACATTATGAAGACATATTTAGTGATTATCCTAGCACTCAGGTAAACTCTATCCCCTAGATAATGTTTAGAGAGTTTTATTCTAATTGGCTGAAATTGTTTTTCAAAAAAAAATGTCATATCTATTGGGGATTAAACTACCTACTATGAGGGTTCTCACATATCCTTAAAAGTGTTTGGAAATAAAAAAATGGAATGGTAACCATGTGAATTTTTAATTTTCTTATTGAACTTATATCATATTATGTTTCTAAACATTCATGTTTTGAGGATTTTAGTACTTATATTTATATAATAAATAGAGTTTTACTTAGAACCTTTCATAATAATAATATTTTTGTGTTGTGGAATTGATGAAGTACTAAACATTATTACTTTGTCTTTTTTCTATATAAAGTACTCATGAAGAATACTATATATTAGTTACATAAATATTATCAAAATGATGATTAATAAATTTTTATTGGTTATTATATAACTAGTAGGTCTTATAAGGTGTTTCATAAATGAAATAATATTGTTTAAGAAATAGTTCACTAAAAATTTAATTAATATGTTCATTTTGTTTCTCCAAAACATGTGAAAGAGCATCCCCAAGTTGATATTTTTTAAAGCACTCCAAATAGTTTAGAATAATTTAATATTAATTTTTTTTAAATCCTCCAATAATTAGATCACCGTACTTTAAATATCTGGATTTATCTTCAATAGAAGATATTCAACTGATTATTGATAACCCACATCCCACATTACATAAAAATCATTTGATCTGAAGGGGTCATCATAATGATTATATTATTGTTTATGTAATTCAACTGATCATAACTAGAGATCCATAAGAAATTTATGTGCCATATCACAATTTGAACAAAAAATGGTAGATTATTCTTTAGGACATTAAATTTGTATAGGAGATATTAAAGAGTAGAAATATCAATTTTAATGGAATCATATTTGGAACATAGTTTAATGACCCAAAATTATATTAGTATTTCGTGTAAAATGGGTTCATAGAAACAAATGTGATGAAAATGAAATTTTTTATAAAAATAAAGAGAGGATTAACACTAAGGGTTATTTTTAAGAAGAGGGCATAGACTATGATATTTTTTTACATTAGTAGACATATTATAATATATCAAACCTTATTATCCCTTAATCCATATTAAAATTTTACATTATTTTATGTGGGTGTGGAAAGTGCTTTCAATAATGGTTAGGTTCCTATAGAAGGTTATGTTTAATAACATCTATGTTTTAATGAAACTTAATTTCTAAAACATGTTTTTAAATGTAAAAAACATCTCTAGGAACATGAAAATTCCCTAAGACCTTGGTTTGATAGAATTACTGGATATTTACATCAAATTAATTATATTAATAGAGGTTATAGAAAAATAATTATTATGAAGAACATTTTTAATGATACCATCATTTTTCAAATTTATGTCAGTGACATTATTATCGGTTCAACTAAAAAATGTCTTTTTATTAATTTTTCTAAATATATGGAAAATTAATTTGATTTGAGCCTGATCAAAGAACTAATTTTTTCCTTATAATTCCAATTGATCAAAAAAATAAAGTAAATATCACAACTCGATAATAATATACCGATGATTTACTCAATTTTTGTTGACAATGAATCATGTATAAGAACTCTATTAGAAACATCTATAAAAAATGATCACGATGAATTTGGTAAAATGGTATATCAAAGTCATTATATAATTATAATGATAGGTTTACTTTATCTTACAAAAAATTAACCATATATTATATTTTTTGGTGGGATTTTAGGAAAATAAAAAGGAATAAAATTTAATAGTTTTAAAATTGACTTTAATTTATCATACAGGAATTTTAGACAATGGTTTATATAAATAAATTTCAAATGATTTTATTCCAAATTTTACTATGATACTGACTTTAGAGGTTTTAGGATAGACTATAAAATCTACCTCATAAACATTTCGGTTATTATAGTTAGTTTTAAACTCTTTTTTATTCGAGATAAAAAATTTTATATAACATTCAAATGCTAAATTTGAATATGTCGTAGCAAGATGTTTTAGTTATAATATGTTTTGGATGTAAAATACAGTTATATTTTTTTTGAGTTTTACTCAAACTATAATTTTTTGTGATAGTAATAGTTATATATATATATATATATAAATCTAGGTACTTAAAACATCACTTATGAGAAAATAAAATATATTTTAGACAACACTTCCTTAGGCATAACATATAAAAAGTAGATACTATTCATGATTTTATCGTAACTAAAAATGATCATGCATATATTTTTTTCAAAAACCTTTATCTTATGATATATTAAAATTTAATAAATAAATGATGGGAATGATCATAATAAATTGATCTTTACCTAAATTCATGTTTCAAAAATCTCTATATATTAAATTCCGTTCATGTGAAAAAGGATGAAGCTACTAAATGATTTTGAAAACATATCAGTTTATCAAAATTATCGAGTTTTCAATTTTCATTTATCCAATATTTTAATCATATTTACATAAATTATATATTATTTTCACTAATATTTTTTAAAATTATTTTAAATATTAACCTATATTTATTGAACCATCCTCAAAAGATGAAGATCATCCATTAATTTAAGACAGTAACATTGGGATTGTTTAATAATTTCAAATATTTTTTTTACTATTCTAATCATACCATGCTATTATTGTTTATAATAGGGGATATTTTCAAAAATTATTAGGTTGATACATTTTTTATTTCTCAATTACTTTTTATTATGGGGTAATTATTCTTTTTCATAAAAATATTTTCTTCTTTACAATTTGAAAATCATATAATATTTAATCCTTAAGAGAGTATATATAAATATTTTTTGTCCTATCCATTAAAAATTAATATTTAAGGACAATTCGTGCATTAAAGGTAAAATTCTTGGATCATAAAAAAATTAAATTCCTCACGAAGGGATGTAATCTGATGCATTTTTAATGGTAGTGTTCTATATTCTCTTTTCTATGCTAGAATTTATCTCACACAAAGTATCATTACATAAGTATATATAATGGATAGAAAAAGGACATTTAGGAAGTATAATGTTTCCCTTTAAAAAGTATTATGTTCATCAGGTACTGCCCAAACAATATAATTTATCAGTACTGAAGAAGTAAAACATCAAATGCTGATAATGTAGAATCATGAAAATTACTATTTAATGATTCTTGATAAGATAATTGGGATTGGTGGAGCATGTTGAATTCATCCTATCATCACATTATGATAATATCATATATAATTGGAAATAAAGGTCATAAAAAAATTGATATTGACATGTTTGATCACATAAATCATGAAAAAGGAATATTGTATAATATTTTATGAGAAGAGAATGTTTCATAATCAAATAAAAAATAAGATTAAAAAATTTTAAAATAGAGTTTAGATTTAATTTTTAATAATATATTTTATTACATTCCATTATTAATTTTTATATTTATTTTAGAAATCAGAATATTTTATAAATTTAAATATATATTTTTCATTTATCATGATTATTTATTATTTTATGATGAATATATTCTGAAGTGGGAGAAAAATATTATATTTTTCCTATATTTTTACCCAATTATGTTAGCTTAATTTTATTTCATTGAAATGGGGGAGCAATTATAATATTTATAAAATTATGTAGAATCCACAGAGCTTCTATTTTAATTTCAATTTTTGTTCTTCAAATGTTATTGTGTGTGTTATGACTACAAAAATGGGGATATTTTCGAGTAAATAACTCACATTATTTTTTTATTTCATAAAATTTAAACATATTTATATGAAAATTGTCTAACTTGAGTTTTTTCACAAGTTGTTTCTTCTGTATATAATGAATATTCAATAACTAAAATATAAAAGAACTAAAAATATTTTATGAAAATTTTGTGGTCTAAAATTCCATGATATATTACAATAATCATTTTTAAAGAAAAATAAAATTGATTATTAAAGGAATCATTAGATAGATATTTTTTTAAAAAATAGTGACTTCTAAATATTATTTTAAAGGTATCTGATTATTGATGTTAATTATAATGATTCTTGTAAATTGAGAATAACCTCATGCATCAAAAGTTATGATGATTGATTTCACCTCAAGAGTTCAAAAAATGAGATATTTGATTTAATTATTATTAGTTTCATGCTGCTGAGAGTACATCTAATCACTATAAACATTTTATTTATTATTTCTTATTTTAAAAGCTACTGATGTATGGTATTATTTTTAAATCTGTAATTATTTTTTTATATTAGTTAGTTTACTTATCCTTTCTAATTTATGGATTCCATGTATTGGTAAATAATGAATTCTCTAATCATCTGAATCAAGTTCTACAGTTATAAGGAATAAATTTCTCCTAATATTCCAATGTGTGGAAGTAAGATTATATTATAATACCCCTAATATTATGTAAATCAATATTATATTCTAGAATATATATTAGGGAATCTTTAAGATATTTATCGTAAATTTTATAGTTGAGTTTGAATTGTTTTGGATGCATTTTTGTGAGTGAATATTGTGAGTATGGTATAGGGAAACTGTATAGCTTCTCCAAGAAACTATTTGAGTGAAAGTGTAACAACCCAAGATTTTATGAAAAATATTCTTTTAATTTCACTAATGTCTTGTGTTGTACGCTACACCAAAAGGATCTTGCACAACACGCATCCTTGACTTGCCTTGCATTACACGCAATCGCGACCTTCCTCGATAGCGTGTGTAGTACGCAATAACGAGTTTCACTAAACAACAATATGCTATTAAAATATTATTAAAACTAGCCGTTATGAATAGTAATAACCACTTTTTGAAATTTTGTAAATTTTATTTTTCAAAATGGAATTCATTTTTGGATTCGTAATATCGAAATTAGCTTAGGGTGAAATTTTGGTGATTTTCGGATAACATTCATATTTTGATGAATAGTGAAAAGTACTAAATTTTAATTAAAAACAACTTTTTCAATCGAAATAATTAATAGTGATAAATTATTAGTTTGAGTGGTTTGAAAGTATATTTATAATATATTTTTACAATTTAATACAATATTGGTCATTGGATGTAATTTCACATTTAAACCAGACATAAACAAGTGTCAATCTTTTGATAGTTATTATCTCTTAAGAACACGCTATTTGTTTTAACGACGGGAATTAATTTTTAAATTAATTAATGCAACTGATATGTTTTGAATTTGGTAAAATAGAAATAATTTTTGAGTTCATAATATCAAATATAGCTTAGGCCTAATGTTTGGTATTTTTCTGAAAACTTTCAATTTTTGATGAATAGTGAAACCACTAAGTGGTAGGTTAAAAACTGAATTTTGCATAAAACTTAATTTTACCGCTTCTGTGAATGGAATTTCGAAAATCCGACAGACACGGTTGATATCAGTAAGTAAAATGTGGTTCAATGAGATGAAAATAATTTTTGGTGAATAGTAACTTTTTACTTTTTTTACCGCGGTTAATAGTAAATAGGGTAACTAAGGGTAAATATGATATTACTATTACCCTAACACATGTCCTAATTCTATTGGATAAGTGTAATTCGACCAAAAACAACCTTATGAATATAATATGACCATTTAGGTCCACTTGGATTAGATTATTACATTTAATATTATTTTATTTAATGAATAGTTACAATAGTTAAAATCAAAGTTTAATAACTAAAACATTTTTAATATGGGTTTATACATAAGATAAATTCGATTATAAATATTCATTAGAAAGCTAAAACGATTTCCTACATAATGATATTTTATTTATAATTTTTAGACTTTAAATAAATTAATTTATTTATGACACAACGATGATGCAGTAATTACCTTTTTAAGGAAATGTTAACATAATTGATGTTATAAATGCCCAAATAAATGTAATTTGAGAATTTTTATGAATTACAATAATTTTCTAGGTTACTATGATATATTAGTGTTGATTTAATATACTTGTTTCGAACATATAATTCTGTTATGACTTTCACAAAAAATCATATATCAAATAGTGACAAAATTGACACAAAATAGTTTTTAAATCAAATATTATATTATTAATTGTTATTTTATTCCTAAAAATCTAAGGTTCGGCCAAATGACTTATATAAGGATATATATATTAATAATAAACAACTTGGGGTTCGTTTGGCATGTTATAGTAAGTGTATTAACCATATAGTGTAAGAAAACAAAAAGAGACGGTAAAAGTTAAATTATTTAACTTAGAGTTAAATCTAATTGATAAGGTTAAAATAATAACCTAAACTTGTCTAAATCATATTGGTTGATAGGATTTCGACCCATCCCCACTTTACCTTCGAAATAAGACCCTTTGGAACCATTATAAACCGATTTTGACTTTAATATAAAATAATATTTTGAGATATTCCTAAGGTGCCCCTCTCCTCCCTTATAAAAGGGCACCTCCTCCCTCTCCTCCTCACACCAATTTGAGCACTCAAGCTCGGCCAAACCCTGCCAAAATACCTTCTCCACTTCCCTAGAATAATCCTAGAGATCCTGGTCTTCTTCAAAGACCAATCTTAGTTTCCTAAGTGGAGGATTCAAAGAGGCGTTCCAAAGAAGAGGTAATATCCATTACCGATCTTTTCAACTTCTTTCTTCTTCAACTTCTTCTTCTTTAGTTGTTTCATGATAAAGTAATAACATCAGTATTTCTTATATACTTATATGTTATTATAAATATGAAACAACTCTAATTAACCTTCTATACATCCTACGGAAAAAGGAAATCACCGCGCGTGCGTACGTACGGAATACCATCTCCACGCCGTGGTGTAATCTATTTTCCGCCACCACCTTAATTGGATGGGTATAATAGTGTAATGAGTAACTATATATGATTATTATAAAGTTATATTGATACTGAAATAGTATACAAACACTTCAACACAATTCCACGACCATGGGAACGATATCATCGCTCGTGCGTACGTACGGACTACCGTCTCCACGACGCGATGAGATACATTCTCAATGATTAACCATTCATGAATGATTATAAAGTATATATAATAAGTACTAATGAAATATATTACACAATAATGATACTGTATTTATTTATATTTATATGTATGTCATCGACTTAATTCCATTCAAGACAATAAGGAAAGGAAAGCAGCGTTCATGCGTACGTACGGACTACCGTCTCCATGAACGGTGTGTTTCATTTCATTTATCTATCTATTATATATATATATATACTGAATATATATGATATATAAATCATACTTTATATTCTGGAAGTAAGTAAATCATGATATAAGTAATAATAATGTCAAGAACAACAAGTCCAAACACCTACGATAAATGAAACAATTTTACCCAAAACGCTTCTTTAACATGAATTTACAAAAGAACGGGTAATATAAAGTCATAAGGGGACCATATATGATATAATAACAATGAATATGATTCTGGAATAAGTCAATAACATGATTTAAATCATTATACAGGAGGTTCGGACACGTACAAAGCAAGTCGGACCTAAGGTAAGGGAAAATATCACAATCTCATTTTTATCCGAGATTGTTTTTACTTTGGCATTTACTGGGGTGTATTTTATCATCCACATCCATGTTTCCTAAATATGTAATATTATTTCCATCCACCTACAATTTTTTAAATCCAATTTTACCCTTCGGTGAATTTTAGTAAAAGATAAGAAAGGAATCTTTTGTCGTTTTTCGTACGAGGTACTTTTTGACTTTTCCGAAAAAAGTACAAAGAATGTTTTTTTAACTTATACGGCATGAATGGATTTTTAAAACATTATTTCCAAGAATCTTACTTTATAAGTTTTCAAGTTTATTTTTAATCAACTTCTTTTAGTTTATAATTGTGTGACATGTTAAGAAAAGAAAAGTGTTTTTTGAAGTAGAAAGGATATTTTCCTCAAGAATGGAGTTCAAATGTTTTATCAAAATTATTTTCCATCTAAGATAATATAAGGTTCTGTTTTTATCCCTTTTATTACATTTATTTGATTATGTTTTGAGGGAATTATTTTTATGAAGACATTTACCTTATATGATTTGTTTTATGATGTCATGATGTTTCAAGAATCCCATTTTTTGTATATGTGTTATGCGACGATGTATGATTTATGATTATGTGGCACACATAAAAAAGGATTCATTATAAGATGGGTGGGACCTATATCTCCCTCCAATGCATTGGGTAAAGATTTTATATCTCATGAGATAGACATGGCTGGAATGGTAGGTTATACCGGTTCAGTGAAACAGGACTGAAACGAGGGTGACTCGGTTCAGAAAGGGACTTTGTCCACTAAGATAGTCTTGGAAATGAGTCTTGACTAACAAGAAATGATTCTCTATGATTATGTGTGTATGCCACAAAGTTTCATGTTTTAAGTTATGGTTATTGTGATTACATTTCACTGCCATGATTTATCCCATGTTATGAAATTATGATCTCTTTTGCAGGTTAAGATTTCCAAAAGTTATGTGCTTGTGTATACGATGAGATTTATATTTCTTTTGTTTACCCTTACTGAGCATTTGAGCTCACCCTTTTATGTTTTATTTTCCCCAGGATATAAAGAAAGGTTTTAGTTAAAAAAAGGGAAGATCTTTATGGGAGATATTGGAGATCTTTCACCACGATTAGAAGATTACGTTCCGAGTTTCCAAAGACACTAAACTATTACGATCCTTGTGTGTGTGTTTTTTTTGTTATGTACTAAGTATTCTGAAAAATTAATGTAATGTTCATGTACGTTAAGCTTCGGGTCTCTACAGTTGGTATCAGAGGAAAGGTTTAGTCAACCTTTGGAAACTAGGATGCGAAAACGTTAGTGAGATCCCTAGAGATATTTCTAAGGTATGTTTAGGGATGTCCCTAAGGTTAAGTATACGTATATGTTATAGTACTAGAATTACGCTAACGATCATAGAATTAAACCTAATATGTTAGATGTTGAAGGTACTCCCCCTTTATTATGTTGTTTTCCCTAGCATGATTTTTGCCTCTCACACTATTCTTTTTGGGTTTTAGACGATGGCTGGAACCCGAAGGAACCGTGTTGATCAATGCAATGGACAATGCAATGATTGTCCTCTTGAACAAACAAATGTTATGGGAGATGAAGTGCAAAATCTTATTGCTATACTTACACAAGCTATGAATCATTCTGGACTTCCAAATGAGCAGAGAAGGGAACAATATTCTATTGAGTCCTTCATGAGGCAACGTCCACCTTCTTTCAGTGGGTCTTCTGATCCACTTGTTGCTGAAAAATGGATCAGTACCACTGAAAAGATATTTTCAGTTCTTCAATGTTCTGAACATGATAAAGTCATCTTAGCAGTATATCGTTTGGAAGGTGAAGCTGATCAATGGTGGAATCTTATCAAGAATACGAGGCCAAGAGATGAAATTGAGTCCATGGAATGGGACGAGTTCAAGAACTTATTTTTCAATAAGTACTTCCCTCGTATTCTTCGAACAAAGATGGAGAAGGAGTTTCTTGAACTAAAGCAAAATGATGATGAATCTGTTGGTATATACGAAGCAAATTTTACAAGACTTGCAAGGTATGCATCTGGCATTATCATCCAACCTGAAAGTAAAGTTGATCGATTTTTCAGTGGCTTAAAACCAAGTCTTCGAAGGGCATTAGCTATAAGAGACTTCAGTAGCTATGAAGAAATTGTGCGTTGTGCTATCAAGGTAGGAATGGAAGTTGGTGTTACATATCCATCTCATGGTTTTGACAAGAAACGAAAGATGGAGTTCAAGGAGAAATCTCAGAATAATGGTGAAAAGAATATGAATGTTTCCTTATGCTCAAAGTGTGGAAAGAAGCATGGTGGAGATTGTATTAAAGGGACTAGAAAATGTTTTAAGTCTGGAAAAGAAGGTCATCGAGCAGCTGAGTGTCGAGGTAATGGAAAAAGGGTTTCTAATGATGTGAATAAAACAAACACTGCAGAGAACGCACCACCAACACTTCAATGCTTCAAGTGAAAGGAAATGGGGAATTATGCTAATAAATGCCCTAATCCAAGGGTTAGTGATGATCAACATGAGCAACCACTTAAGGCAAAGGACAAAGGGAAGTCACATGCGATCACTATTGGCGATGTTGAATATGACAACGATGTGGTGGAATGATTAAGTGTTTATGTAATGGGATTCCAAAATAATGTTGTATCATGGAGTATTGGAATATTTATGTATTGGTCTAATGTGGTATTCAACGTGATTGAGATATTTTTGGAAATAAGATGATATGCGCATAATGAAGGGAAAACGAGAAAATGAAATGTTTAACAGTATTCATGAGCTCACGATTGATATAAGGACTAAGTGATATCATGGTTTGAGTATATAGAATTTTGAGGATTTTGGTACGTGGAAGGTGTTAACTTTTAACTGCATTCATGTTTTCACTAAGGTTCAATGGGTATTCAAGAGAATACATGATTAAGGACTTTGAATGTTTGGAATGTGACCAACAAAACATATCTTATGATATATGGGGATCAACGATGGTATTAAATCTCTGGTAGTCGTTTTCACTATGTTATGAGAGTGGACTGCAGTATTATGGATAAGCCTAAAGATTGGAATGGATTATGTTGGACATAAGTTAGTATTGTTTAAGGATAGAAGTTTTTTTGATATTATTGATGGGATGTTATAGCAATATAGCTTTAGAAAAAGGACAACCTGCAGGACGGGCGACAGCCCATCGCGTCAGACAAGGTTGTGGGAATCGAACCCACAACCGAAGTGCGACTGGCCTTTATCGCCTACCACTGGCCTACAGGAAGTCCCTGTTTAGTAGAAGCTAGTTTTATTATATTAATTAGTATGATATATGAAGTATAAGTCCATTTTAGGAACCATATATGATTAATCTCACTATAGAATGACTTATGTATATTTAATAACTTTTGCTTACCTTTTGTTTGAGACAGATGGAATGACCCTTCATTCTATCACATGATCTGCTAACACTTCACGAATAAAAAATTCAACTTCATTTATTTAAGAGATGAAGTGGAAATTGTTCAAGGCATGAACAACAGTGAGATTGTACCAAAATAAAGTAAGTATTTATTCTAATTCAAATTCTTCAACTTTAGGGAAATGATCTTGAAAACCAAAAATGTTGTCCTAGTGCTCTTATATCTGATTAATCAGATGGTACCTTAGATCGTCACAAATATATGGATTTGTGATTGTTGGCTTTTCCATAGCCATGTTCTATACCACTCTCCATCAGAACATGATGGTTATATTTTTCTTCCATATCCATATTTTCACCTATGTGGAAACCCAGTGATTAGTTTATTTGGGTAACCTTTACGTTTAATACTTTAGTTTTTAAAGATTTGTTTTGGTATTCCTTTTTACGATGTGGGTTTGTATTAAAGAAACTTTCGAATAGTAAACCATTTATAACCCCGACGAATTTCGAGGGCGAAATTCATTTTAAGGGGGGTAGAATGTAACAACCCAAGATTTTATGAAAAATATTCTTTTAATTTCACTAATGTCTTGTGTTGTACGCTACACCAAAAGGAGCTTTCACAACATGCATCCTTGACTTTCCTTGCATTACACGCAATCGCGACCTTCCTCGATAGCATGTGTAGTACGCAACAACGAGTTTCACTAAGCAACAATATGCTATTAAAATATTATTAAAACTAGCCGTTATGAATAGTAATAACCACTTTTTGAAATTTTGTAAATTTTATTTTTCAAAAAGGAATTCATTTTTGGATTCGTAATATCGAAATTAGCTTAGGGTGAAATTTTGGTGATTTTCGGATAACTTTCATATTTTGATGAATAGTGAAAAGTACTAAATTTTAATTAAAAATAACTTTTTCAATCGAAATAATTAATATTGATAAATTATTAGTTTGAGTGGTTTGAAAGTATATTTATAATATATTTTTACAATTTAATACAACATTTGTCATTGAATGTAATTTCACATTTAAACCAGACATAAACAAGTTTCAATCTTTTGATAGTTATTATCTCTTAAGAACACGCTATTTGTTTTAACGACGGGAATTAATTTTTAAATTAATTAATGCAACTGATATGTTTTGAATTTGGTAAAATAGAAATCATTTTTGAGTTCATAATATCAAATATAGCTTAGGCCTAATGTTTGGTATTTTTCTGAAAACTTTCAATTTTTGATGAATAGTGAAACCACTAAGTGGTAGGTTAAAAACTGAATTTTGCATAAAACTTAATTTTACCGCTTCTGTGAATGGAATTTCGAAAATCCGACAGACACGGTTGATATCAGTAAGTAAAATGTGGTTCAATGAGATAAAAATAATTTTTTGGTGAATAGTAACTTTTTACTTTTTTTACCGCGGTTAATAGTAAATAGGGTAACTAAGGGTAAATATGATATTACTATTACCCTAACACATGTCCTAATTCTATTTGATAAGTGTAATTCGACCAAAAACAAGCTTATGAATATAATATGACCATTTAGGTCCACTTGGATTAGATTATGACATTTAATATTATTTTATTTAATAAATAGTTACAATAGTTAAAATCAAAGTTTAATAACTAAAACATTTTTAATATGGGTTTATACATAAGATAAATTCAATTATAAATATTCATTAGAAATCTAAAAAGATTTCCTACATAATGATATTTTATTTATAATTTTTAGACTTTAAATAAATTAATTTATTTATGACACAACGATGATGCAGTAATTACCCTTTTAAAGAAATGTTAACATAATTGATGTTATAAATGCCCAAATAAATGTAATTTGAGAATTTTTATGAATTCCAATAATTTTATAGGTTAATATGATATATTAGTGTTGATTTAATCAACTTGGTTCGAACATATAATTCTGTTATGACTTTCACAAAAAATCATATATCAAATAGTGACAAAATTGACACAAAATAGTTTTTAAATCAAATATTATATTATTAATTGTTATTTTATTCCTAAAAATCTAAGGTTCAGAAAAATGACTTAGATAAGGATATATATATTAATAATAAACAACTTGGGGTTCTTTTGGCATGTTATAGTAAGTGTATTAACCATATAGTGTAAGAAAACAAAAAGAGACGGTAAAAGTTAAATTATTTAACTTAGAGTTAAATCTAATTGATAAGGTTAAACTAATAACCTAAACTTGTCTAAATCCTATTGGTTGATAGTATTTCAACCCATCCCCACTTTACCTTCGGAATAAGACCCTTTGGAACCATTATAAACCGATTTTGACTTTAATATAAAATAATATTTTGAGATATTCCTAAGGTGCCCCTCTCCTCCCTTATAAAAGGGCACCTCCTCCCTCTCCTCCTCACACCAATTTGAGCACTCAAGCTCGGACAAACTCTGCCAAAATCCCTTCTCCACTTCCCTAGAATAATCCTAGAGATCTTTGTCTTCTTCAAAGACCAATCTTAGTTTCCTAAGTGGAGGATTCAAAGAGGCGTTCCAAAGAAGAGGTAATATCCATTACCGATCTTTTCAACTTCTTTCTTCTTAAACTTCTTATTATTTAGTTGTTTCATGATAAAGTAATAACATCAGTATTTCTTATATACTTATATGTTATTATAAATATTAAAAAACTCTAATTAACCTTCTATCCATCCTACGGAAAAAGGAAATCACTGCACGTGCGTACGTACGGAATACCGTCTCCACGCCGTGGTGTAATCTATTTTCCGCCACCACCTTAATTGGATGGGTATAATGGTGTAATGAGTAACTATATATGATTATTATAAAGTGATATTGATACTTAAATAGTATACAAACACTTCAACACAATTCCACGACCATGGGAACGATATCATCGCTCGTGCGTACGTACGGACTACCGTCTCCACGACGCGATGAGATTCATTCTCAATGATTAACCATTCATGAATGATTATAAAGTATATATAATAAGTACTAATGAAATATATGACATAATAATGATACTGGATTTATTTATATTTATATGTATGTCATCTACTTAATTCCATTCAAGACAATAAGGAAAGGAAAACAGCGTTCATGCGTACGTACAGACTACCGTCTCCATGAATGGTGTGTTTCATTTCATTTATCTATCTATTATATATATATATATATACTGAATATATATGATATATAAATCATACTTTATATTCTGGAAGTAAGTAAATCATGATATAAGTAATAATAATGTCAAGAACAACAAGTCCAAACACCTACGATAAATGAAACAATTTTACCCAAAACGCTTCTTTAACATGAATTTACAAAAGAAAGGGTAATATAAAGTCATAAGGGGACCATATATGATATAATAACAATGAATATGATTCTGGAATAAGTAAATAACATGATTTAAATCATTATACAGGAGGTTCGGACACGTACAAAGCAAGTCGGACCTAAGGTAAGGGAAAATATCACAATCTCATTTTTATCCGAGATTGTTTTTACTTTGGCATTTACTGGGGTGTATTTTATCATCCACATCCATGTTTCCTAAATATGTAATATTATTTCCATCCACCTACAATTTTTTAAATCCAATTTTACCCTTCGGTGAATTTTAGTAAAAGATAAGAAAGGAATCTTTTGTCATTTTTCGTACGAGGTACTTTTTGACTTTTCCGACAAAAGTACAAAGAATGTTTTTTTAACTTATACGGCATGAATGGATTTTTAAAACATTATTTCCAAGAATCTTCCTTTATAAGTTTTCAAGTTTATTTTTAATCAACTTCTTTTAGTTTATAATTGTATGACATGTTAAGAAAAGAAAAGTGTTTTTTGAAGTAGAAAGGATATTTTCCTCAAGAATGGAGTTCAAATGTTTTATCAAAATTATTTTCCATCTAAGATAATATAAGGTTCTGTTTTTATAAATTTTATTACATTGATTTGATTATGTTTTGAGGGAATTATTTTTATGAAGACATTTACCTTATATGATTTGTTTTATGATGTCATGATGTTTCAAGAATCCCATTTTTTGTATATGTGTTATGCGATGATGTATGATTTATGATTATGTGGCACACATAAGAAAGGATTCATTATAAGATGGGTGAGACCTATATCTCCCTCCAATGCATTGGGTAAAGATTTTATATCTCATGATATAGACATGGCTGGAATGGTAGGTTATACCGGTTTAGTGAAACAGGACTGAAACGAGGGTGACTCGGTTCAGAAAGGGACTTTGTCCACTAAGATAGTCTTGGAAATGAGTCTTGACTAACAAGAAATGATTCTCTATGATTATGTGTGTATGCCACAAAGTTTCATGTTTTAAGTTATGGTTATTGTGATTACATTTCACTTCCATGATTTATCCCATGTTATGAAATTATGATCTCTTTTGCAGGTTAAGATTTCCAAAAGTTATGTGCTTGTGTATACGATTAGATTTATATTTATTTTGTTTACCCTTACTGAGCATTTGAGCTCACCCTTTTATGTTTTCTTTTCCCCAGGATATAAAGAAAGGTTTTAGGTAAAAAAAAGGGAAGATCTTTATGGGAGATATTGGAGATCTTTCACCACGATTAGAAGATTACGTTCCGAGTTTCCAAAGACACTAAACTATTATGATCCTTGTGTGTGTGTTTTTTTGTTATGTACTAAGTATTCCGCAAAAGTAATGTAATGTTCATGTACGTTAAGCTTCAGGTCTCTACAGAAAGTGGGAATTGGTTTTTCTATCCAAGAAGCTAAAATATGTGTTTATTATTTTTTATAGTGTTTCATAAAATAGTTGGCACATAGTTTTCCTAACCATGTTATATAGTCATGCAACTTGAAATTCATGAAATGTTGGGATCAAATGGATTTAAAATTATTTTTAAAAAACATGCATTCTAACCTTTTTACATCATTAAGAATTCTAAAAAATAGATATAAAATTCCAAAAATCACCAGAAAAAAATCATTATACTTTCCCTATATTAGACTATCAACTCATGTAATTCCTCTAAAAGATTATTGATAGTAAATGAATTCCAAACTCCATTTTCGATGATACACTGAGATTTAGATCATGGAAAAAATATATGGGATATATTTTTTCCCTTAAGATCTTCAAATGATCATTTTATATTGATTATAACCATATATTTTTTTTAGGGTTGGATAAATGGGATCAAATAAGTTTTTATCAAATATTCTTTAGATTCATTTGAGTAATGGATGAATTAATCTAGATCTATATGATCATTGAAATATTTCATCATGTAGAATGTCTTAATGGTATGTGGTGATCCCATTTTTCTACGTTCCATATAATTTAATGGATCTTGATTTTCAGGTATATTTATCTCTACATTAAAATGAAAAATCTTGCTGGATATCTTCTAAAAATTTCTCTTATTGGTTGATCTAGAAATTTTGGATTTTGGTTGCTGCCTAAAATGTGTTTATCCAAATTATTGAATGGTTTTCTTTAAAAAACTTTGTATGTGAGAATTTTTAACACTCAATTATGTCTCCATTTTTTATATTTTCATTTTATTTTTCCTTATTGGTGAGAAAATGGAACATGGTTTCATACTAGATGCACAAGAGGGTAGATAAACACACATGGACTTGGTGAATGGTGGAATTCCACTCATGGGTATTTATATTGTCATTCAATCTATATGGTTATGTGTGTGTGTGAATATGAATTATTAATTCCATTTTGGTGTAAATTATTTTGGAATGTTGTTTATAAAAACTATATTTTTTATAAATTCGTTTTATTAGCTTCCTTCTATTTTATATATTCTATAATAACTATTTTAACTACTTTATATTTTTTTCACCTATTTTATAAAATTGTGAGCTAACCCAATTGTTGTTTTAGTGTAATTTATGGGATATCATGTGATTTTATGACTATGTATGATTACTAATACCCTATATACACACCTTGGTGTGTATGAAAATGTTGTTTCCTATTATACATGAATGGGGACTACTAAATATTTCTATAGTGGATCTTCATGAGTTTGGGTTTATGGATTTTTGGTGATGAATCTTGGGATTTTGTTGTGTCCATAGAGTCTTGATTGATTCCACATTAGTTCCATATATTTTCAACATTTTAGAGTCTTTATTGTGATAATTTATTCAGTTTTTACTCAACATATTGGTTTTTTATTCTACCAATTCATGGATTTTGTCAAGAATAATTTATATCATGGGGGGAGGGGTTGTGGTTTCATTTTTGTGTTTTAGTGTTTGTGAGAAAAAGGTAAATTTTTTCCCTGATTCTTTCTTTGTAGAGACCCAAAGATTGACGTACATGGACATTACATTACATTTGCGGAATACTTAATACATAACAAAAACAGACACACAAGGATCATAATAGTTTAGTGTCTTTGGAAACTCAGAATATTATCTTCTAATCGTGGTGAAAGATCTTCAACATCTCCATTAATGATCGTCCGCTTTGTTTTATTACCTAAAACCTTACTTTAAATCCTAGGGAAGAGAAAACATATAAAGGGTGATCTCAAATGCTCAGTAAGGGTAAGCATGGAAAAAATAAAACAAACCATATACATTCGAACTTTAAAACATGAACATAATGTTTAAACATCAAAATCTTGAGCAAATACACAAATCGGGGAAGTATATAAGGCATATATCATAAAAGAACATTAATATTGATAAAATATAATAGGAATAAAACATGTAATTGTGGAAACCATTCATCACATGTTAAGATTTCCATAGTAGCCAAGGCATTACTGCCAATACAGTCTTAGTGGACATAGTCCCTTTCTGAATCGAGTTCACTCTTTGTTTCAGTCCTGTAACACTGAACCCGATTAACTTACTGTTCCAGCCATGTTTATCTCATGAGATATAAATCTTTAACCAATGCATTGGAGGGAGATATAGGTCCCACCTATCTCATAATAAAATCATTCTTTCGTGTTCCACAAAATCATAAATCATACATCATAGCATAACCCATGTAATAGAATGGGATTTTTAAACATCTTGCCATCATAACATAATCCATATAAAAAAATGGATATCATTTCATAATAAGAAAAGTGGAACAATTTAAATCATAGAGAAATTATACTTGAAACATAAAAATATGAAATAATTTCATCCTAGATGAAAAATGGTTTTGATAAAACACTTGAAATGAATTCTTGAGGAAAATATCCTTTCTTCTTTAAAATAATTTTCTTTTAAAAAAATGTCAGGAATTTTTAAAAGAAACGTATTTTGTTGAAAATAGTCATGAAATCTTTTTGAGTAAGCTTCATGAAAATAATGCTTTATAAAACCTTAAAAATCCTTTCATGACGTATAAGTTAAAAAAAACATTCTTCTCGTACTTTTGCCGGAAAAGTCAAAAAGTACCTCGTAAAAGAAATATTACTTACACACCATGTAGTAAAAGTCAAAAATGGGTAAAAATGACTTCAAACATACTTAAAAACACTTTTAGAAAACATGGAATTGGATGATAAAAATATCCCCAGTAAATACTTACGAATAAACAATCTCGGATAAGAACGAGATTGAAAAGGTTATCCCTTACCTTTGGTCTGATATGATTCTTATGGATCCTAAACTCCTGTATAATGATTTAAATAATGTCATTGACTTATTACATAATCATATTCATTGTTATGATATCATATATGTTTCACTTTTGACTTTATATTACTTGTTCTTTTGTAAATTCAATGTAAAAGCAGCGTTTTGGGTAAAATCATTTCATTTATCGTATGTGTTTCGACTTGTCGTTCTTGATATTATTACTTATATCCTGATTTACATAATTCCAGAATGTAAAACATGATTTATATATAATATATATTCATCATATACATATATATATTATAGATCAATAAAAGGAATGAAATACACCGTTCATGGAGACGGTAGGCCGTACGTACGCATGAACGTTGTTTTCGTTTCCTTATTAAATTGAATGAAACTAAATAGATGACATACATATATATATACATAAATCCAGTAGAATTATTATTTAATATATTTCATTATTATTCATTATATAAACTTTATGATCATTCATGTATGGTTAACATGGAGAATGAATCTCATCGCGTCGTGGAGACGGTAGTCCGTACGTACACACGAGCGATGATATCGTTCCCATAATTATTGAATAGAATTGGAGTGGATGGTATAATATATCAGAATCAGTATGATGTTATAATAACCATATATAGTTATTCTTTACACCATTATACCCATCCATGTAAGGTGTTGGTGGAAAAACAGATTTCACCACGGCGTGGAGACGGTATTCCGTACGTACGCACGCGTGGTGATTTCATTTTCCGTAGGATGGATAGATGTTGAAATAGGGTTGTTTCATACTTATAATAACATATCAGTATATGAGTTATACTTATGTTATTACTTCATAATGAAACAACTAAAGAAGAAGAAGTGGAATAAGAAATAAAGTTGAAAGAATCGGTAACGGACATTACCTCTTCTTTGAAGCACCTCTTTGAGACCTCCTCTTAGGGCACTAAAATTGGTCTTTGAAGAAGAACAGAACCTCTAGGATATTTCTATGGAAGTGGAGAAGAGAATTTTTCAGGGGTTTTCCAATATTGTAGGCTCAAAGTGGTGTGAGGAAAAGAGGGAGGAGGTGCCCTTTTATAACGGAGGAGGTGCCCTTTTATAAGGAAGGAGAGGGGAACCTTTGGAAAAACAAAAAATATTATTTTATTATAAAGTCATATTAGGTTTTTAATAGCTCAAAATTGATTTATTTTGAAGATAATGTGGGGATGGGTCGAAATCATCTCATAAAATAGAATTTAGAAAAGTTTAGGTTTCTATATTAACCTTATCATTTAGATTTAACCTTAAGTTAAATAATTTTACTTTTACCGTGTCTTCTTGTTTTCTTACACTATAAGGTTAATAAAATTACTATAACAAGGAAAAAGAACACCATGTTGTTTATTATTAATATATAAAAACTTATCTAAGTCATTTGGCCGAGCCTTAGATTTTTAGGAATAAAATAACAATTAATAATATAATATTTGTTTTAAAAACTATTTTATGTCAAATTTGACACTATTTGGTAATTGTTTTTTGTGAAAATCATAACAGAATGATTAGTTATAATAAAGTTAATTAAATCAAAACTAACATGTCATATTAACCTATAAAATTAGTGAAATTCATAAAAAGTCTCAAATTACATTTATTTGGGTATTTATAACATCAATTATGTTAATATTTCATTAATAAGATAATTATTGCATCATCTTTGTGTCATAAAAAAATTAAATTATTTAATGTCGAAAAATTATAAATAAAATACCATTATTTAGTAAATATTTTTATCTTTCTAATTAATATTTATAGTTGAATTTATCTTCTGTATAACACTATATTAAAAATTATTTACTTATTAAACTTTGATTTTAACTATTTTAACCCTTCTTTAAATAAATTAATATTAAATGTCCTAATCTAATCCAAGTGGGCCTAAATGGTCATATTTTATTCCTAATGTTGTTTTTGGTCAAATTACACTTATACAATAGAATTAGGACATGTGTTAGGGTAATAATAATATCATTTTTACCCTTAATTATCCTATTTACTTTTAACCGTGGTAAATAAAAGTAAAAAGTTACTATTCATCAAAAATTATTTTCATCTCATTGAACCACATTTTAGTCTTTGATATTAACCGTGTCTCTCGTATTTTTAAAATTCAATTCAACGAAGTGGTAAAATTTAATTTAAATTAAAAAAAGTCAGTTTTTTAACTACCACTAAGTGGTTTCACTATTCATTGAAAATTGAAGTTTTTCAGAAAAATACCAAAAATTCAGCCTAAGAATTATTTGATATTTCGAATTCAAAATTGATGTAAATTTGTAAAAATTCATAATATATAAGTGGCATTAATTAATTTTAAATTTAATTCCCGTTATTAAAACAAATAGTGTGTTTTTAAGAAACAAAAACAATCAAAAGATTGATACTTGTTTATATCCAATTTCAAAGTAAAATTAATTCCAATGAACAAAATTGGATTAAATGGTAAAAAGATATTCTAATTACACTTTAAAACCAATTAAAAATATAATCTAACCATATAAATTATTGCTATGAAAAAAGTTATTTTTAATTAAAATATAGCATGTTTTTACTATTAATTAAAATATGAAAGTTATCAGAATAATATGAAAAATTTATCCAAAGTAAATTTTTATATCCCAATTACAAAGAAGAATTTTATTTTGTCAAATTGAACTTATAGACATGTAAAAAACAAGATTTAATGTGGGTACGTCATCAAAAGGCAGGAAAACTGCAATTTTTGAAAAATACATATTTTACACGAAAAATTTATTTTGTTCTCATACCATATTCTAGAAAATGTGTAAGATGAATAATAATGTTATAAAATTAAAAATGTATTTAATAATATTCATAACGACTAGTCCATAATAATATTATAACAATATATCATTGTTTAGTGAAACCTGGTATTGCGTACAACACACGCTATCGAGGAAGGTCGCGATTGCATGTAATGCAAGCCAAATTAGGGTTGCGTGTTGTGCAAGACTCCTCTGTTGTTTCGTATAACAGAATCCAACCATATTTGATTTATACATTGAATATATATATATAAACTCAATGTTTCGTAGAATAACTACTATCAAAATTGTGTGTAACATGATCCAAGAATAGTGTTGTGTATGCTGCAAGCTCATACGGTGTTGCATATAGCGCAATGAAATCTTGTTATAGATTACAACACAAGACATCAATGAAATTAAAAGAATATTTTTCATAAAATCTCGGGGTGTTACATTCTACCCCCCTTAAAATGAATTTCGCCCTCAAAATTCGTCGGGGTTATAAATCGTTTACTATTTATAGAAACCCACATCGTAAAAAGGAATACTAAAACTTAATTTTAAAAACTAAAGTACGAAATGTAATGATTACCTAAAGAAACTCATTACTGGGTTTCCATATACGAGAACATAGGTGAAAATATGGATATGGAAGAAAAATATAACCATCAAGTTTTGATGGAGAGTGGTAGAGAACATGGCTATGTAAAAGCCAAAAATCACAAAGCCATAGATTTGTGATGATCTAAGGTACCATCTGATTCATTGGATATAAGGGCACTAGGACAACATTTTTGGTTTTTAAGATCATTTCCCTAAATTTGAATAATTTGAATTAGAATAAATACTTAATTTATTTTTGTATAATCTCACCATTGTTCGTGCCTTGAACAATTTCCACTTAATCTCTTTAATAAATGAAGTTGAATTTGTCTTTCACGAAGTTTTAACAGATCATGTGATAGAATGATAGGTCATTCCATCTGTCTCAAACATAAGTTAGCAAAAGTTATATACATAATTCCATCTATGGTGAGATTAATCATATATGGTTCCAAAATGGACTTATACTTCATCTATCATCCTATATAATAAAATAAAACTAGTTTCTACTAACAAGGGACTTCATATAGGCCAGTGGTAGGAAATAAAGGCCTGTTGCACTTCGGTTGTGGGTTCGATTCCCATAGCCTTGTCCGACGTGATGGGTTGTCGCTCGTTCTACAGGTAGTCCTTTTTTTTCTTTCTAAAAATACAATACTAAATTATGTCCAACATAATCCATTCCAATCTTTAGGCTTATCCATAATATTGCAGACCATTCTCATATTATAGTGAAAACTATTACCACAAATTTCATATAACAAGCATTTAAATACCATCGTTTATCCCCATATATCATAAGATATGTCTTGTTGGTCACATTCCAAACATTTTAATGCCTTAATCATGTATTCTCTTGAAAAATGAATACCCATTGAATCTTAGTGAAAACATGAGTGCTGTCAAAAGTTAACTCTTTCCAAATACCAAAACCCCAAAATTCTATATACTCAAACCATGATATAACTATTTCCTTATATCAGTCATGAGATCATGAATACTGTCAAACATTTCATTTTCTCCTTATCCCTTCATTATGCGCATATCATCTTTTTTACAAAAATATCTAAATCACTTTCCATGGTTACTGGTACCATAAAATTATTGAAAACCACAATAGACCAATACATAAATATTCCAAAATTCCATAATACCATAAATGAGATTCCATGATACTATTTTGAAATCCCATTACATAAACACTTAATCATTACACAACATCATTTTCGTACTCAACATCACAAATAGTGATCGCATGATACTTCCATTTATCCTTTTCTTTAAGAGGTTGCTCACGTTGATCATCATTAACCCGTGGATTAGGGCATTTATTAGCATAATGCCCCATTTCCTTGCACTTGAAACATTGAAGTGTTGGTGGAGAGTTATCTGTAGTCTTTTCTCTATTCACATAATTAGCAACCTTTTTCCCATTACTTCGACAATAAACTGCTCTATGACCTTCTTTTCCACACTTAAAGCATTTTCTAGTACCTTTTAGGCAATCTCCACCATGATTCTTTCCACACTTTGAGCATAAGGAAACATTCATCTTCTTTTCACCATTATTCTGAGATTTCTCCTTGAACTCCATATTTCGTTTCTTGTCAAAACCATGAGATGGATAAGTAAAACTAACTTTCATTTCTACCTTGATATCACAACGCACAATTTCTTCATAGCTACTGAAGTCTCTTATAGCTAATGCCTTTCAAAGATTTGGTTTTAAGCCACTGAAGAATCGATCAACTTTACTTTCAGGTTGGATGATAAAGCCAGATGCATACCTTGCGAGCCTTGTAAAATTCGCTTCGTATACACCAACAGATTCATCATCCTTCTACTTAAGCTCAAGAAACTCCTTTTCTATCTTTTTTTGAAGAATACGAAGGAAGTACTTACTAAAAAACAAGTTCTTGAACTCGTCCCATTCCATGGACTCTATTTCATCTCTTTGCCTCGTATTCTTGATAAGATTCCACCATTGATTAGCTTCACCATCTAAATGATATACTGCTAAGATGAATTTATCTTGTTCATAACATTGAAGAACTGAAAATATCTTTTTAGTGGTACTGATCCATTGTTCAGCAACAAGTGGATCAGAAGACCCACTGAAAGAAGGTGGACGTTGCCTCATGAAGGACTCAATAGAATATTGTTCCCTTCTCTGCTCATTTGGAAGTCCAGAATGATTCATAGCTTGTGTAAGTATAACAATAAGATTTTGCACTCCATCTCCCATAACATTTGTTTGTTCAGTAGTACAATCATTGCATTGTCCATTTAATTGATCAACACGGTTCCTTCGGGTTCCATCCATCTTCTAAAACCCAAAAAGAATAGTGTGAGAGGCAAAAATCATGCTAGGGAAAACAACATAATAAAGGGGGATTACGTTCAATATCTAACATCTTAGGTTTAATTCTAAGGTCGTTAGTGCAATTCTAGGACTATAACCTATACATATACTTAACCTTAGGTATATCCCAAGACATACCTTAGAAATATCTCAAGGGATTTCACTAAAGTTTTCGCATCCTAGTTTCCAAAGGTTGACTAAAACTTTACTCTGATACCAACTGTAGAGACCCAAAGCTTGACGTAAATGGACATTACATTACATTTGCAGAATACTTAATACATAACAAAAACAGACACAAAAGGATCGTAATAGTTTAGTGTCTTTGGAAACTTGGAATATTATCTTCTAATCGTGGTGAAAGATCTTCAACATCTCCATTAATGATCTTCCCCTTTGTTTTCTTACCTAAAACCTTTCTTTAAATCCTGGGGAAGAGAAAACATATAAAGGGTGAGATCAAATGCTCAGTAAGGGTAAGCATGGAGAAAATAAAACAAACCATATACATTTGAACTTAAAAACATGAACATAATGTTTAAATATCAAAATCTTGAGCAAAGACATAAAACATGGAAGTACGTAAGGCATATATAATAAAGGAACATCAATATTGATAAAATATAATGGGAATAAAACATGTAATTGTGGAAACCATTCATCAGAAGTTATGATTTCCATAGTATCCAAGGCATTACTGCCAAGACCATCTTAGTGGACATAGTCCCTTTTTTGAATCGATTTCACTCCTCATTTCAGTCCTGTAACACTGAACCAGATTAACTTACCCTTCCAGCCATGTCTATCTCATGAGATATAAATCTTTACCCAATGCATTGGAGTGAGATATAGGTCCCACCCATCTCATAATTAAATCATTCTTTCGTGTGCCACAAAATCATAAATCATAAATCATATCATAACCCATGTAATAGAACGGGATTTTTAAAAATCTTGCCTTCATAACATAATCCATATAAAAAATGGATATCATTTTATAATAAGAAAAGTGGAACCATTTAAATCATAGAGGCATTATACTTGAAACATACAAATATGAAATAATGTCATCTTAGATGAAAAATGGTTTTGATAAAACACTTGAAATGAATTCTTGAGGAAAATATCCTTTCTTCTTTAAAATAATTTTCTTTTCAAAAAATGTCATGCATTTTTAAAAGAAAAGGATTTTGTTGAAAATAGTCATGAAATCTTTTGGAGGAAGATTCATGAAAATAATGCTTTATAAAACCGTAAAAATCCTTTTATGACGTATAAGTTAAAAAAACATTCTTCTCGTACTTTTGCCGGAAAAGTCAAAAAGTACCTCGTAAAAGAAAGATTCCTTACACACCATGTAGTAAAAGTAAAAAATGGGTAAAAAGGACTTCAAACATACATAAAAAAACTTTTAGAAAACATGGACTTGGATGATAACAATAGCCCTAGTAAATACTTATGAATAAACAATCTCGGATAAGAACGAGATTGGAAAGGTTATCCCTTACCTTAGGTCCGATATGCTTCGTATGGATCCGAACCTCCTGTATAATGATTTAAATAATGTCATTGACTTATTACATAATAATATTCATTGTTATGATATCATATATGTTTCACTTATGACTTTATATTACCCGTTCTTTTGTAAATTCAATGTAAAAGCAGCGTTTTGGATAAAATCATTTCATTTATCGTATGTGTTTCAACTTGTCGTTCTTGATATTATTACTTATATCCTGATTTACATAATTCCAGAATGTAAAACATGATTTATATATAATATATATTCATCATATACATATATATATTATAGATCAATAAAATGAATGAAATACACCATTCATGGAGATGGTAGGCCGTATGTACGCATGAACGTTGTTTTCGTTTCCTTATTGAATTGAATGAAACTAAATAGATGACATACATATATATATATATATACATAAATCCATTAGAATTATTATTTCATATATTGTATTATTATTCATTATATAAACTTTATGATCATTCATTTATGGTTAACATGGAGAATGAATCTCATCGCTTCGTGGAGACGGTAGTCCGTACGTACGCACGAGCGATGATATCGTTCCCATAATTATTGAATAGAATTGGAGTGGATGGTATAATATATCAGAATCAGTATGATGTTATAATAACCATATATAGTTATTATTTACACCATTATACCCATCCATGTAAGGTGTTGGTGAAAAACAGATTTCACCACGGCGTGGAGATGGTATTCCGTACGTACGCACACGTGGTGATTTTGTTTTCCGTAGGATGGATAGATGGTGAAATAAGGTTGTTTCATACTTATAATAACATATCAGTATATTATTTATACTGATGTTATTACTTCATAATGAAACAACTAAAGAAGAATAAGTGGAAGAAGAAATAAATTTGAAAGAATCGGTAACAGACATTACCTCTTCTTTGAAGCGCCTCTTTGAGACCTCCTCTTAGGGCACTAAAATCGATCTTTTAAGAATACTAGAAACTCTAGGATGTTTCTATGGAAGTGTAGAAGAGAATTTGTCAGGGTTTGGCCGAGCTTGTAGGATAAAAGTGGTGTGAGGAAGAGAGGGAGGATGTGCCCTTTTATAAGGGAGGAGAGGGGCACCTTTGGAAAAACTAAAAATATTATTTTATTATAAAGTCATATTCGGTTTTTAATAGCTCCAAATTGATTTATTGAAACGATAATGTGGGGAGGGGTTGAAATCATCTCATCCAATAGAATTTAGACAAGTTTAGGTTTCTATTTTAACCTTATCATTTAGATTTAACCTTAAGTTAAATAATTTTACTTTTACTGTGTCTTCTTGTTTTCTTACACTATAAGGTAAATAAACTTACTATAACAAGCCAAAAGAACCCCAAGTTGTTTATTATTAATATATATAACCTTATATAAGTTATTTGTCCGAATATTTTATTTTTAAGAATAAAATAACAATTAATAATATAATATTTTTTTAAAAACTATTTTATGTCAAATTTGACACTATTTGGTAATTGATTTTTGTGAAAATCATAACAGAATTATTAGTTCTAAAAAAGTTAATTAAGTAAAAACTAACATTTCATATTAACCTAGAAAATTAGTTAAATTCATAAAAAGTCTCAAATTTCATTTATTTTGGAATTTATAACATCAATTATGTCAATATTTCATTAATAAGATAATTACTGCATCATGTTTGTGTCATAAATAAATTAAATTATTTAATGTCTAAAAATTATAAATAAAATACCATTATGTAGGAAATCAGTTTATCTTTCTAATGAATATTTATAGTAGAATTTATCTTATGTATAACCCTATATTAAAAATGATTTACTTATTAAACTTTGATTTTAACTATTTTTACCCTTCTTTAAATAAATTAATATTAAATGTCCAAATCTAATCCAAGTGGGCCTAAATGGTCATATTTTATTAATAAGGTTGTTTTTGGTCTAATTAAACTTATAAAATAGAATTAGGACATGTTTTAGGGTAATAATAATATCATTTTTACCCTTAATTATCCTATTTACTTTTAACCGTGGTAAATAAAAGTAAAAAGTTACTATTCACCAAAAAATATTTTCATCTCATTGAACCACATTTTAGTCCTTGATATTAACCATGTCTCTCGAATTTTTTAAATTCAATTCACAGAAGTGGTAAAATTTAATTTAAATTAAAAAAAGTCAGTTTTTTAACTACCACTAAGTGGTTTCACTATTCATCGAAAATTGATGTTTTTCAGAAAAATACCAAAAATTCAGCCTAAGAATTATTTTATATTACAAATTAAAAATTGATGTATATTTTTTCAAATTCATAACATATAAGTGGGATTAATTAATTTTAAATTTAATTCCCGTTATCAAAACAAATAGCGTGTTTTTAAGAAACAAAAAGAATCAAAAGATTGATACTTGTTTATATCCAATTTCAAAGTGAAATTAATTCAAATGAACAACATTGGATTAAATGGTAAAAATATATTATAATTAAACTTTAAAACAAATTAAAAATATAATCTAACTATATAAATTATTGCGATGAAAAATGTTGTTTTTAATTAAAATATAGCATGTTTTTACTATTCATTAAAATATGAAAGTTATCAGAATAATATGAAAAATTTATCCAAAGTAAATTTTTATATCCTTATTCCAAAGAAGAATTTTATTTTGTCAAATTGAACTTATAGACCTATCAAAAACAATATTTAAGGTGGGTACGTCATCAAAAGGCGGGAAAACTGCAATTTTTGAAAAATACATATTTTACACGAAAAATTTATTTTGTTCTCATACCATATTCTAGAAAATGTGTAAGATGAATAATAATGTTATAAAATTAAAAATGTAGTTAATAATATTCATAACAGCTAGTCCATAATAATATTATAACAATATATCGTTGTTAAGTGAAACCTGGTACTACGTACAACACACGCTATCGAGGAAGGTCGCGATTGCGTGTAATGCAAGCCAAGTTAGGGTTGCATGTTGTGCAAGACTCCTCCGTTGTTTCGTATAACAGAATCCAACCATATTTCATTTATACATTGAATATATATATATATATACTCAATGTTTCGTAGAATAACTACTATCAAAATTGTGTGTAACATGATCCAAGAATAGTGTTGTATATACTACAAGCTCATACGGTGTTGCGTATAGCGCAAGGAAATCTTGTTATAGCTTACAACACATTACATCAATGAAATTAAAAGAATATTTTTCATAAAATCTCGGGGTGTTACATTCTTAATTCATCAGTAATTATTTTGATCATTTTTTGAGTAATGTCACCTATATTCAGTGGAACCATGGTCATTTACAAGAAAATGGTTATTGTAGGGTTTTTATTAATATTAATTTTTTTGATATGTTATCTGGGAAGGTAGAAAGGGATGATATGCTTCAAAACATTAAATTTATTGAGTTAAAATACATTTCTATAATCATTATACTAAAAAAAATGTCACCAGCATACTCTGGGTACAAAAAGTGTTTTGAAACACTTATAGGTGTGTTTTATCCTCATCATCATTGTTTTATCCAATGAGGGCTAGATGTAATGAATCAATAAAAATAATTCCCACTATGATTACATTATCATATGATTATTTAACATTTTTATTGTGCTATTATGATTTTTATTATTTTGGTATGATATATGATATAACCCTGAAAAATGATGTAGTAAAATAATTAATTCATAATTTTTTCTATGGTTATATAATAAGAATGCCATATGTTACTAGAATAAGAAACTAGTAAGAGAGGACAATGATAAATAAGGTTCCAACCAAAACATAAGTGATACCGTAGTTGGTTCAGAGTATTTTTCAAGTGTTATAAGACATTAGAAAGGTACCTTAGGCTAAGGAACTTTATCATGTGAATCACTCATCATAATTTCATAAGTTGAATCCACCAAATTTTCTAGGAGTTTCCAAACTATAGAAAATAGGGATATGGATGTGTATGATTAAAAAGATATCTGAATTCCACATAAATATTGCTGAGATAAATGTCACAGTTGTGATGTGTATCATTGGAGACCTAGTTCAACAATTGTGGGATATATCTATTCATGTGGAAATGGATAAGGGACAAAATTTGGAGGTTTTTTAGAAATTTTTCAAAAATGTTTTTTATCTGAACCCCTTCAATAGAGTGAAGATGAAAGAATTATTCAATATCAAAAAAGGAATCATGTTAGTGACTAATTGTGTTTCATGATTCAAAAACCCAATTTTATTCAAACTAGAGGTAGCCTCTAGTGAAAGTCCAATGGAGTGAATATTCAATGTAATTATATGACCTTATATTATTTAAAATGTAATCATGTTATATATTATATACTATAATTATATGGTGAAAATAGTGATGTTGTGAGGGAGATATATTATAGGTAATACTAGTGGAGAGGACACATTAATCCATCCAATTTTAGAAAGAAACTTTTATGATGGGAATAAGTAGAAAATGGAGAATTATTTCTAAGATAGAGTGAAAATGAAGATTCAGTCTATGGTATAATTCACATATATCGTATAATATAGTAATATACTAGGTTGAAAAATTGAGGATATCATTAGTATAATGAGTTCACTTCACCACCATGGGATTTTAACAACATTAGAAAGATAATGAAAATCCAGAAATGTTTTTATAGAGGCCTTATGTCAAATGGAATAAAATGATCAGATAAGTAACATGTGTCACAGGCATAATTACAACAATAAAATCAAAATATTTCTTAAGCACATCATAGAGTGAACTAGGATTACTTGATGAACACCTTTATTTTCTATGTGACACTACAACAACAAACTAAAGACTATTCTATTATATATAAGAGAAAATTTTATGGAGTTGGATATGATATTTTAATTGAGAAGACAAGTCCCTCAAATGTGTTAGGAATGATTATTCTGATCTCAATCCTTATAAATTTATTTTATAATATTGGTGCATCATATTATATTCTTTATTAGAATGTGGTTAATGAATTGGTATTGCACATGGAGATACTACCTCAATTCATGAGAAAAAAATATTTTCATGAGTAAAATGTATAGGGTATAATTTTTGATCATTTAACATTATCATTGACATGATATTTTTTATTTTGGTGTTTAGTAGATTATAAATGGATATTTTTTATATAATATTTACAATGGTATGGTTATTTAAATAAACATCCCATATCGATTTGTACAGTTGGAAATAATATTTCATAATAGAATATGGAGTTTTTCATGTATTCAAAAGGGATGGGGATATAAATATTGGTAGAACAGGGCCATTAGTGTCATTAAATGAAACATTTTCTACATAGATGTATGTAACAATTTTTAGTTTTATAGATTAATATTTATATAAGGTTCTACCCCTAATAGTGGACAAAAAACAAGATGTCTATCCTAATTATTTCTCTATGCACCCCCTAGAGGGTAAATTGAATATTCTATTGGTCTAATTTGGGTAACAATCCTTATTTTACCTCCATAATATATAATTTCTAGTAAATAGTTGTGGGAATTAATGGTATTGATTGAAGAATTTTATTCCAAGGTATTTATTTTACCAAGTACATTAATATGGGATTTTATGATTCATTTCATAAAGAAGGAATATGGATCACTTCAATTGTGTGAAAATTGTCATAAAATGAATTAAGTTATAGATAATAATTTATATCATCTTCCATCATTAAATGTTCAGTTTAACAAATATATTTGAGACATGTCAGTATATATGATTAATCAGTAGTTTGGATACCATCAACTAATGGTTAAGGAATATCATATTCCAAAGAAAAAATTTCAGAGATGATACAACCACTATGAATTCAATTTCATTCCATTTTGTCTGAAAAATTCAATTAAATTTTCAATGCCTTTATAAACCATAATATCCAATGGTATTTTGAATAATATGTTTGGTATTTATTGATGAAGTTATTATTTACTCTAGAAGTATGAATACCTTGAGAAGAACAATGAGATTATATCGATCCTATAGCGTGATAAAAAACATTATGAATATTTTTATAGGTGTGAATTCTGGATATAAGATGTTGGTTTCCAAAGGAATGTTATTTCTAATGAAGAAATATTAGTTTACCCTGGGAATATCAATGTTGAAATTTCATGGAATTCACCAAATAATTTCTTGAATATATAAAGTTTCTTTTGTTTAATAGGTTATTATTAATAATTCTTTGGGGATTTATCAAGGCTATCTTATCCAAAAATTTTGTTTATGAGAAATGGGATTCCATTTATGTGGACTGTAGATTATCATAATTCCATTCATGAGATTCATCCTTAAAACAAATTTTCCAATATCCACATCCAACCAGAACATTGTAATGTACATATAGTATTTATTTATTCCTCTTGATCAAAGAATTTTTGTGTTCTTATATATAGTAATCTTGTTTTTTTACTTTGGCTCAATCATGTTACAAACAGATGCAAAGAGTAATCTGATACATTACCTAATATTATTATCAATTTTCCCTAGAATAAAAGCGTGGTGCCACTATCTCTTTGGCTAAATGTTATTTTCTTCACTGGACATAAAATCATTAAATATATCTTATCATAGAGATACATGAATATGTAGAAACAATATTGGATGGATTATCTCAATATGTTTGTCATTGACATGATTAATACACTTGGGAAGATGAATTAAAAGACTGATGAAATGAGTCACAATTATTCGATGAGGTGTTTATATAATCTCATGAATATTGGAATATGGTTATCATTGAAACTGAAATTCATTAATACCATTATAAATGGAATAAAAATTATTTTGTTATCCTGATCAATCATACTCCTTATTTAAAGGATTTAGTCAAAGAGGTCTAGTGATCAGATCCTGAATGCATCACCATTTGGTAAAACCTAAATGGTGGGGGGACCGAGATGGTTGGATAGGGGATAAAAACATATTGATTTATTTTTATAACCATATTATGGTACCCTAATCATTATAGGAATATATTCTTTCATTGCATCTCTATTTAGAATGGGATATTCACCCAGGTACTCAGAAAATGTAGAAGTCATTGAAATACCATTTCTAATGGTCAGACATAAAAATAATGATTGTAGAACATAACATGAAATGTCACACATGTTAGAAATTAATGTATTATGATAATCATAAATTTAGTATGATGAAATCAATAATACTTACTATTTATAAATGGGATAAAATTTCCATATATATTTCGATGGTTCTACCATGAATTCATTGAAACAATGAATCTCTATGTTTAATTGCTAATCGACTCACAAGTATTTCTCAATTTTTTTCCACTCTAGAGTCTAGCATACTATAGGATATATCTTGTTTTTATATTTAGGAAGTGGAAAATGTAGACATAGTGCAGGCATAAATTCTCTCTAACAGTGATCCCCTATTAATATCCTAATTGTAATGATCCTTGAAAAACGGTCTTGGAAGCCAATTGACCATGAGTATAACATATCATCCGCACATTAATGGTTAGTTAGAAAATAATTTTTAGATGTTGGATGATATTATTAGTGCATTTTTCATTGAATTTGGGGCCTCCTGGGAAGATTAAATTCTTTTAGTGGAGCTCTATTATAATAAAAGTTATTTAACATGATACATATGGCTCTGTTCAAGTACATTGATGGGTTTTGAGGTCATTTTACCATTTTGGGGTGTAAATGGTAAACACACCAATAAATAGAAATATTATTTCCCAAGAGACTATTTAAAAGATTCATATGATTAGGAAGCATCTGGATATAGCCTAGAGCTAAGAAGATTCATTTATAGATCCCCATTATTGGCCATATATTTTTATGTAAGTGACTATGTATTTTATAAAGATTTGTCATGATTAAGTCATCATTAGTTGTGAAATAAGGAAAACTAGATCCTTGATATGTGGTTCCATTTGAGATTTTCGAAACTATCAATAATATTTAATATTTATTAGCTTCACCACCAAGATTAATTGCTACAAATAATATTTTTCTTATCATTCAACTATAATTGAACATGTTGGATCCCAATTATTTTATTAGTTGGGATACTATGAATATGGAGCCATATGTGATGTTTATCCATGAACCAATTATGATTATGAATAGAATGGAAAAGACCCTATAAGGGAGAACTATTTCATTAGAATGAATATTATGGAAACATGGAAATTTTTAAAAAAAAATACATACTTGTAAATAAGAAGAAATTCCTATTGTATCTATGGTAGGAATTCATCAAAAAACACTGAACTTTAACATTCCTTGGATAGAATGACCAATGGTGGAGATAATTTAACACCCATGGGCTAAGTTAATTCTTGATTTTATCCTATATTTTATTTTATGGAATACTTGGGATATGTATTTGGAATAATTCATGTAACATCCCAAGTAAGTAATGAATAATAGATATTTTTATCTATGTATATTAATGAATTAGATAGTGTTTTAGAGGCTTAAAATGAAAATAAATCCAATCTTAAGCATGGAATACACTAATATTTTTAAAAGATTGTTTTACTGCCTTTTGATGGAAAACCATTTTTAAATCTATATTTTGAAAATTTTATAAGCTATGTTTGTCAAAATAAACTTATTCTTTATGATTGGGACATCAAAATTTACTTTGTGTGAATTTTTTGGTATTTTTCTGACAATGTTCATTTTTTAATGAATAGTGAAAAATACTGCATTTTACATCAAAACTGCTTTTTAATATAATTTATTTAAAAGATTAGATTATATTTTGAATTGGTTTTAATGTAAAATTAGAATATATTTTTACCATTTAATCCAATAGTGGTCATTGGAATCAATTTCACTTTGAAATTGGACTTAAACTGATGTCAATCTTTTGATACTTATTGTTTCATAAAAACACGCTATTTGTCATGACAGCGAGAATTAATTATTAAATTAATTAATGTAACTTATATGATTTGAATTTTTTAAAATAGAAATCATTTTTGAATTCATAATATCAAATATATCTTAGGGTGAAGTTTTGGTATCTCTCTGAAAAACTTCAATTTTTGATGAATAGTGAAACCACTAAGTGGTAGTTAAAGAAACTGATTTTTCGTTTAAATTAAATTTTACCACCTCTGTGATTTGATTTTCAAAAATCCGACATACATGGTTGTCATTAAGATGTAAAATGTGGTTCAATGAGATTAAAATAATTTTTTGGTGAATAGTAACTTTTAAGTTCTTAATCGCGATTAGAGGTAATTAGTGTAGTTTAAGGTAAAAATAATGCTTTAATAAAATGAGATGAGCTTGACACATGTCCTAACCTCATTGGATGTGTCATGGCCGACCAAGACAATACATGGGTCAACTTGGGGACCCCATGGAGCCACTTTGGTTGGGAAATGACATAAATAACTTTTTATTAAATGTTAAAGTAAAAATGACACAAACATGAGATGTTTTAATAAAACAATTTTTACATGGGGTTATACAAGTCATATTTTTGATTATAAATATTAATTGGAAATATAAAAAGATTTCCTACATCATAGTATTTTTTTTATAATTTTTAGACTTTAAATAAATTAAATTATTTATGACATCATGATGATGTAGTGATTACCTCATTAATAAAGGATTTAAATAAAATGAGAAGATAATTTAAAATCTATGACATACACATGTCCAAAACCTATTGGGTGGGTATATTCCGAACCCTTATCACCTTATCCTAGAATTATATCAATGTGGGACCTTTTAAATCTGAATCTCATTTTCAAATAAAGTAATATTTCTTTACTTTCCAAGAGTGCCCCTCCTCTCCTCTTATAAAATCCCCCCACCTCTACCTCCTTACCCACACTTCCAAAGCCTTTGGATTGGATAACCCCTTCCCATTTTGTCTCTCCACTTCCCTCTCTTACTCCTTGAAGCGTCACTTTGGGCAGAAGTCTTCCCAAGGAAGCCTTTGAGCTCAAACCAAAGGAAGTTACCCGATTTTAAGGTAATGTCTTCACTTGAGTCCTTTTGTTTTATTTTGCTTCTCCAACCCCCTAAACTCTTTTTATTTATTTATTTTGTAACAACTCCAGTATCTTAAATATACTAGGATTTTGTTATAAGAAGTATTCAAGCTACACTTACACACACCTACATCTAATGGTTAAAGAATATACTGTTTCCGTGGATGGTGAATTTATGCCTCCCAAAACGATGATTGTTCAACATTACTTTAACACCTTCAAAGGTGGCCATTAAGATGTCACTATATTTATATATGATATATAATATGTTTATTTTTTCCTTAAGCTTCTGTATTTTTCATTTTGGGCATACCTTTATGGTTTCCATTATGGGTAAACGCGATATCTTCATTTAAGGAAGTGCGGACTACCGCCCCCTCAAAGTGATTTGAGTTCGTTAATGCCATATGTGGGGCATATAAAGTATTTAATTAATGGTATTATATATGATATTATACTGGAATTATAATATATCTTTATATAATTATGATTCCATTCCATAAAAAAATACGAAATAGAAATGAAAGTAGCGTTCATGCGTACGTACGGCTTACCGTCTCCATGAACGGTGCATTTCATTTCTTACATCTAAATGATTATGTAATATTATAAATGCATGTATATACTGGATATATATTATATATATGATATATACATCATGATTATAATTCTGGATATAATGGATACATGAACAACTTGTAATTATAAAGGGTTTATTTTGACTCAAGTACCAATGATCGTTAAAACGACCGTTATTAACTTAAATAATTACATAGTGTTCATGACATGGAAATAAGTGATGTAAAAGGAATAATGAACTTGAAAAAGGTTCTTAAGAAAGTATAAATTAACTCAAGTTTATTATTCAGGACATTAAAGAATGATCGAGTCAAGTCGGACCCGAGGTATGGGACTTCGTCTCAATCTCCTTTCATTGAGGCATATTTTATTTTATACACAACTTTCTTTTATACGGTGTATAAACCCATTTGACTTTTAAGTTTATCCAAAAGGAATCTTTTTTATATGAAGTGTTTACTAAACGATAAAAGAGATTTTTTTGTCGTACGTATGCGGCGACAATGACTTCTCCGCCGCCGTGACCATTATTTGAGTTTCAGCTTCCTCTACAAGCCATACCTTTTTTTAAAGAAAAATAAATACCATGTTTTACTTTTCTTTTATTTTGGTATTGAAAATTGTTTTCATAATGTTTTTATATCAATGTGTTGTATTGATATTTTGTGATTGAAAGGTGGAAATGTTATGTTTCCTCTATGCATGTTTTATGTGATACGATTACGTTGAGGTTCTTGGGCATTATTATGAAGACAGGTGGTTCTGTGATAAACTAAGGGCAGGTGAGCCCAATATAGCTCTCCAATGCATTGGGTAATGTGAAGGAGTGAAACATTAAGGTTTCTCTAAAGAGATTTAGGGAATATACTGTGATGGGTATTCCAAATGTAACCAAGAGGGTTACTCCCTACGTAAGAATGTTATGAATGCCTCAAGTTACCTTTATGTCTTATGGTTTCTATGATTTATTCATGATTTAATGAGGTATGTTAAAGTGCTTATGTTTTATGGGTAAAGTATGATCTCATTCTTATGTATATATGTACCCATGTTTCCTTTCCATATTTTTATATCCCTTACTGAGATTTTTATGCTCATCCCAAGTTTTTTTTGAAATTTTTTTCACAGGTCAAGGGAAAGGTACATGATATGATGATAGTGTCAAGGAAGTGTCAAGAAAGAATCCATGTTTTATTTTAAATATGTTTCCATTGATGGGAATGAAGAATACTATCTTTATGTAACGCCTTTGTTTATATGTGGAATGTAATGCAAGTTTTATGATCTAATTCTCTAAAACTCTAAACCCGAAAAGATCCTCAATGTATAATCTTGTAATAACTCAAGATTAAGTATGGTTTAAGGATGGGGCCTTATAGTTGGTATCAAAGGTCAGTTTAGATAACTTTAGAAGTTATAATTTTATTAAATGATTATCCAAAAATATTTTTTTTGAAATGATATAGCGTTTGAAGATTACCATGTTGCTTCATCTAAGACATGTTTGTTCAGAATGGTTTTCTGCAGAGGAAACATGGAAGCAGTTCTAGGAAGGCATGCAGAAGGAAATAACCTTCCGAATCACCATCCTGAGATGTTCGGAATTGGAACTGAACAGTTTGTTGCAGTAATGGCGTAGTTGAATCAAGC
This sequence comes from Viscum album, assembly GCA_963277665.1. Classification (NCBI taxonomy): domain Eukaryota; kingdom Viridiplantae; phylum Streptophyta; class Magnoliopsida; order Santalales; family Viscaceae; genus Viscum; species Viscum album. The sequence goes on from OY728127.1 coordinate 966,389,597, forward strand.
GATAAATGGTGGTGGTATCCATACACGAGATCAGCCAGATCAACCGCAAAGGAACATGTCAGTGGTGGAACATTTCATGAGGCAACATCCCCCATCATTTAGAGGATCATCTAACCCTATGCTAGCTGAAGGGTGGATTAAAGCACTGGAGAAGATTTTCGATGTCATGGGGTGTTCAGACAATCAAAAGGTTAGTCTTTCTATTTACCATTTGGAGGGTGAGACAGATCAGTGGTGGTCTATGGTTAAAAATATTAGGGACGCTGATGAGATTGATGCTCTTGACTGGGATGAATTCAAAGGTATGTTTCTTGAGAAGTATTTTCCTAAGGCTGTTGGACTTAGGATGGAAAAGCAATTCTTGGAATTGAGGCAATAGGAAGACTCAGTGGCTTCCTATGAAGAAAGGTTCACTCGATTGGAAAGGTATGCTCCAAATTTTATCCGAGACCTTGATAGTAAAATCAATCGTTTTTACTCAGGATTAAAGCCAAAATATCGAAGGGCATTAGATTCTCGTGAGTTTAAAAGTTATGAAAAGCTTGTTAGATGTGCTGAGAAGGTGGAAATGAAGTTTTCCGATGATCAAGTGTTCTATAACAACCAACAGAAGAAGAGACCAAGGTGGCAGGAGAAAGGTATGAATTCTTCAAAAAAGTCTGATGGTAAGAAAACTAAGTTTCCAGTTTGTGATAAATGTGGCAAAAGTCATTCTGGGGAATGTCTTATGAATTTTGGAAAGTGCTACCGATGTGGTAAGATGGGACATAAGGCTCGTGATTTCACTGAAAAAGATCAGGGTGATGGTAAGAAAAATTTGATTTACAGTTAGTGAAATGTTATAAGTGCAATGAGATGAGTCACTATGCAAATGAGTGTTCGACAAAGAGCTTGAGTGATGGGAAGCAGTTAGACTACAAGCAGAAAGGGGTGGTGAAATCCTTTGCAACTACTTCAGCAGATGTTGGGCCATCAAATGAATTTGTATCGGGTACTTTGTTTGTTTTTTCAGATTATGCCAGTGTGTTGTTTGATTCGGGGTCTACACATTCTTTCATCTCTGAAACCTTTTCTAGTAAAATGGAAATACCATCTCAAGAAATGACTCCTGAACTTGTGGTAAAAACACCTGGGGGAAATTTTGAGGCAAAAAGAATTTATAAGAATCTTCCTATCCTTATATGTGGAAAGAACCTACTTGAAAACCTTATTGTTCTACCTCTAGTAGAGTTTGATGTTATCATGGGTATGGATTGGCTCTCTATTTACCATGATAAGATTGACTATAGAGCTAAAGAACTTTCTTTTCAGAAATACTTTCAGTTTGTGTACAAGAATGAACCCTTACTGTTGATAACTTATCAAGAGGCCAAGAAACTTGTAAAAGATGGAAATGAATGTTACCTTGCACACATCGTTGAAAATAATGGAACTGTTCAGATTAATGATGTGCCAGTGGTAAATGAGTATCCTGATGTTTTTCTTGATGAGTTTCCTATAATAATACCTGATCGGGAAGTTGAGTTTACTGTTGACTTAGTTCCTGACGCTAAGCCAATTTCAAAACCCCCTTATCAAATGGCTCAAATTGAACTTTTAGAGTTGAAGGAGAAATTGCAAGATTTATTAGAGAAAGGTTTCATTCGACCTAGCACGTCACCACGGGGTGCTCCTGTTTTATTTGTTAAAAAGAAAGATGGTTCTATGAGACTTTGCATTGATTATAGAGCCTTGAATAACATCACTGTTAAGAACAAATATCCTTTGCCTCATATCAATGATTTGTTTGATCAGCTCCAGGGAGCTCAGTATTTTTCAAAGATTGACTTGAGATCGGGGTACCATCAGCTGAAGGTAAAGGAGGCATATATTCCGAAGACCGCGTTCCTTACAAGATATGGCCATTATGAATTTGTAGTAATGCCTTTTGGGATAACCAATGCACCTGCTGTATTCATGGACTTAATGAATAGAATTTTCCATGAGTTCTTGGATAAGTTTGTGGTGGTTTTCATTGATGATATTTTGGTGTTTTCTAAAAGTAAAGAGGATCATGAAAGACATTTAAGGGTTATCTTGCAAACCTTAAAAGAAACTGTATGGAAAATTCAGCAAGTGTGAGTTTTGGTTGCAACAAATTTCTTTCCTTGGTCACATTGTTTCTAAAGATGGGATAACCGTTGATACTGCAAAAACAAAGGTTGTTGAAGAATGGCCAAGACCCACAAATGTAACTAAGATTCGTAGTTTCCTTGGTTTGGCAGGCTATTACCGAAGGTTTGTTAGAAATTTTTCACGGTTATCTAGTCCAATGACTAAGCTAACTCGGAAGGGTGTTAAGTTTTTCTGGACAAAAGAATGTGATGATTGTTTTCAGGAGTTGAAAAGAAGATTGGTGAATGCTCCAATTTTGGCACTACCTTCCAGGAATGGGGAGTTTGTTATCTACAGTGATGCTTCATTGAAAGGACTTGGTTGTGTCCTAATGCAGAATGATCAGGTAATTGTTTATGCTTCACGTCAGTTGAAAACTCATGAGGTAAATTACCCTACACATGATTTGGAATTAGCTGCTGTTGTTTTTGCTTTAAAAATTTGGAGGCATCATTTGTATGGAGTAAAGTGTGAAATATATACTGATCACAAAAGTTTAAAGTATATATTCACTCAGAAAGAGTTAAACATGAGACAGAGGAGATGGCTGGAATTAATCAAGGATTATGATTGTACAATTCATTACCATCCAGGAAAAGCAAATAAAGTGGCCGATGCTTTGAGTCGAAAAAGTAATGCTTCATTAGCAATGTTGCGATTGGAACGTGATCCTTTGGTTAAGGATTTGATGAACTTTGGCATAGAAGTTTTTGGTGCAGGATGTTATTTTGTTTTGTTTCAGGTATCAGTGAAATCTTCTCTATCAGACAGAATCAAGCAAGCACAGAAGCAAGATAGTGAGTTGCAGAAAAAGGTAGAGCTGGTTCAGAAAGGTAAGTTGCCTGAATTCAACACTGATAATGATTGTGTTTTGAGATTTGGAAAGAGATTGTGTGTGCCTTGTGATTCACAGTTGAAGAGAGAGTTGTTATGTGAAGCTCATAGTTCTCCGTTTTCAGTTCATCCTGGCAATACTAAGATGTACAGAGATCTGTGGGAGTATTACTGGTGGGATGGAATGAAAAGAGATATTGCTGATTTTACTATGAAGTGTTTGACTTGTCAGCAAGTTAAAGAAGAGCGGAAATTACCGAAAGGGATGCTTCAGCCTTTACCAGTGCCAGAGTGGAAATGAGAGAATATATCCATGGACTTTGTTGTGGGATTACCGAAGACATCTAGAGGTAATAATGCAATATGGGTTATTGTTGATCGCTTGACCAAATCTGTTCATTTCCTTGCTATACGAGATACTTTTTCCCTAGATCAACTTTCCCGTCTGTATCTTAAAGAGATAGTCAGGTTACATGGAGTTCCTCTATCCATTGTATCTGATCATGATCCCAGGTTCACTTCTAACTTTTGGAAAGGACTTCAGAAGTCGTTGGGTACTGAATTAAATTTTAGTACAGCTTTTCATCCTCAATTCGATGGGCAGTCAGAACGAACAATTCAGACCTTGGAGGATATGCTACGAGCTTGTTCGATGGATTATCAGGGAAGTTGGGACCAACATCTTTCTTTGGTTTAATTTTCATATAATAACAGTTTTCATTCCAGTATACAGATGGCACCATTTGAGGCATTATATGGGAAGCGGTGTCGAACTACAGCTTTCTGGGATGAAGTGGGTGAAAGGAAGTTAATGGGACCATAATTGGTAGAAGAGATGGCAGAAAAATTTCAGCTGATACAGAAACACATGAGAACAGCTCAGAGCAGGCAGAAGAGTTATGTGGACAACAGGAGGAAGGATCTATCTTTTGAGGTAGGTGATCATGTTTTTCTCAAAGTATCACCATGGAAAAGTGTGATGTGATTTGGTAAGAAAGGAAAGCTGAGTCCAAGGTTCATTAGACCATATGAAATTCTGGAGAGAGTTGGATCAGTTGCATACTGAGTGGATTTACCTCCGAGTTTATCTCAGGTACACAATGTTTTTCATGTTTCAATGTTGAGAAAGTACATGATAGATCCATCTCATGTTTTGAGTCCAGAGGTAGTTCAGCTGGAAGAGAACCTATCTTATGAGGAACAACTGGTCCAGATTCTTGACCACAGGGAGCAGGTGTTACGGAATAAGGTGATTCATCAGGTAAAGGTTTTGTGGAAAAACCATATGATTGAAGAGGCAACATGGGAATCTGAAAATGCAATGAGGGATAAGTACCCCCATTTATTTGATAAGTAAATAAATTGCGGGGATGCAATTTTCTAAAGGGGGGAAGGATGTAACATCCCAAGTAAGTAATGAATAATAGATATTTTTATCTATGTATATTAATGAATTAGATAGTGTTTTAGAGGCTTAAAATGAAAATAAATCCAATCTTAAGCATGGAATACACTAATATTTTTAAAAGATTGTTTTACTGCCTTTTGATGGAAAACCATTTTTAAATCTATATTTTGAAAATTTTATAAGCTATGTTTGTCAAAATAAACTTATTCTTTATGATTGGGACATCAAAATTTACTTTGTGTGAATTTTTTGGTATTTTTCTGACAATGTTCATTTTTTAATGAATAGTGAAAAATACTGCATTTTACATCAAAACTGCTTTTTAATATAATTTATTTAAAAGATTAGATTATATTTTGAATTGGTTTTAAAGTGAAATTAGAATATATTTTTACCATTAAATCCAATTGTGGTCATTGGAATCAATTTCACTTTGAAATTGGACTTAAACTGGTGTCAATCTTTTGATACTTATTGTTTCATAAAAACACGCTATTTGTCATGACAACGAGAATTAATTATTAAATTAATTAATGTAAATTATATGATTTGAATTTTTTAAAATAGACATCATTTTTGAATTCAGAATATCAAATATATCTTAGGGTGAAGTTTTGGTATCTCTCTGAAAAACTTCAATTTTTGATGAATAGTGAAACCACTAAGTGGTAGTTAAAGAAACTGATTTTTCATTTAAATTAAATTTTACCACCTCTGTGATTTGATTTTCAAAAATCCGACAAACATGGTTGTAATTAAGAAGTAAAATGTGGTTCAATGAGATTAAAATAATTTTTTTGGTGAATAGTAACTTTTAAGTTCTTAATCGCGATTAGAGGTAATTAGTGTAGTTTAAGGTAAAAATAATGCTTTAATAAAATGAGATGAGCTTGACACATGTCCTACCCTCATTGGATGTGTCATGGCCGACCAAGAAAATCCATGGGTCAACTTGGGGACCCCATGGAGCCACTTTGGTTGGGAAATGACATAAATAACTTTTTATTAAATGTTAAAGTAAAAATGACACAAACATGAAATGTTTTACTAAAACAATTTTTACATGAGGTTATACAAATCATATTTTTGATTATAAATAGTCATTGGAAAGATAAAAATATTTCATATATCATAGTATTTTTTTTATAATTTTTAGACTTTAAATAAATTAAATTATTTATGACATCATGATGATGCAGCGATTACCTCATTAATAAAGGATTTAAATAAAATGAGAAGATAATGTAAAATCTATGACATAAACATTTCCAAAACCTATTGGGTGGGTATATTTAGAACCCTTATCACCTTATCCTAGAATTATATCAATGTGGGACCTTTTAAATCCGAAACTCATTTTCAAATAAAGTAATATTTCTTTACTTTCCAAGAGTGCCCCTCCTCTGCTCTTATAAAAGGCCCCCACCTCTACCTCCTTACCCACACTTAAAAAGCCTTTGGCTCAGATAACCCCTGCCCATTTTGTCTCTCCACTTCCCTATCTTACTCCTTGAAGCCTCACTTTGGGCAGAAGTCTTTCCAAGGAAGCCTTTGAGCTCAAACCAAAGGGAGTTACCCGATTTTAAGGTAATGTCTTCACTTGAGTCCTTTTGTTTTATTTTGCTTCTCCAACCACCTAAACTCTTTTTATTTATTTCTTTTGTAACACCTAAAATATATTAAATATACTAGGATGTTGTTATAAGAAGTATTCGAGCTACACTTACACACACCTACATCTAATGGTTAATGAACATACGGTTTCCGTGGATGATGAATTTATGCCTCCCGAAACGATGATTGTTCAACATTCCTTTAACACCTTCAAAGGTGGCCATTAAGATGTCACTATATTTATATATGATATATAATATGTTTATGTTTTCCTTAATCTTCTGTATTTTTCATTTTGGGCATAACTTTATGGTTTCCATTATGGGTAAACGCGATATCTTCATTTAAGGAAGTGCGGACTACCGCCCCTCAAAGTGATTTGATTTCGTTAATGCCATATGTGGGGCGTATAAATTATTTAATTAATGGTATTATATATGATATTATACTGGAATTATAATATATCTTTATATAATTATGATTCCATTCCATAAAAAAATACGAAATAGAAATGAAAGTAGCGTTCATGCGTACGTACGGCTTACCGTCTCCATGAATTGTGCATTTCATTTCTTACCTCTAAATGATTATGTAATATTATAAATGCACGTATATACTAGATATATATGATATATACATCATGATTATAATTCTGGATATAATGGATACATGAACAACTTGTAATTATAAAGGGTTTATTTTGACTCAAGTACCAATGATCGTTAAAACGACTGTTATTAACTTAAATAATTACATAGTGTTCATGACATGTCAATAAGTGATATAAAAGGAATAATGAACTTGAAAAAGGTTCTTAAGAAAGTATAAATTAACTCAAGTTTATTATTCTGTACATTAAAGAACGATCGAGTCAAGTCGGACCTGAGGTATGGGACTTCGTCTCAATCTCCTTTCATTGAGGCATATTTTATTTTATACACAACTTTCTTTTATACGGTGTATAAACCCCTTTGACTTTTAAGTTTATCCAAAAGGAATCTTTTTTATATGAAGCATTTAATAAACGACAAAAGGGAATGTTTTTGTCATACGTATGTGACGACAATGACTTCTTCGCCGCCGTGACCATTATTTGAGTTTCGGCTTCCTCTACAATCCATACCTTTTTTTTAAAGAAAAATAAATACCATGTTTTAATTTTCTTTTATTTTGGTATTGAAAATTGTTTTCATAATGTTTTTATATCAATGTTTTGTATTGATATCTTGTGATTGAAAGGTGGAAATGTTATGTTTCCTTTATGCATGTTTTATGTGATACGATTATATTGACGTTCTTGGGCATTATTATGAATACGGGTGGTTCCGTGATAAACTAAGGGTGGGTGAGCCCGATATAGCTCTCCAATGCATTGGGTAACGCGAAGGAGTGAAACGTTAAGGTTTCTCTGAAGAGATTTAGGGAATATACTGTGATGGGTATTCCAAACGTAACCAAGAGGGTTACTCCCTACGTAAGAATGTTATGAATGCCTCAAGTTACCTTTATATCTTATGATTTCTATGATATATTCATGATTTGATGAGGTATGTTAAAGTGCTTATATTTTATGGGTAAAGTATGATCTCATTCTTATGTATATATGTACCCATGTTTCTTTTCCATATTTTTATATCCCTTACTGAGCTTTTTATGCTCATCCCAAGTTTTTTTTGAAATGTTTTTCACAGGTCAAGGGAAAGGTACATGATATGATGATAGTGTCAAGGAAGTATCAAGAAAGAATCCATGTTTTATTTTAAATATGTTTCCATTGATGGGAATGAATAATACTATCTTTATGTAACCACTTTGTTTATATGTGGAATGTAATGCAAGTTTTATGATCTAATTCTCTAAAACTCTAAACCCGAAAAGATCCTCAATGTGTAATCTTATAATAACTCAAGATTAAGTAAGGTTTAAGGCTGGGGACTTATAATTCAGATGGTGTTTTTTATATTTTGGAAGTGTTTTTAATGGTGAAAAGTTGGAGAAAACTTAAGGGAAACCATGTAGATTCTCTCAAAAATTGTGCGGGGGGGTAAATATGGTATTTAATAGGAAGGTTCATGGTCTATATACATGTGTATCCTCATGAAGTGGATATTCATACGGTAGCTGCATGGTTTCCCTAACCATGTTAGATAACCATGTGACATTGAAATTTGTAGAAAGTGGTGATCTAATGGTTGGAAAAATAATTTCCAAATAATGAAACTTCATTAAAATTTAAAAAAAAATATAAAACAAAAATATCCCCAAAAAAACCGTGTTCTTATTTACCAAGATAATTATCTCAACTCTAAATCTTCCACTATGATATTTCTAGTGATCATTATCTTCTGATCTCTATTATCAATAATTATTTAACAGTTATATCTTGGAATCAAAAGGTAAAGGATTTATTTTTCATATATAATCTATATTTTCTCATTTTATATTTTATATAAACCTTGAAAAGAGTTTTTATTGGAAAAATCTATTGGATTATTGACCATTTGATCAAAATTTCTTGTGATTCTTCAGAATAATGGATTAAAGTGCCAGGATCTACATGATCATGTGAAATTTTACATGTGTCTATTATTTTTTTGATGGTGTATTTTCATGTTTCCAATATTATATGAAATGTGAAGGTTCATTGTTTATAAATATTTTTCACTATACATTAATATGAAAATGTCATGATAGAACTCAACTCATAAATAAGTTTGTTTTTTGATCTTGGAGTCCTTGGATGTGGTTGATTTCTACACTGTCTTTTACAAAACGATTTAATGATTTTATTTAATACAAATAGGTTTTGTGTGAAAGAAATTTGGAAGATCATGGATGTGGTGTGTGTTCATATTTCTCTAAAATGTGAATTTTTATAAAGATATGGAGATTAACATAATACTAAAGGAATAAGAGGAGATATCACAGTGTGAAGACCTGTTGAAGGATAGATCAAAAATAAAGAGCATTCAGATTGTTATTCGGCATGCATGGGTGAGAGAGAGAGAGAGATTGAACATGAACTAAAGATATCAAGTGGGTTCAAATGAAATATAGATGCTATTTGAAAAATCTCTATTTTTTTATGAAAATGTTTGATTTAATTATTTCTGTTATATATATTATACAAAAACTATTTTTTACTTATTTTTTATTTTTCACAATTATCTATTAAATTTATGATCTTACCCAATTCTTGTTATAGTGGTATCTGTGAGAATTCATGAGGTTATCCTATTGAGTATGATTACTCTGCCCCTGAATATGCACCATTATGAATATATATATGTTTCCTATGATATATAAAAGTAGAATATTTAATATTTCATGAGTTTAGCTTCATGAGGTTGAGTTTGTTGATATTTTAATATGGAACATTTTAGTTGGTAATGCTCATGTATTATAGAACAATATCTCCTTTATTGAAGATATTTTCTTTGTTATGGACTCTTAAGGATGATTATTTTTTTCCAATGTTAATATAATTATTTGTTTTTATTGTTTCAGTTATTGAATTTAATCATTTATCATTTATATCATTTTTGGATTTTTATTTTATTGGATGTCTGTTTCTGTTAACTTGTGTGTGTATAAGGTTAAAATGTTCCCTCAATTTCTTGTAAAACTATAAACATATATTTCCAACCTTTGGTGTTTGGGTAATTTCACCTATGGATCACTGAACCTGGGATCTTTAAAGTCCAATGGTTATTGTTAGGTTTTTATATCTACCGATAGGGTTAGTTGGGGGAATTAAGGTATAGAAATATAGACCATCTGATTGGTTATAAAATTGAGGATACATTACAAAATATTGAAATTTATTAATACCTTTTATTTTGTATAAATATATGAATTACACATTGGTTTAATGGAAAATTTTAAATATATCCTTTAATGGAGAATTTGGTCTCTAAACCAATACTCGGAGATTATTTTTTAAACATCCACTAATCTATTTTTTTCTATTTTTTTATATTTATAAAACAATTGTCATATTCTCATAAATATTTAAAAGACTTATTATTACTATGTTATATGTATTTCATATATTTTATATTTCCTCTATATGAACTATTTTAGTGTGATTTTTATTTGATATGTATTAAATAAATTTGATCAATATAAAACTTGAGTAATGTTATACATTTATTATGTTTAACATAAAACCACAGTTCTACCCCACTCCCATTATATTTACATTTTAATTACACACTTGGGAAAATATGGGTAATTATTATTTATTGGGATAAAGGGTTATCATATTTTTGAGGGAATTATATTATTTTGGGGAATGGAGAATTATCATATACTATTGGATTTTATGTCAAAGTGGTAGATATTATTTGATGAATAAATATTTAAATAAATTTTAGAAGAATTTAATATTTTGTTTTGTTTTTATGTTAGGGCGATTCAGGTTATTTTTTTGAAAAGATTATTATATTTATAGAATATATGATTATTGTATATACATTTTTTGTGTATGAAATTATGATTTATTAATGTTTTTTTAGAGATAAAAGTTAATATGATTTCAAAGAATATATTATAACATCATTATAATTTTTGGGTTTTGAAATTGGTCAAGTTTATTTTGAAGAGTTTTATTGTTGGATATTTTTGTAATTATTTATGTGAAACATTGATAATTAATTTTCATATTTTTGTTTTTAAGATTAAATTATTAATTCTTATGATGGATCATTCATATTTGATGGTGTATTATTATTACTAATTCTATCCATTTTAATTTTTTGTATTCATTTTTGAAATATGAAGAATAACTTATTATAAAAATACTTTATGCAATGAAAAAAATTGTCTTTTAGTGAATCTCAGGATCCATTTGGAGTTGATTTTCATGAATTAGTCCTGAAAATTTCATCTTGGATATTCATTATTTTTAATGTAAGATGAAGTAGTTTTGGAAAATGATCAAAACACACTATCAAAAGACAAAATTCCACTTAATGAATGGAATGAAATCATGTTTTTATATTTTCACATATTTTATTTCTTAACGGTAAAATAATTATTCAAATTCAAGTAAAAGTAAGATATATTTATCAATGATTATTTAGAAAACAACAATAAAATATCAATATACACCTATGAAAACTCATTCATTTTTGTGATTCATATAAAAGAAAAAAACTGTCATATATATATGAAATGTTGTAAGAATACATGATTTTACCATGTAATTTCCCTTAAATAATCATGGTGTTTATTGCATTCTTCACATGTAACCTCAAATGAAGATGAATAATGAAACATTATATAACTATTGAAATGTAGTCATTGTTTATGTGGGAAAAAACAAAGGTAAATATATTATGAAATATAGGTAGAAATAAGATAAGGGGAATTTTTATTATTACTGCACTAATAAAATTAATTTGACTAAATAACTTATAAGATCATTTTATTGAATAAATATTTTTTATTATAAAATTTGATTTTTATGTGATTTAGTTTATAAAACTAAATAAATTATATATAGGGTAAAGGGTTGATAATATTAACTTGTATTTATATATGAATAGTATATTAAAAATAAATTAATTATAAATTTATATAGAATAGCATATAAATGGATAAAACATTGAAAATTTATTTCAAATGAATATATTTTAATTATATTTTTTGATTTTATTTAAATGTTAAATTCTAAAATTTTATAATCTTAATTTTAGAAAATGAATTGAATCTTTTGATTTTTTATGACAACATTATGTTAGGATAAATTATTGATTTTTATTGAAAATAAATAATTATTTAGGTGAATTGTGAAAATGTAATTTGTACCAAAACTAAAACTTTATAATATTATATGAAAGAAATATATGTTTATAAAAAATTTATTTCATAAAATATGTCATTAAGAAGTAAAAATATTCTATTTGAAAATACTATATCTAGTTTTTGAGAACCAATGATAATCATTTTAGGAACAAAAGTACTATTTTCCAATAATAATTTTTTTTCTTTTTATTAATTATAAAATATGTTGATAAAATTTGTTTTTGGTTTTAATTAAAAAATTGTAATTAATAAACAAATAAATTACATATAAATCAAATATATTAATAATTTCACCTTAAATGTATTTTTTATACTTAAAATACACATTCTAAAAAAATGGGTCTGTATGTATTTATGTGATAATTTAAAAATTAAATTTCCTCATCTATAAAATATCTATTTTGATAAAATTATATTATACATTAAAATAATAAATTTAAAAATATTTTTTTATGACCACATTGAAATGTTTTTATTAAAATTAATTTTTGAGGGTAAAAATGGAGTTGTTGCGGTTATTGTAAATACGTTTTAAAAGGGAGTAACCTAGTGAAAATGATAAAACTTATTAAAAAATGTTCTAATGGATTTTTCATAGGGTATTGAACTTATCGTAACTCCCACTATATATATTTTTTTATTTTTTGAACCTTTACCACTGTGTAATATAATGAAATTATTTTCATGTAAATTGTATTTATAAAAATATCATTATCACCACTTGTAAATGAGGGAATATTCCAAAACATCATGTAAATAAAAAATTTATTTATTTTATTAAAACTCTTCTCATTTACGTTCTAATAGAATCATTTATATCTTTTATAAGCTCCTAGTCTTATTTAATTATCATAATCCCAAAATTATCAAAATTGTTTCGAAGAAAAGCTTAATGTTCTCAATGTGAGTACTCATTTTTCCATAAGTTTCTTCATCTATATCTTACATATGAAATTATAGTTTTATAATAAATAAATAATGGAATAATTATTGCTTTTAGACATAATATTATTATATTATGGGAATAATAATTGAACACCTTCTACCATTTTTATTAAGAAAAATGAAAATGTTATTCCTGCATTGTCCAGACAACCACCATCAGGAAATGATAAATTCTATTTTTCACCACTGAAAATATTAGAAGATTATTAAAGTTAAATTATATAATAATTATTAAATATGAAATATATTTATTACTACTAATAGGAAAATTTTAATCCATATTAGTTTCCTCTCATTATTTTAGAAATGAAAGAGTAAATAGTTAGTTGTGTGGACTATTTCCAGCACGAAGTGACATATATCATTTTTTTTCTTATTTCTATCTTACTTATTAAACCATATTAAAATAAAATGGAACACTTTAAATGATTAAAAATAACATTTCTTATCATCTTTATGTAATATATTAATCTCAAATAAACCATATTCATAATATTAACCATTGATTACTTATGTTAAGTTCTTGTTTAAGTCAGTCTAACCAGCTACTTGAACAATGCTATAAAATAATACAATTTATAACTCTAATAACATAACTATGTATAATATAATATATTAATAAGAAAATAAATATTTTATTTTGGTACTTGAATGGTATTACTAAAATTAAACTCATTCAGAAAAATATCACCTCTCATTTGTTAAGAATAACTGAAACATTCTCATCATCATGTTTATCTTCATGGACCATAACTGAAACACTCATAGAATGAAATTATATATATATAATTAATTATAAAACATAATTTATAATAACTTTAATTATATAATTATGATTCTATTTGGGAGAATAATTAATACTGACAACACTATCACAAAACTAGTTCAAAACAACCATGATTACTCCCACATGATATTGAAAATAAATATTAAGTAATTAATAAAAGTGTAATTAATTATTATAAATTCTGAGTAAAAATGTAAATATTCATAAATAATTTTATGAAATAATATATTAATATAGTTATATTTTTTAAATAGGATGATAGATTGAATTTGAGGTAATCAAGATAAAAATAAAGGCTATCTGTCTCAATCACCATTCATTGAGGCATAATTTAATATTATACACCAATCTTTTTTTATAGTGTATATACTTCCCCTTTGACTTATAATATCATGAATTATTTTTGAAATTATAATTTTCACTTTGATTCATTATCTTCCTCGTTGTGGGATATAATTGATATATTCCCTAAAATATATTAATTTTTCAAAACTCAATATGCTTTATTCAGTTATAATGTTTCTCATTCAACTTAATTTTTAATTTCATATAGAATACCCTATTTATATCATTGTTGATAAATTTTTATTCATGTTTTCTTTATTTACTAGTTCTCTTCCATCCTAGAAATAATATAATGTTAATAATAATTCACATCCTCTTAAATTATGGTTTCCCTATCATAACAATAATTTCCCTTCTGGTTATGTTTTCATTTTTTTTAATAAAAATGATATTGTGTGTTATATCCTATTACAATAATAAATTCCTTCTCATAATATAAATTTAATGTTTTATTTTCATTTTTATGAGGTTTAATTTCAATAATAGTTTTTTGAAACATAAAATGGGATCTTCTTGAAGCGTCCCTTGTTACTTTTGGATTACAAGTCATTATTATTTTGGTACCTTTTTCACTATCGTATTATCAATTGTTTTATCCATATTTTGTATATATGTTTATTAAAAATTTATCTAGATTTTTTTCACTTTAATTTTTGTGGTTAATACATTTTTTACATTCCCTTAAAAATTCCAAATTTATTGTAAACTAAACTTAAATTAACTTTCACATTTATTATTTCAAATGAAATTTCACCTCTATATAATGATTTTAAATATGAATATAGTTTTAGAAAACTAAATATTTTATTTAAAACATTCCTAGTTCAATTATTTTATAATTTAAATAATAATATTTTCCCCTTCCATAAGTGATCGTTGGCCCATATAAAAAATAAGCTCCTATATTGTTTATTTTTTTATTCTTACATCCCCTTGATCATTTTCATGAATATTCATACATTTAAAATTAATTATCAATAGCTATGAGTTTTATTAAATTAGGGATTCCTAAAATATTTATTTACATATTATATTCAAAATCTTTATGATATTGCCTTTTATTATGATTTTAGATAAGATTATGAAACCCACTTTATTCTCAGGTGTTTTATCATTCTAATACAGTATAAATGATTTATTTTCCTCATGTTTCACTTGAATAAATATAAATATTATGATTATAATTATTTTATGGGTGGGCCCAAAATAATATGGCCCTCTATTGTTTGTTTTTAATGTTTTCATATCATGAGATACCATTATGGTGCACTAGTAGTCAACCTAAACATGGTATGATATGTGATGGGTGGGTGTTGAATTATATAGTAATCCACTACATTTGGCATATCATTATATATCATGATATACAATGCATGAGATTATTTATTTATCTTTATCTAATATGGTATGTTTTAAACTTTGTTTATGGGAATGGGTAGTGAACTCCATCCATAATGGGGCTTATCACACTATGTTTAGTGGAATATATATTGAACCCAATACACTATATTAGATTTTACACTATTTTTATGGTAATGGTGATTGAAAACAATACAACACAAAACTATTACCAAAATATTAATTGTAATGGGGAGTAAACCCACTCAACTATGGTACATATTCCACAATCTGAGGATTGTCTTGAGAGTTAACCATGATATGTATTTATGATGGATGATTTATGTTAATGTCATATATTTGGGATTAGTGATTTTATGTTATCAATTCCTCCTTCCCTTTTTCCATGCTTATCTCAAACTATTATGTTAGGTTACATGTATGTTTCTTTAAGGTTTTATATCAACCCATGAATATTTTTTCATAACTATTATTTTTCAATATAATTTTTAATAAAATAATTATTTGTACTCATTTTGCCTCATATTTTTATTATCTCACCCTTGATGTTATATTGATTAGTTTTTCCTAATGTGTCATTTGACCTCACCCATTTTTATGTTTCACATCACCATGTTATAGGGATAATTATAACTTATGATAATCTTATAAGGGGGTCTATAAAAGTTCAATCATTGAGAAATAATAAAAAGCTTTTAAAATATGACGCCTATATAAATAGTCCTCAATTACACTAAATGAAAAGGTTCTTTGAGTTGTTTTATATTATTGAAATATTTTATGTTTAAAATAATGATAACTTTTTAAAAGAAATGTATATATTTCTTGTTCATATATATTTGGTACAAAAGGATGTTGTGGTTATTTTTGAATTTAATTTGATTATTTTTAGGCATTAGGATTATAGAAAATAATGGAAAACCATATCAATAAATCTACAGGATAAGTATAAGTATAAGATACCACTTGGGTTAATTATTTTGTTTTATTTAACATAACATCACAATATTTATATTACAATTGGATGAGGGAAACAATGTATATGTGACTAGGGGTAGTAACCTTAAATGTGGTATATTGGGTATTAACTCACTCATCACAAAGTTCACAATAAAGCGAATTTATTATATAGTTGGTTTGAAAATATTATAGGATAAGATATGATCAATAAGAGAATATTTTATATCAATTTTGAAGGATTTATTATTTTAATGAAGTTTGTTATAAATTACGAGATAATATGATGTAATGAAAACATTATTCAACTTATATTGATTAATATTGAACTGAAAACAAAATGACATTTTAAATAGTAAATTTTTTTGAGGTTGTGCTTTTGATAATATTTTTTAGGATAACTATATTCTTTTGCTAATTATTCTTGATTAATATTAACTGAATTTATATTTATAAATGGTTTAAGGAAAAAATAAAACATGTTAATATTATAATATATAGACAATATAGATATTATTCAGATAAATAAACCATTGGGATAAGAGATGGATTAAGAAATGTTATAATTTTTTAAAACCAATTGTAAGGAAAAATGATTAACTATATGAAAACAGTTGAAAGTTGATTTAAAAAAATATAGAGAAGGTTTGAGTTTCAATGATGTGTAAATTATGAATATTATAAATAAATGATGTTTCATTATCCTTCAGGTCAATAAAATTTGAAAATACAACTATGGTATTTTCTCAATAAAACTGGAAGATGCTTGATCTATGGTAAATGAGGGATAAAAACATCAATGTACTAAGGAAACAAGGATGATTTAATTTAACATGATATTTAATATTAGCTTTTTTCCTAATAACCCATTTTAAATTAATTATTTTATATGTAAGGATTTGTTGAACTATATAAAAAAGTGTACTAATAAAATTCATTAAGATGAAAATTGACACTAAAAACCTCTTAGACCATGGGAATAAGGAAATATCCAATTAAAAGTATACTATTTAAGGGGATACTGATAATTAATGGTTTTAAGGTATACTCATTCGTCACCATAATATTTTGGATGTCATATGTAATGTATTTTTTCCAAAACTATTTGTTGATGAAATAATAACACTTGGTGGTAGCATTGTTATATCAATGGTTTAATAACATTTTTATTGTTTTCTGGGATAATAATTCATGAATTTATTATAATCCTTATTTTATATAAATTTTATTTTATTTTGGAAATAGTTTTATCTTACTACATAGGGAAAATGTTAGAGTAATGAAATCACATGTAATGTTAATTGATAAAAGTCATGTTTAATTATAAAATATAATAAATTATCATATTTCACTATTCATAAAAAACCAACTATTTTCAAAAATCCCAAATATCCACCCTAACCAATTTTCAATGTGTAGAATTAAAAAATAAAATCCATTTTATAAAAATAACTTTACAAATAAGAGAAATTTAATTTTTAAATTAAATCATCATTTATTAGTAAAATACTAATTTTAATATTAGAACTGAATTTATAACACTTTAAAAAATTAATTAAGGTATCAAAAAATTAACTTATAATCATAAGAAAATGGAATATTAATTTATGAATATATTTTATAAAAATGAATTTTCTTTTAAATAATTATATTAATTATTAAATTGTAACAAAAAATTTATGCTTTACCAAAATACTAACAGTTAATTTGTCATTTTTAAAAAATTTAATTACTTATACTATGATATATCTATATGAAATTTTGTTTTAAAAGATGAAAAATTTTTATTTATACTTTCATAGGTGGGGTTACTATTCCAATTTCCATATTATTTTTCTTAAGGGTAATATTTCTATTCCAATATACAAATTACTATTTTGTTGGTATTGATTCCTAAATTTTATAAATACCTTTTATTTCATTTATTCTTCACTTATAATGTTTTTATTGTGTTATTAATGTGATTTTATACTATATGAAATAATAATAATAATGGAATTATCATTCGATAAATTTATGGGTCATTATAATAATTTTCTTATGTTATTTCTAGGAATGAGGTAATAATAAATCCATTTTCACACTTATAAACTATATTTTCCTAAAAAGAAGTTTCTTCACCTTTTACAAACATAATATAAATTTATTTTCCTATTATAGAAAATAAATTTTAAAATATTAAGATAATATTTTAAATTTTAATGTCTAAATTATCTTAGATTGTATTTTTTATAATTATATGAGTAGATAAAATTTTTAGTCAATAATGAAAAATATTGGTTTTTATTAAGAACCAAATTTTCATTTTAAATATTTAAAATGATTCAATTTTTTATGATTGTTTTAAAATTAGTATTTTTAATATTATGTTTTTTATTAAAATTTATTTCCTCCTAATCAATTATATATTTAATTTGGATATTAAAATTTTCAATACAAATGAAACTTTTATCTTTGGAATACCACTCATTTGACACATCTAGATTCTTAATTTTAAAATACATCCTACCAGATATATGAATATAATTTTCTAAGTGAATAAAATATTTTTAATCAGAGTAATTTATATTATATAATATGTTTAACATATTTTGTTTAACCATAATGAATAAAAAAAATAATAATAATTAATTTTTTATTAAGGTAAAGTGGTTTTACTGGGGGTTTAAGCTAAAAAGATATGAGGTAAAATTACTTAAAAACACTTCCAAAACTAATTTATAGACATATTTCAACCTTAATACCTATATGGTTCAATAATGTTCCATTTTAAATAATCTTTCATGTGAGAAATTTTTTCACACATTTTTATTCAAAAATTAAAATTATATCTTCTCCCTCAGTTATAAATGGAAACGACATTTCCTATCCTATTAACACTTAAAAAAATGGTTCATCAAATAGATATCCAAATACATTCCTATCTTCCCTTGTAAATTCATATAGTCTTGATTTTTATTTATAATCCATTCTATGTGGTATTGAGGTTTAAACATGTATGGGTTCCCCAAAGAAGAGGTATAATACTTATGCATATGTTTTCATATTTTATTTCTTCCTCTAACTCCTTAAATTTTTTTGTATCCATGATGATGTAATAGAATTATAATCACAAATATACTTATATTTTGTTATGATAATTATAGGATATTTATTCCTCTCATATTCCCTCAAATAGAAAAAGAAACCATGGATCATTTGTACGACAGATGACCACCTCACAAACTGATGCAGTTTGTTATCAATCACTGTTTATCAAAGATTGTTATGATGATGGATTTAAAGTATATATATTATATTTATAAAATTTTATGTATACATTTTTTATATAAAATTCAGATTTTTTATATTCCATACTTTTGGTACCCGCTGGTTGTACCCCTCGCTCTCTGTGGGAACTGACCCAGGCTCGAGTCCCGCCAGACTCGGACACTGTGCGTATTATGCACAGGGTGATTCAAATCCATTTGCCTAGTCGGGGAACGTGCGGCGCACTCTGGCATGGCGAGGCCCCCAGTGGGAGACGAGTGTTACCCTTACACACGTTTGCCAACGAGCCTGTACCCTAGTGGTACAGGCTCCTGCTTGGCATCCAAAAGACCCAGGATCAAATCTGGGCAGGGGAGAATTTCCCAGGTACTGTAGTATTACTATAGCAGGTACTGTTGCAGCGGCGACACTGTAGCAGTGGCAGCACTGTAGCGCCGGAGGGACTGTTGCAGATACTGTAGCGGTGGTGGTACTGTAGAAGGCACTGTAGCAGCACAGGTACTGTAGCAGTACTGTTCACCGAGGGGTCCTTTGGGCCATTAAATTGGGCTTTCGAGCCTTGTATTCAGGCCACTTGGCCTTGGGCCTTCGGGCTATGTAATGGGTCTCCTCTACCCAGTTTAAAAAGGTCTTTGCTTTCAAATAATAAATTGAGGCTTCGGCCCCAACCTTTAAAAAAAAACTACCACCTAAAAAAGTTATGTGATTCGTTTTTCACTAATTATTTTCATGGAAGATAATAAGGATAAATTTTATGAATATATATGAAATTTCAATTCCAATTATAATCAAATATCACATATAACTTCTCATCTTCCAACCCATTGGAAAAAAATAATGTTGATCATGTAAAGACCCATAAATTTCAAGGATTTTTTTTCTTAAATACTTTGGAATTTTACGAGTCTATGGCTTCTGAAAACACTTGATTCCGAGGCCCGGTGTGCCCAGAATAATTTTATGAAGTTTAGCTCAGGTATGTTCAGTGAAAGAATGAGAGAGTTTTTCTATCTTTTGAAACGGTGCTTGAAATTGAAATCCGAGGGCATCGATGAACTCACAACACCGGTAATTGTTTAAGGGGACCTTTACTGCAGTTTCGTTTTATGCGGGCTGTAAATTAAAAATTGGGGTTTATTTAAGAAGTTAAATAAAATTGTTGGAACAATTTTATGTCTTTGGAAGTTAATCCCTCCCATGGGAAGTTCTTGGTGGACCCACAACCACACAACTTCCCATGTGTGGATATTTGAGAGGTGAGTCCCACATGATCCACAACCTTTCACCTCCCCCTAAACTCCCTTAAACTCCCTTCAATAAATTGGAAATCCCCTTAATTTATGAGACTTATTCACCTTCTCCCCTCCATTAATTCTTTCCAACCCATCTCTAAATTAATTAAACAAATCTTTATTTAATTAATTAAGTGATTTGAATTTTGAATTGGATGTGTTAATAAAATATTATCCAAGCCTAATATTTTATTTTGGGGGAGCTTTGTTGTGTTGGAAAAGCTTTGGGGTGAGAGTTCTTGAGAAAAGGGAGAGAAGTATTCATCTCCTCAAACTAAGAACAGTTTTCTTCTCTGACGAAGAACACCCACCTTCAACGAAGAACGCTCCCCGGTTCTCCAATTCTTTTCTTTTCTCCACGAAAAGAGGGGAGACGCCACTTCTTCGGGTACACTCCGACGACGATGGAATTGACACCATCATCCACGACGCTCGGCTACCGTGAATCTTTTTCGAGGTAGGGGTTTAATTTGAGTATGTTTATATTCCCATGTTCTTCCCTTATAAAACAAAGAACGCAGATCAACTCATTATCAAGTTGATCCGTGGATGTTTTCTTTTGCAGGTTGGAAATAGTTATTTGCAGGGGAAATGTAGGGTGGATTGTTTCAATTTTATTTGAATAAAATTGTTCTTCATACAACGTGAAACATTTTTTATCTTTGGCTAATTGATAACGCCTAACGCGAAGGGCACATGCCAAATGAACACGGCCTGACGACCATACGATGGTTGTTCGTTTGTGCATGGATTGATGGGAAATGACAAAACGGGACCACAACGGTGATTTGAATCCGTCATAGTGAAGAGCAGGTCCCGGGAGAGCCGCAGGCACAAACAGTGGGTGAATCGGACCACCGGAGCGCGTCTGGTGGTCCGCGGAAGGCGTTGTCGGCGCGCCGCCGGAGTAGACTGCCGCAAATAAGCCACGGAGATGGTTTGAACCAGAATGGAAGTGCCATTCCGGGAAATTAGGAGGCGCGGCTTAATGCCACGCCAGTTGGGGGAGGCCGCGCCTCCCCACGCTCAGCTGGCCGAGCCAGCTTTCCCCAGCCGGGCCGGGGTGAGCCACCCAAGCCGGGATGCGCCGACCGGGCCGGACCAGGACCCGATTCGGGTCGACCCGGTTCGGGTTGACCCGGGGTGGGTTGGGCCGGGTCGGACCGGGCCCAAACCCCCCGTTTTGGGACCATTTTCGGTTAAACGACCATAACTTTTGCTACGGACCTACGATCTATACATCATTAGTTTTATAGGATTCCTTGGATTCAGACGGTCGTTTCGGTATATTACACTCAAGGTTTCGATGAAGTTTGTGTACGGCCGGGTTGGTTCGAACCCGAAACCAACCGGGCCCTCGGAGCAGAAACACTTATAACTTAAGGACCGGATGTCCTATTGACGTGTCGTCAATTGAGTTGGATTCCTTCTGATGAGATGGTTCTTTTGGCATACTCCATTTGAGGTTTTGATGAAGTTTGAGTATGGCCGGGTTGGTTTTAGCTTAAAAACCAACCGGGCCCCTCGAACGGAAAAGCCAATAACTTTCAGACCGGACGTCCGTTTGACGAACCGTCAGCGGCGTTGGTAATCTCGTTGAGAAACAGTTCCTTTGAGTATACCCCATGGGAGTTCAGGGTACAGTTGAGATATGGTCTAGTTGGTTCGTTCACGAAACCAACCAGGACCCCGGTATAAAAAGGTTAATAACTCACAGACCAGGCATCCGATTGACGCTCCGTCTATTGCGTTGAGACCCCTATGACGAGGTGTTATTTTGAGATACTTCTATGTGGGACTTCGTGACACTTGTAGTGTTGACCAGTAGCTCATGGAGCGTATCCTTTCAGAGACAAGAATATAGAGTACGGTGACCTTGTAGCTGGCAGAGACCTGATGACTGCTTGTCCAATTCGATTCAGAGTGACTTGACTAGCCCAGTGGGGATCACTACTATGTTGGGGTGATAGACCCATGGTGGAGGAGCACTACTATGTTGGGGCGGTAGACCCGCGGTACTCAATAGGAGGAGTACCTCTGTAGGCTATTAGGGGGAGCGCTACTGTGTTGGGGCGACAGACCCATGGCGGAGAGCACTACTGTGTTAGGGTGGCAGACCCGCGGTACTCGACAGGAGGAGTACCTCAGCAGTCTAAGGTTAGTGAGTGGAACCTCAGAGTCGCGACAGGACTACTACGCTCGATAGAGGAGGAGTTCCCCAGCAGCCGTGTTTTCGTCATCGTGAATAAAAATCCTGGTTTGAGTTGAGTCAATGACCTTTGTGTTTACCTCATGATTGAGATGAGTTACTTGATAACTTAGGTATATGTATGGGAATATACCTAAGTAAAAGTTATCTATTGAGATCTTTCTTTCTGGTTTATCCTTGTTGTATTTAGTGAGACCTTGAGGGTCTCTGGGGTCCCTACTGAGTATCTTTATACTCACCCTTGCACGAGCTATGCCCGCACCTTATTGTGTTGGATGCAGATGATGAACAACGCTGACCGAGGCAGAATGTACGAGGACTGGACAGTACCCGGAGGTGGACACTCGGCGTGATGGAACACGGAGCAGAAGATAGACACAGAGTGCTGAGGAGGGAATATATACCTACCCTTCAGGTAGGAACCCAGAGGACGATCCAGAAGTTGCTTCACCGTTCAGCTATTTGTATTTTCAGTTGTACTTTCTTTCATTTGTAGTTGTACCTTTCTGTTGGGATTGTATTCCAGCCCATTTGTACTTTCAACACTCTTGTTATACTGCTTTACTTAGTGTTTGATTCCGCTTGTACTCTGGTTGTGTGTGTTTACATTTCATAAAGGCAATGCCTTCCCTTTTTATCAGGATTTACGCATTTGGTGCTAGTCACCAGCCCCTGGCCTATGGGAGGTAGGCTTGGGGTAGTCACAACATGGGCCTGAGGTCGGTTCATGACAAATTGGTATCAGAGGAGTCAGTTCTACCGTAGAACTTAGGACTCAGATATTTTCTTTCTGTGAAGCAATAGTGTCAAGGGTACTAAGTGTGGTTTTCAGTTCAGGGAGTACAGTGTTGGTGCAGGCGGCCAACGTATCCATACACCAGGACCCTGAATTATGATTTCTGACTCAGTGCACGAAGGAACTGATTGCATGTGTTTTTTCAAAATTTTCTTTTAAATCAGCTCAAACCAGGTATAGTCATTTGACGGTGTCACATCTGTTTATTTCAGGATGTCTTCACCCAGTCAGTCAGCGTGAGTACCGAGTGGAGAGCGTGATGATAGCCCACCGAGAAGTGAGGCCTCAGTACAAGGACCTCTTCTAGTTGAGACACCAGTGGAGAGTGCACACCACTTGAGCATGTTGCACAAGTTCCAGCAACAGAGGCCTCCAAGGTTTCGAGGTGAGTCATATTTTCAAACAGTTGGGTACCAGATGGAGTTTGTAGCATGATATTTCCACATAGTAGGGACACCCACTGACTTGATGGTTTTTGTAACACCCCGAGATTTTATGAAAAATATTATTTTAATTTCATTAACGTCTTATGTTGTATTCTACACCAAGATTACCTTGCGCTATACGCAACACCATATTAGCTTGCAGTATACGCAACACTATTCTTGGACCGTGTTATACACAATTTTGATAATAGTTATTCTACGCAACATTGAGTATATATATATATATATATTAAATGTATAAATGAAATATGGTTGGATTCTGTTATACGAAACAATGAAGGATTCTTTCACAACACGCAACCCTGACTTGGCTTGCATTACACGCAATCGCGACCTTCCTCGATAGCGTGTGTTGTACACAATACCGGGTTTTAATAAACAATGTTATATTATTATAATATTGTCATGAACTAGCCGTTATGAATAGTATTAACTAAATTTTTAATTTTATAACATTATTATTCATCTTACACATTTCTAGAACATGGTATAAGAACAAAATAAATTTTTCGGGTAAAATAAGTATTTTTCAAAAAAATGCAGTTTTGCCGCCTTTTGATGGCGCACCCACTTTAAATCTATTTTTTGACATGTTTATAAGTTCAATTTAACAAAATAAAATTCTTCTTTGGAATCAAGAAATAAAAATTTACTTTGGATAAATTTTTCATATTATTCTGGTAACTTTCACATTTTAATGAATAGTAAAAACACGCTATATTTTAATTAAAAACAAATTTTTTCATCGTAATATCTTATGTGGTTAAATTATAATATTGAATGGTTTTAAAGTATAAATAGAATATATTTTTACCATTTAATATAATGTATGTCATTAGCATTGATTTTACCTTGAATTCGTAGGTTAAATCAATTCAATCTTTTGCAATGTTTTAAACAAAAACCCGTTTTTATTCGACAACGGGATTAATTTTAATTTAATTTCTGCAACTTCTGTGTATGGAATTTTAAAAAATGGATTCCATATTTGGAATCAGTGGGTCCAAATTATGTTAATAAGCTACTTTTTATTTTTGGGAATTATGAATAGTAACTACGGTAAATTTTATTTACCATAGTTAAAGGTAAATCTGGTAATTAAGGGTAAATATAATATTTTAAAATTACCCTAACAAATGTCAAAATCCTATTGGATGACTAAAAGTCGACCCATATCACCTAAGGGTCATATTAGAATCATTTAATGAACATTTGTCCATGAAAATAACTTAATTATTATTAAAACCAAAGAAAGTGACAACATGTCACTCTCTTAAATTTTATAAGTATATTAATTTTAATTTACTGATAAACTTCATGAAACTTCGAACATGAATAGTATACAGAAATCTAATGAAATTATCTACATCATATAAATTTATTTATAATTTTTAGGGATTAAATAATTATCATTAATTATGACACAATAGTGATGCAGAAATTGTTTATCTAGTGAAAAATCAAGAATAATGTTTTTTTTAAACTAATAGTGACCATAAAATGCACAAATACCTAACCAAAACTTATTGGACATGTAAATGTAAACCATAAGCATCCAATGGTCGAATATTTGACCATTTGGAGCCTTATAAAAGCGATTATGACACTTATATTATTTTATTTTAAATGATGCCAAAGTTGTCACATTCATAATTTAATAAATATAACAATTTAAATATTGTGATTTTAAGATGATAAATTCGAGTAAAAGTATTATTGTGAAATCTAATATATTTATCTTCATCATAGAATTTTATTTTAAATTTTATACAACAAATAATTATATTAAATAATTATACAAAAATGATGTAGTAATTATTTTATTAAGAGATAAACCAAATAAATGGTTTTAAAAATAATAAAATAAATATTATATGAACTATTTAATGTGATACACTAATTTTATAGATACATATGACCTTTTATTAATATATTAAAGCTTTTAGTTCGAACATATCTTCTGTATATATTTTATTTAAATTCAAATAAATGAATAGTGTCAAAATTGACACTATTGTTATTTTACAAAAATAACATATTATAAAATTGTTTAAAAATCACAAAAATATTTAAAAATTATAAATTTATATTTATATGGTCTATAATGTTATAAAGTAAACAATTATGGAAAATTCACAACAAATAAGTAATTATTTGTTATAATTTAAAATTTAGAATTTTATTACCACAAATAAACTTAAATAGATTAAATAAGGATAAATCAAAATGATAAGGTTTAAAATAAGATCCAAACATGTATAAATTTGATTGGTTGATGAGATTACAACCCTATCTCATCTAATCTTCGAATATGAGTCATTTTTGGAGGTTTTTAAGTGGGGTTAGATTTATTATAAATTAATATTTTTAAGAATTCCTAAGGTGCCCCTCTCCTCCCTTATAAAAGGGCACCTCCTCCCCCTCCTCCTCACACCAAATTGAGCACTCAATCTCGGCCAACCCCTGCAAAAATCCCTTCTCCACTTCCCTAGAATAGTCCTAGAGGTCCTGGTCTTCTTCAAAGACCAATCTTAGTTCCCTAAGTGAAGGATTCAAAGAAGCGTTCCAAAGAAGAGGTAATATCCATTACCGATCTTTTCAATTTCTTTCTTCTTCAACTTCTTCTTCTTTAGTTGTTTCATGATAAAGTAATAAAATCAGTATTACTTACATACTAATATGTTATTATAAATATGAAACAACCCTAATTCACCTTCTATCCAACCTACGGAAAAATGAAATCACCGCGCGTGCGTACGTACGGAATACCGTCTCCACGCCGTGGTGTAATCTATTTTCCACCATCACTTTAAAAGGATGGGTATAATGGTGTAATGAGTAACTATTTATGATTATTATAAAGTAATATTGATACTGAAATAATATATATATACTCCAATACAGTTCCACGATCATAGGAACGATATCATCACTCGTGCGTACGTACGAAATACCGTCTCCACGATGTGATGCGACTTGTTCTACATGATCATCATTACATAGTAATTATATAAATTGAATGAATAAATATGATATATGTTACACTAATACCATTCTGGATATAAGGTATCTATAACCTTAAAAGAAGAATAAGAATGTATTCGGCAAAACACGCATAAGAACAAAAGGCAATAAAGACCCGAGTAACAAGTAACAATGAAATATTACTATCAAGAAGCTAAGAATATGACCATATATGATATCATATCAATATGTATGATTCTTTAATAAGTCAATAACATTATTTAAACCATTATACAGGAGCTTCGGACACGTACAAAGCAAATTGGACCTAAGGTAAGGGAAATATCACAATCTCATTTTTATCTGAGATTGTTTATTCGTAAGTATTTACTGGGGTGTATTTTATCATCCACATCCATGTTTCATCAATATGTAATATTATTTACATCCACCTACAATTGTTTAAATCCATTTTTACCCTTCGGTGAGTTTTTAGTAATATCTATGAAAGGAATCTTTTGTCGTACGAGGTACTTTTTGACTTTTCCGACAAAAGTACGAAGAATGTTTTTTTAACTTATACGGCATGAATGGATTTTTAAAACATTATTTCTAAGAAACTTCCTTTACAAGTATTCAAGTTTGTTTTTAATCAACCTCTTTTAGTTTAAAATTGCATGACATGTTAAGAAAGGAAAAGTGTTTTTGAAGTAGAAAGGATATTTTCCTCAAGAATAAAGTTCAAGTGTTTTATCAAAATTATTTTCCATCTAAGATAATAAAGGGTTCTGTTTTTATCCCTATTATTAAATTGATTTGTTCATGTTGTGATGGAATTATTTTTATGAATTCCTTTATCTTATAGGAATTGTTTTATGATGTCATGTTGTTTAAGAATCCCATTTTTATTACATGGGTTATGCGATGATGTATGATTTATGATTATGTGGCACACATAAGAAAGGATTCATTATAAGATGGGTGGGACCTATATCTCCCTCCAATGCATTGGGTAAAGATTTTATATCTCATGAGATAGACATGGCTGGAATGGTAGGTTATACCGGTTCAGTGAAATAGGACTGAAACGAGGGTTACTCGATTTAGAAAGGGACTTTGTCCACTAAGATAGTCTTGGCAATAAGTCTTGACTAACAAGAAATGATTCTCTATGATTATGTGTGAATGCCACAAAGTTTCATGTTTTATGTTATGATTATTGTGATTACATTTCACTGCCATGATTTACCTCATGTTATGAAATTATGATCTCTTTTGCAGGTTAAGATTTCCAAAAGTTATGTGCTTATGTATATGATGTGATTGATATTTCTTTTGTTTACCCTTACTGAGCATTTGAGCTCACCCTTTTATGTTTTCTTTTCCCCAGGATATAAAGAAAGGTTTTAGGTAAAAAAAAAGAAGATCTTTATGGGAGATGTTGAAGATCTTTCACCACGATTAGAAGATTATATTCCGAGTTTCCAAAGACACTAAACCATTACGGTCCTTGTGTGTGTGTTTTTGTTATGTACTAAGTATTCCGCAAATGTAATGTAATGTCCATGTACGATAAGCTTCGGGTCTCTACAGTTGGTATCAGAGGAAAGGTTTAGTCAACCTTTGGAAACTAGGATGCGAAAACGTTAGTGAGACCCCTAGAGATATTTCTAAGGTATGTCTAGGGATGTCCCTAGGGATAAGTATACGTATATGTTATAGTAATAGAATTACGCTAACAATCATAGAATTAAACCTAAGATGTTGGATATTGAAGGTACTCCCCCTTTATTATGTTGTTTTCCCTAGCATGATTTTTGCCTCTCACACTATTCTTTTTGGGTTTTAGACGATGGCTGGAACCCGAAGGAACCGTGTTAATCAATGCAATGGACAATGCAATGATTGCCCTCCTGAACAAACAAATGTTATGGGAGATGGAGTGAAAAATCTTATTGCTATACTTGCACAAGCTATGAATCATTCTGGACTTCCAAATGAGCAGAGAAGGGAACAATATTCTATTGAGTCCTTCATGAGGCAACGTCCACCTTCTTTCAGTGGGTCTTCTGATCCACTTGTGGCTGAACAATGGATCAGTACTACTGAAAAGATATTTTCAGTTCTTCAATGTTCTGAACATGATAAAGTCATCTTAGCAGTATATCGTTTGGAAGGTAAAGCTGATCAATGGTGGAATCTTATCAAGAATACGAGGCCAAGAGATGAAATTGAGTCCATGGAATGGGACGAGTTCAAGAACTTGTTTTTCAGTAAGTACTTCCCTCGTATTCTTCGAACAAAGATGGAGAAAGAGTTTCTTGAACTGAAGCAAAGGGACGATGAATCTGTTGGTACCTATGAAGCAAATTTTACAAGACTTGCAAGGTATGCTTCTGGAATTATCATCCAACCTGAAAGTAAAGTTGATCGATTTTTCAGTGGCTTAAAACCAAGTCTTCGAAGGGCATTAGCTATAAGAGACTTCAGTAGCTATGAAGAAATTGTGCGTTGTGCTATCAAGGTAGAAATGGAAGTTGGTGTTACATATCCATCTCATGGTTTTGACAAGAAACGAAAGATGGAGTTCAAGGAGAAATCTCAGAATAATGGTGAAAAGAAGATGAATGTTTCCTTATGCACAAAGTGTGGAAAGAAGCATGGTGGAGATTGTCTTAAAGGGACTAGAAAATGTTTTAAGTGTGGAAAAGAAGGTCATCGAGCAACTGAGTGTCGAAGTAATGGAAAAAGGGTTTCTAATGATATGAATAAAGCAAACACTGCAGAGAACGCACCGCCAACACTTCAATGCTTCAAGTGCAAGGAAATGGGGCATTATGCTAATAATTGCCCTAATCCAAGGGTTAGTGATGATCAACATGAGCAACCACTGAAGGCAAAGGACAAAGGGAAATCACATGCGATCACTATTGGCAATGTTGAATATGACAACGATGTGGTGGAATGATTAAGTGTTTATGTAATGGGATTCCAAAATAATGTTGTATCATTGAGTATTGCAATAATTATTGATGTGGTATTCAAAGTGATTGAGATATTTTTGGAAATAAGATGATATGCGCATAATGAAGACGAGAAAATGAAATGTTTAATAGTATTCATGA
Source organism: Viscum album (assembly GCA_963277665.1). Taxonomy (NCBI): domain Eukaryota; kingdom Viridiplantae; phylum Streptophyta; class Magnoliopsida; order Santalales; family Viscaceae; genus Viscum; species Viscum album. Next base: position 966,419,910 of record OY728127.1, read on the forward strand.
GCTCATGATTGATATAAGGAATAAGTGATATCATGGTTTGAGTATATAGAATTTTGAGGATTTTGGTATGTGGAAAGTGTTAACTTTTAACTGCACCCATGTTTTCACTAAGGTATTCAATAGAATACACGATTAAGGACTTTGAATGTTTGGAATGTGACCAACAAGACATATCTTATGATATGTGGGGATCAACGACAGTATTAAATCTCTGGTAATCGTTGTCACTATATTATGAGAGTGGACTGCAGTATTATGTATAAGCCTAAAGATTAGACTGGATTATGTTGGACATAAGTTAGTATTGTTTAAGGATAGAAGATTTTCGATATTATTGATGGGATGTTATAGTAACGTAGTTTTAGAAAAAGGACAACCTACAGGACGGGCGACAGCCCATCACTTCGGACAAGGCTGTAGGAATCGAACCCACAACCGAAGTGCGACTGGCCTTTATCGCCTACCACTGACTTACAGGAAGTCCCTGTTTAGTAGAAAACTAGTTTTATTATATTAAGCAGTATGATATGTGAAGTATAAGTTCATTTTAGGAACCATATATGATTAATCTCACTATAGATCGACTTATGTATATAATTTTTGCTAACCTTTTGTTTGAGACAGATGGAATGACCCGTCATTCTATCACATGATCTGCTAACACTTCACGAATAACAAATTCAACTTCATTTATTTAAGAGATGAAGTGGAAATTGTTCAAGGCAAGAACAACAGTGAGATTGTACCAAAATAAAGTAAGTATTTATTGTAATTCAAATTTTCAACTTTAGGGAAATGATCTTGAAAACCAAAAATGTTGTCCTAGTGCCCTTATATCCGATGAATCAGATGATACCCTAGATCATCACAAATTTATGGCTTTGTGATTGCTAGCTTTTCCATAGCCATGTTCTCTACCACTCTCCATCAGAACATGATGGTTAGATTTCTCTTCCATATCCATATTTTCACCTATGTGGAAACCCAGTGATTAGTTTATTTGGGTAACTGTTACGTTTCATACTTTTGTTTTTTAAAGATAAGTTTGGGTATTCCTTTTTACGATGTGGGTTTCTATCAAAGAAACTTTCAAATAGTAAACCATTTATAACCCCGACGAATTTCGAGGGCGAAATTCATTTTAAGGGGGGTAGAATGTAACACCCCAAGATTTTATGAAAAATATTATTTTAATTTCATTAACGTCTTATGTTGTATTCTACACCAAGATTACCTTGCGCTATACGCAACACCGTATTAGCTTGCAGTATACGCAACACTATTCTTGGACCGTGTTACACACAATTTTGATAATAGTTATTCTACGCAACATTGAGTATATATATATATATATATTAAATGTATAAATGAAATATGGTTGGATTCTGTTATACGAAACAATAAAGGATTCTTTCACAACACGCAACCCTGACTTGGCTTGCATTACACGCAATCGCGACCTACCTCGATAGCGTGTGTTGTACACAATACCGGGTTTTAATAAACAATGTTATATTATTATAATATTGTCATGAACTAGCCGTTATGAATAGTATTAACTAAATTTTGAATTTTATAACATTATTATTCATCTTACACATTTCTAGAACATGGTATAAGAACAAAATAAATTTTTCGGGTAAAATAAGTATTTTTCAAAAAAATGCAGTTTTGCCGCCTTTTGATGGCGCACCCACTTTAAATCTATTTTTTTACATGTTTATAAGTTAAATTTAACAAAATAAAATCCTTCTTTGGAATCAAGAAATAAAAATTTACTTTGGATAAATTTTTCATATTATTCTGGTAACTTTCACATTTTAATGAATAGTAAAAACACGCTATATTTTAATTAAAAACAACTTTTTTCATCGTAATATCTTATGTGGTTAAATTATAATATTGAATGGTTTTAAAGTATAAATAGAATATATTTTTACCATTTAATATAATGTATGTCATTAGCATTTATTTTACCTTGAATTCGTAGGTTAAATCAATTCAATCTTTTGTAATGTTTTAAACAAAAACCCGTTTTTATTCGACAACGGGATTAATTTTAATTTAATTTCTGCAACTTCTGTGTATGGAATTTTAAAAAATGGATTCCATATTTGGAATCAGTGGGTCCAAATTATGTTAATAAGCTACTTTTTATTTTTGGGAATTATGAATAGTAACTACGGTAAATTTTATTTACCATAGTTAAAGGTAAATCGGGTAATTAAGGGTAAATATAATATTTTAAAATTACCCTAACAAATGTCAAAATCCTATTGGATGACTAAAAGTCGACCCATATCACCTAAGGGTCAGATTAGAATCATTTAATGAACATTTGTCCATGAAAATAACTTAATTATTATTAAAACCAAAGAAAGTGACAACATGTCACTCTCTTAAATTTTATAAGTATATTAATTTTAATTTAGTGATAAACTTCATGAAACTTCGAACATGAATAGTCTACAGAAATCTAATGCAATTATCTACATCATATAAATTTATTTATAATTTTTAGGGATTAAATAATTATCATTAATTATGACACAATAGTGATGCAGAAATTGTTTATCTAGTGAAAAATCAAGAATAATGTTTTTTTTAAACTAATAGTGACCATAAAATGCACAAATACCTAACCAAAACTTATTGGACATGTAAATGTAAACCATAAGCATCCAATGGTCGAATATTTGACCATTTGGAGCCTTATAAAAGCGATCATGACACTTATATTATTTTATTTTAAATGATGCCAAAGTTGTCACCTTCATAATTTAATAAATATAACAATTTAAATATTGTGATTTTAAGATGATAAATTCGAGTAAAAGTATTATTGTGAAAGGTAATATATTTATCTTCATCATATAATTTTATTTTAAATTTTATACAACAAATAATTATATTAAATAATTATACAAAAATGATGTAGTAATTATTTTATTAAGAGATAAACCAAATAAATGGTTTTAAAAATAATAAAATAAATATTATATGAACTATTTAATGTGATACACTAATTTTATAGATACATATGACCTTTTATTAATATATTAAAGCTTTTAGTTCGAACATATCTTCTGTATATATTTTATTTAAATTCAAATAAATGAATAGTGTCAAAATTGACACTATTGTTATTTTACAAAAATAACATATTATAAAATTGTTTAAAAATCACAAAAATATTTAAAAATTATAAATTTATATTTATATGGTCTATAATGTTATAAAGTAAACAATTATGGAAAATTCACAACAAATAAGTAATTATTTGTTATAATTTAAAATTTAGAATGTTATTACCACAAATAAACTTAAATAGATTAAATAAGGATAAATCAAAATGATAAGGTTTAAAATAAGATCCAAACATGTATAAATTTGATTGGTTGATGAGATTACAACCCTATCTCATCTAATCTTCGAATATGAGTCATTTTTGGAGGTTTTTAAGTGGGGTTAGATTTATTATAAATTAATATTTTTAAGAATTCCTAAGGTGCCCCTCTCCTCCCTTATAAAAGGGCACCTCCCCCCCCTCCTCCTCACACCAAATTGAGCACTCAAGCTCAGCCAAACCCTGAAAAAATCCCTTCTCCACTTCCCTAGAATAGTCCTAGAGGTCCTGGTCTTCTTCAAAGACCAATCTTACTTCCCTAAGTGAAGGATTCAAAGAAGCGTTCCAAAGAAGAGGTAATATCCATTACCGATCTTTTCAATTTCTTTCTTCTTCAACTTATTCTTCTTTAGTTGTTTCATGATAAAGTAATAACATCAGTATTACTTACATACTAATATGTTATTATAAATATGAAACAACCCTAATTCACCTTCTATCCAACCTACGGAAAAATGAAATCACCGCGCGTGCGTACGTACGGAATACCGTCTCCACGCCGTGGTGTAATCTATTTTCCACCATCACTTTAAAAGGATGGGTATAATGGTGTAATGAGTAACTATTTATGATTATTATAAATTAATATTGATACTGAAATAATATATATATACTCCAATACAGTTCCACGATCATAGGAACGATATCATCACTCGTGCGTACGTACGAAATACCGTCTCCACGATGTGATGCGACTTGTTCTACATGATCATCATTACATAGTAATTATATAAATTGAATGAATAAATATGATATATGTTACACTAATACCATTCTGGATATAAGGTATCTATAACCTTAAAAGAAGAATAAGAATGTATTCGGCAAAACACGCATAAGAACAAAAGGCAATAAAGACCCGAGTAACAAGTAACAATGAAATATTACTATCAAGAAGCTAAGAATATGACCATATATGATATCATATCAATATGTATGATTCTGGAATAAGTCAATAACATTATTTAAACCATTATACAGGAGCTTCGGACACGTACAAAGCAAATTGGACCTAAGGTAAGGGAAATATCACAATCTCATTTTTATCCGAGATTGTTTATTCGTAAGTATTTACTGGGGTGTATTTTATCATCCACATCCATGTTTCATCAATATGTAATATTATTTACATCCACCTACAATTGTTTAAATCCATTTTTACCCTTCGGTGAGTTTTTAGTAATATCTATGAAAGGAATCTTTTGTCGTACGAGGTACTTTTTGACTTTTCCGACAAAAGTACGAAGAATGTTTTTTTAACTTATACGGCATGAATGGATTTTTAAAACATTATTTCTAAGAAACTTCCTTTACAAGTATTCAAGTTTGTTTTTAATCAACCTCTTTTAGTTTAAAATTGCATGACATGTTAAGAAAGGAAAAGTGTTTTTGAAGTAGAAAGGATATTTTCCTCAAGAATAAAGTTCAAGTGTTTTATCAAAATTATTTTCCATCTAAGATAATAAAGGGTTCTGTTTTTATCCCTATTATTAAATTGATTTGTTCATGTTGTGATGGAATTATTTTTATGAATTCCTTTATCTTATAGGAATTGTTTTATGATGTCATGTTGTTTAAGAATCCCATTTTTATTACATGGGTTATGCGATGATGTATGATTTATGATTATGTGGCACACATAAGAAAGGATTCATTATAAGATGGGTGGGACCTATATCTCCCTCCAATGCATTGGGTAAAGATTTTATATCTCATGAGATAGACATGGATGAAATGGTAGGTTATACCGGTTCAGTGAAACAGGACTGAAACGAGGGTTACTCGATTCAGAAAGGGACTTTGTCCACTAAGATAGTCTTGGCAATGAGTCTTGACTAACAAGAAATGATTCTCTATGATTATGTGTGAATGCCACAAAGTTTCATGTTTTATGTTATGATTATTGTGATTACATTTCACTGCCATGATTTACCTCATGTTATGAAATTATGATCTCTTTTGCAGGTTAAGATTTCCAAAAGTTATGTGCTTATGTATATGATGTGATTGATATTTCTTTTGTTTACCCTTACTAAGCATTTGAGCTCACCCTTTTATGTTTTCTTTTCCCCAGGATATAAAGAAAGGTTTTAGGTAAAAAAAAAAAGAAGATCTTTATGGGAGATGTTGAAGATCTTTCACCACGATTAGAAGATTATATTCCGAGTTTCCAAAGACACTAAACCATTACGGTCCTTGTGTGTGTGTTTTTGTTATGTACTAAGTATTCCGCAAATGTAATGTAATGTCCATGTACGATAAGCTTCGGGTCTCTACAGTTGGTATCAGAGGAAAGGTTTAGTCAACCTTTGGAAACTAGGATGCGAAAACGTTAGTGAGATCCCTAGAGATATTTCTAAGGTATGTCTAGGGATGTCCCTAGGGATAAGTATACGTATAGGTTATAGTAATAGAATTACGCTAACGATCATAGAATTAAACCTAAGATGTTGGATATTGAAGGTACTCCCCCTTTATTATGTTTTTTTCCCTAGCATGATTTTTGCCTCTCAAACTATTCTTTTTGGGTTTTAGACGATGGCTGGAACCCGAAGGAACCGTGTTAATCAATGCAATGGACAATGAAATGATTGCCCTCCTGAACAAACAAATGTTATGGGAGATGGAGTGAAAAATCTTATTGCTATACTTACACAAGCTATGAATCATTCTGGACTTCCAAATGAGCAGAGAAGCGAACAATATTCTATTGAGTCCTTCATGAGGCAACGCCCACCTTCTTTCAGTGGGTCTTCTGATCCACTTGTGGCTGAACAATGGATCAGTACTACTGAAAAGATATTTTCAGTTCTTCAATGTTCTGAACATGATAAAGTCATCTTAGCAGTATATCGTTTGGAAGGTAAAGCTGATCAATGGTGGAATCTTATCAAGAATACGAGGCCAAGAGATGAAATTGAGTCCATGGAATGGGACGAGTTCAAGAACTTGTTTTTCAGTAAGTACTTCCCTCGTATTCTTCAAACAAAGATGGAGAAATAGTTTCTTGAACTGAAGCAAAGGGACGATGAATCTATTGGTACCTATGAAGCAAATTTTACAAGACTTGCAAGGTATGCTTCTGGAATTATCATCCAACCTGAAAGTAAAGTTGATCGATTTTTCAGTGGCTTAAAACCAAGTCTTCGAAGGGCATTATCTATAAGAGACTTCAGTAGCTATGAAGAAATTGTGCGTTGTGCTATCAAGGTAGAAATGGAAGTTGGTGTTACATATCCATCTCATGGTTTTGACAAGAAACGAAAGATGGAGTTCAAGGAGAAATCTCATAATAATGGTGAAAAGAAGATGAATGTTTCCTTATGCACAAAGTGTGGAAAGAAGCATGGTGGAGATTGTCTTAAAGGGACTAGAAAATGTTTTAAGTGTGGAAAAGAAGGTCATCGAGCAGCTGAGTGTCGAAGTAATGGAAAAAGGGTTTCTAATGATATGAATAAAGCAGACACTGCAGAGAACGCACCGCCAACACTTCAATGCTTCAAGTGCAAGGAAATGGGGAATTATGCTAATAATTGCCCTAATCCAAGGGTTAGTGATGATCAACATGAGCAACCACTGAAGGAAAAGGACAAAGGGAAATCACATGCGATCACTATTGGCAATGTTGAATATGAAAACGATGTGGTGGAATGATTAAGTGTTTATGTAATGGGATTCCAAAATAATGTTGTATCATTGAGTATTGTAATAATTATTGATGTGGTATTCAAAGTGATTGAGATATTTTTGGAAATAAGATGATATGCGCATAATGAAGACGAGAAAATGAAATGTTTAATAGTATTCATGAGCTCATGATTGATATAAGGACTAAGTGATATCATGGTTTGAGTATATAGAATTTTGAGGATTTTGGTATGTGGAAAGTGTTAACTTTTAACTGCACTCATGTTTTCACTAAGGTATTCAAGAGAATACACGATTAAGGACTTTGAATGTTTGGAATGTGACCAACAAGACATATCTTATGATATGTGGGGATCAATGACAGTATTAAATCTCTGGTAATCGTTGTCACTATATTATGAGAGTGGACTGCAGTATTATGTATAAGCCTAAAGATTAGACTGGATTATGTTGGACATAAGTTAGTATTGTTTAAGGATAGAAGATTTTCGATATTATTGATGGGATGTTATAGTAACGTAGATTTAGAAAAAGGACAACCTGCAGGATGGGCGACAGCCCATCACTTCGGACAAGGCTGTAGGAATCGAACCCACAACCGAAGTGCGACTGGCCTTTATCGCCTACCACTGACTTACAGGAAGTCCCTGTTTAGTAGAAAACTAGTTTTATTATATTAAGCAGTATGATATGTGAAGTATAAGTTCATTTTAGGAACCATATATGATTAATCTCACTATAGATCGACTTATGTATATAATTTTTGCTAACCTTTCGTTTGAGACAGATGGAATGACCCGTCATTATATCACATGATCTGCTAACACTTCACGAATAACAAATTCAACTTCATTTATTTAAGAGATGAAGTGGAAATTGTTCAAGGCACGAACAACAGTGAGATTGTACCAAAATAAAGTAAGTATTTATTGTAATTCAAATTTTCAACTTTAGGGAAATGATCTTGAAAACCAAAAATGTTGTCCTAGTGCCCTTATATCCGATGAATCAGATGATACCCTAGATCATCACAAATTTATGGCTTTGTGATTGCTAGCTTTTCCATAGCCATGTTCTCTACCACTCTCCATCAGAACATGATGGTTAGATTTCTCTTCCATATCCATATTTTCACCTATGTGGAAACCCAGTGATTAGTTTATTTGGGTAACTGTTACGTTTCATACTTTTGTTTTTTAAAGATAAGTTTGGGTATTCCTTTTTACGATGTGGGTTTCTATCAAAGAAACTTTCAAATAGTAAACCATTTATAACCCCGACGAATTTCGAGGGTGAAATTCATTTTAAGGGGGGTAGAATGTAACACCCCGAGATTTTATGAAAAATATTATTTTAATTTCATTAACGTCTTATGTTGTATTCTACACCAAGATTACCTTGCGCTATACGCAACACCGTATTAGCTTGCAGTATACGCAACACTATTCTTGGACCGTGTTACACACAATTTTGATAATAGTTATTCTACGCAACATTGAGTATATATATATATATATATTAAATGTATAAATGAAATATGGTTGGATTCTGTTATATGAAACAATAAAGGATTCTTTCACAACACGCAACCCTGACTTGGCTTGCATTACACGCAATCGCGACCTTCCTCGATAGCGTGTGTTGTACACAATACCGGGTTTTAATAAACAATGTTATATTATTATAATATTGTCATGAACTAGCTGTTATGAATAGTATTAACTAAATTTTTAATTTTATAACATTATTATTCATCTTACACATTTCTAGAACATGGTATAAGAACAAAATAAATTTTTCGGGTAAAATAAGTATTTTTCAAAAAAATGCAGTTTTGCCGCCTTTTGATGGCGCACCCACTTTAAATCTATTTTTTGACATGTTTATAAGTTCAATTTAACAAAATAAAATTCTTCTTTGGAATCAAGAAATAAAAATTTACTTTGGATAAATTTTTCATATTATTCTGGTAACTTTCACATTTTAATGAATAGTAAAAACACGCTATATTTTAATTAAAAACAAATTTTTTCATCGTAATATCTTATGTGGTTAAATTATAATATTGAATGGTTTTAAAGTATAAATAGAATATATTTTTACCATTTAATATAATGTATGTCATTAGCATTGATTTTACCTTGAATTCGTAGGTTAAATCAATTCAATCTTTTGCAATGTTTTAAACAAAAACCCGTTTTTATTCGACAACGGGATTAATTTTAATTTAATTTCTGCAACTTCTGTGTATGGAATTTTAAAAAATGGATTCCATATTTGGAATCAGTGGGTCCAAATTATGTTAATAAGCTACTTTTTATTTTTGGGAATTATGAATAGTAACTACGGTAAATTTTATTTACCATAGTTAAAGGTAAATCTGGTAATTAAGGGTAAATATAATATTTTAAAATTACCCTAACAAATGTCAAAATCCTATTGGATGACTAAAAGTCGACCCATATCACCTAAGGGTCATATTAGAATCATTTAATGAACATTTGTCCATGAAAATAACTTAATTATTATTAAAACCAAAGAAAGTGACAACATGTCACTCTCTTAAATTTTATAAGTATATTAATTTTAATTTACTGATAAACTTCATGAAACTTCGAACATGAATAGTATACAGAAATCTAATGAAATTATCTACATCATATAAATTTATTTATAATTTTTAGGGATTAAATAATTATCATTAATTATGACACAATAGTGATGCAGAAATTGTTTATCTAGTGAAAAATCAAGAATAATGTTTTTTTTAAACTAATAGTGACCATAAAATGCACAAATACCTAACCAAAACTTATTGGACATGTAAATGTAAACCATAAGCATCCAATGGTCGAATATTTGACCATTTGGAGCCTTATAAAAGCGATTATGACACTTATATTATTTTATTTTAAATGATGCCAAAGTTGTCACATTCATAATTTAATAAATATAACAATTTAAATATTGTGATTTTAAGATGATAAATTCGAGTAAAAGTATTATTGTGAAAGCTAATATATTTATCTTCATCATAGAATTTTATTTTAAATTTTATACAACAAATAATTATATTAAATAATTATACAAAAATGATGTAGTAATTATTTTATTAAGAGATAAACCAAATAAATGGTTTTAAAAATAATAAAATAAATATTATATGAACTATTTAATGTGATACACTAATTTTATAGATACATATGACCTTTTATTAATATATTAAAGCTTTTAGTTCGAACATATCTTCTGTATATATTTTATTTAAATTCAAATAAATGAATAGTGTCAAAATTGACACTATTGTTATTTTACAAAAATAACATATTATAAAATTGTTTAAAAATCACAAAAATATTTAAAAATTATAAATTTATATTTATATGGTCTATAATGTTATAAAGTAAACAATTATGGAAAATTCACAACAAATAAGTAATTATTTGTTATAATTTAAAATTTAGAATTTTATTACCACAAATAAACTTAAATAGATTAAATAAGGATAAATCAAAATGATAAGGTTTAAAATAAGATCCAAACATGTATAAATTTGATTGGTTGATGAGATTACAACCCTATCTCATCTAATCTTCGAATATGAGTCATTTTTGGAGGTTTTTAAGTGGGGTTAGATTTATTATAAATTAATATTTTTAAGAATTCCTAAGGTGCCCCTCTCCTCCCTTATAAAAGGGCACCTCCTCCCCCTCCTCCTCACACCAAATTGAGCACTCAATCTCGGCCAACCCCTGCAAAAATCCCTTCTCCACTTCCCTAGAATAGTCCTAGAGGTCCTGGTCTTCTTCAAAGACCAATCTTAGTTCCCTAAGTGAAGGATTCAAAGAAGCGTTCCAAAGAAGAGGTAATATCCATTACCGATCTTTTCAATTTCTTTCTTCTTCAACTTCTTCTTCTTTAGTTGTTTCATGATAAAGTAATAAAATCAGTATTACTTACATACTAATATGTTATTATAAATATGAAACAACCCTAATTCACCTTCTATCCAACCTACGGAAAAATGAAATCACCGCGCGTGCGTACGTACGGAATACCGTCTCCACGCCGTGGTGTAATCTATTTTCCACCATCACTTTAAAAGGATGGGTATAATGGTGTAATGAGTAACTATTTATGATTATTATAAAGTAATATTGATACTGAAATAATATATATATACTCCAATACAGTTCCACGATCATAGGAACGATATCATCACTCGTGCGTACGTACGAAATACCGTCTCCACGATGTGATGCGACTTGTTCTACATGATCATCATTACATAGTAATTATATAAATTGAATGAATAAATATGATATATGTTACACTAATACCATTCTGGATATAAGATATCTATAACCTTAAAAGAAGAATAAGAATGTATTCGGCAAAACACGCATAAGAACAAAAGGCAATAAAGACCCGAGTAACAAGTAACAATGAAATATTACTATCAAGAAGCTAAGAATATGACCATATATGATATCATATCAATATGTATGATTCTGTAATAAGTCAATAACATTATTTAAACCATTATACAGGAGCTTCGGACACGTACAAAGCAAATTGGACCTAAGGTAAGGGAAATATCACAATCTCATTTTTATCTGAGATTGTTTATTCGTAAGTATTTACTGGGGTGTATTTTATCATCCACATCCATGTTTCATCAATATGTAATATTATTTACATCCACCTACAATTGTTTAAATCCATTTTTACCCTTCGGTGAGTTTTTAGTAATATCTATGAAAGGAATCTTTTGTCGTACGAGGTACTTTTTGACTTTTCCGACAAAAGTACGAAGAATGTTTTTTTAACTTATACGGCATGAATGGATTTTTAAAACATTATTTCTAAGAAACTTCCTTTACAAGTATTCAAGTTTGTTTTTAATCAACCTCTTTTAGTTTAAAATTGCATGACATGTTAAGAAAGGAAAAGTGTTTTTGAAGTAGAAAGGATATTTTCCTCAAGAATAAAGTTCAAGTGTTTTATCAAAATTATTTTCCATCTAAGATAATAAAGGGTTCTGTTTTTATCCCTATTATTAAATTGATTTGTTCATGTTGTGATGGAATTATTTTTATGAATTCCTTTATCTTATAGGAATTGTTTTATGATGTCATGTTGTTTAAGAATCCCATTTTTATTACATGGGTTATGCGATGATGTATGATTTATGATTATGTGGCACACATAAGAAAGGATTCATTATAAGATGGGTGGGACCTATATCTCCCTCCAATGCATTGGGTAAAGATTTTATATCTCATGAGATAGACATGGCTGGAATGGTAGGTTATACCGGTTCAGTGAAACAGGACTGAAACGAGGGTTACTTGATTTAGAAAGGGACTTTGTCCACTAAGATAGTCTTGGCAATAAGTCTTGACTAACAAGAAATGATTCTCTATGATTATGTGTGAATGCCACAAAGTTTCATGTTTTATGTTATGATTATTGTGATTACATTTCACTGCCATGATTTACCTCATGTTATGAAATTATGATCTCTTTTGCAGGTTAAGATTTCCAAAAGTTATGTGCTTATGTATATGATGTGATTGATATTTCTTTTGTTTACCCTTACTGAGCATTTGAGCTCACCCTTTTATGTTTTCTTTTCCCCAGGATATAAAGAAAGGTTTTAGGTAAAAAAAAAGAAGATCTTTATGGGAGATGTTGAAGATCTTTCACCACGATTAGAAGATTATATTCCGAGTTTCCAAAGACACTAAACCATTACGGTCCTTGTGTGTGTGTTTTTGTTATGTACTAAGTATTCCGCAAATGTAATGTAATGTCCATGTACGATAAGCTTCGGGTCTCTACAGTTGGTATCAGAGGAAAGGTTTAGTCAACCTTTGGAAACTAGGATGCGAAAACGTTAGTGAGACCCCTAGAGATATTTCTAAGGTATGTCTAGGGATGTCCCTAGGGATAAGTATACGTATATGTTATAGTAATAGAATTACGCTAACAATCATAGAATTAAACCTAAGATGTTGGATATTGAAGGTACTCCCCCTTTATTATGTTGTTTTCCCTAGCATGATTTTTGCCTCTCACACTATTCTTTTTGGGTTTTAGACGATGGCTGGAACCCGAAGGAACCGTGTTAATCAATGCAATGGACAATGCAATGATTGCCCTCCTGAACAAACAAATGTTATGGGAGATGGAGTGAAAAATCTTATTGCTATACTTGCACAAGCTATGAATCATTCTGGACTTCCAAATGAGCAGAGAAGGGAACAATATTCTATTGAGTCCTTCATGAGGCAACGTCCACCTTCTTTCAGTGGGTCTTCTGATCCACTTGTGGCTGAACAATGGATCAGTACTACTGAAAAGATATTTTCAGTTCTTCAATGTTCTGAACATGATAAAGTCATCTTAGCAGTATATCGTTTGGAAGGTAAAGCTGATCAATGGTGGAATCTTATCAAGAATACGAGGCCAAGAGATGAAATTGAGTCCATGGAATGGGACGAGTTCAAGAACTTGTTTTTCAGTAAGTACTTCCCTCGTATTCTTCGAACAAAGATGGAGAAAGAGTTTCTTGAACTGAAGCAAAGGGACGATGAATCTGTTGGTACCTATGAAGCAAATTTTACAAGACTTGCAAGGTATGCTTATGGAATTATCATCCAACCTGAAAGTAAAGTTGATCGATTTTTCAGTGGCTTAAAACCAAGTCTTAGAAGGGCATTAGCTATAAGAGACTTCAGTAGCTATGAAGAAATTGTGCGTTGTGCTATCAAGGTAGAAATGGAAGTTGGTGTTACATATCCATCTCATGGTTTTGACAAGAAACGAAAGATGGAGTTCAAGGAGAAATCTCAGAATAATGGTGAAAAGAAGATGAATGTTTCCTTATGCACAAAGTGTGGAAAGAAGCATGGTGGAGATTGTCTTAAAGGGACTAGAAAATGTTTTAAGTGTGGAAAAGAAGGTCATCGAGCAACTGAGTGTCGAAGTAATGGAAAAAGGGTTTCTAATGATATGAATAAAGCAAACACTGCAGAGAACGCACCGCCAACACTTCAATGCTTCAAGTGCAAGGAAATGGGGCATTATGCTAATAATTGCCCTAATCCAAGGGTTAGTGATGATCAACATGAGCAACCACTGAAGGCAAAGGACAAAGGGAAATCACATGCGATCACTATTGGCAATGTTGAATATGACAACGATGTGGTGGAATGATTAAGTGTTTATGTAATGGGATTCCAAAATAATGTTGTATCATTGAGTATTGCAATAATTATTGATGTGGTATTCAAAGTGATTGAGATATTTTTGGAAATAAGATGATATGTGCATAATGAAGACGAGAAAATGAAATGTTTAATAGTATTCATGAGCTCATGATTGATATAAGGACTAAGTGATATCATGGTTTGAGTATATAGAATTTTGAGGATTTTGGTATGTGGAAAGTGTTAACTTTTAACTGCACCCATGTTTTCACTAAGGTATTCAATAGAATACACGATTAAGGACTTTGAATGTTTGGAATGTGACCAACAAGACATATCTTATGATATGTGGGGATCAACGACAGTATTAAATCTCTGGTAATCGTTGTCACTATATTATGAGAGTGGACTGCAGTATTATGTATAAGCCTAAAGATTAGACTGGATTATGTTGGACATAAGTTAGTATTGTTTAAGGATAGAAGATTTTCGATATTATTGATGGGATGTTATAGTAACGTAGTTTTAGAAAAAGGACAACCTGCAGGACGGGCGACAGCCCATCACTTCGGACAAGGCTGTAGGAATCGAACCCACAACCGAAGTGCGACTGGCCTTTATCGCCTACCACTGACTTACAGGAAGTCCCTGTTTAGTAGAAAACTAGTTTTATTATATTAAGCAGTATGATATGTGAAGTATAAGTTCATTTTAGGAACCATATATGATTAATCTCACTATAGATCGACTTATGTATATAATTTTTGCTAACCTTTTGTTTGAGACAGATGGAATGACCCGTCATTCTATCACATGATCTGCTAACACTTCACGAATAACAAATTCAACTTCATTTATTTAAGAGATGAAGTGGAAATTGTTCAAGGCACGAACAACAGTGAGATTGTACCAAAATAAAGTAAGTATTTATTGTAATTCAAATTTTCAACTTTAGGGAAATGATCTTGAAAACCAAAAATGTTGTCCTAGTGCCCTTATATCCGATGAATCAGATGATACCCTAGATCATCACAAATTTATGGCTTTGTGATTGCTAGCTTTTCCATAGCCATGTTCTCTACCACTCTCCATCAGAACATGATGGTTAGATTTCTCTTCCATATCCATATTTTCACCTATGTGGAAACCCAGTGATTAGTTTATTTGGGTAACTGTTACGTTTCATACTTTTGTTTTTTAAAGATAAGTTTGGGTATTCCTTTTTACGATGTGGGTTTCTATCAAAGAAACTTTCAAATAGTAAACCATTTATAACCCCGACGAATTTCGAGGGCGAAATTCATTTTAAGGGGGGTAGAATGTAACACCCCAAGATTTTATGAAAAATATTATTTTAATTTCATTAACGTCTTATGTTGTATTCTACACCAAGATTACCTTGCGCTATACGCAACACCGTATTAGCTTGCAGTATACGCAACACTATTCTTGGACCGTGTTACACACAATTTTGATAATAGTTATTCTACGCAACATTGAGTATATATATATATATATATTAAATGTATAAATGAAATATGGTTGGATTCTGTTATACGAAACAATAAAGGATTCTTTCACAACACGCAACCCTGACTTGGCTTGCATTACACGCAATCACGACCTTCCTCGATAGCGTGTGTTGTACACAATACCGGGTTTTAATAAACAATGTTATATTATTATAATATTGTCATGAACTAGCCGTTATGAATAGTATTAACTAAATTTTGAATTTTATAACATTATTATTCATCTTACACATTTCTAGAACATGGTATAAGAACAAAATAAATTTTTCGGGTAAAATAAGTATTTTTCAAAAAAATGCAGTTTTGCCGCCTTTTGATGGCGCACCCACTTTAAATCTATTTTTTTACATGTTTATAAGTTAAATTTAACAAAATAAAATCCTTCTTTGGAATCAAGAAATAAAAATTTACTTTGGATAAATTTTTCATATTATTCTGGTAACTTTCACATTTTAATGAATAGTAAAAACACGCTATATTTTAATTAAAAACAACTTTTTTCATCGTAATATCTTATGTGGTTAAATTATAATATTGAATGGTTTTAAAGTATAAATAGAATATATTTTTACCATTTAATATAATGTATGTCATTAGCATTTATTTTACCTTGAATTCGTAGGTTAAATCAATTCAATCTTTTGCAATGTTTTAAACAAAAACCCGTTTTTATTCGACAACGGGATTAATTTTAATTTAATTTCTGCAACTTCTGTGTATGGAATTTTAAAAAATGGATTCCATATTTGGAATCAGTGGGTCCAAATTATGTTAATAAGCTACTTTTTATTTTTGGGAATTATGAATAGTAACTACGGTAAATTTTATTTACCATAGTTAAAGGTAAATCGGGTAATTAAGGGTAAATATAATATTTTAAAATTACCCTAACAAATGTCAAAATCCTATTGGATGACTAAAAGTCGACCCATATCACCTAAGGGTCAGATTAGAATCATTTAATGAACATTTGTCCATGAAAATAACTTAATTATTATTAAAACCAAAGAAAGTGACAACATGTCACTCTCTTAAATTTTATAAGTATATTAATTTTAATTTAGTGATAAACTTCATGAAACTTCGAACATGAATAGTATACAGAAAGCTAATGAAATTATCTACATCATATAAATTTATTTATAATTTTTAGGGATTAAATAATTATCATTAATTATGACACAATAGTGATGCAGAAATTGTTTATCTAGTGAAAAATCAAGAATAATGTTTTTTTTAAACTAATAGTGACCATAAAATGCACAAATACCTAACCAAAACTTATTGGACATGTAAATGTAAACCATAAGCATCCAATGGTCGAATATTTGACCATTTGGAGCCTTATAAAAGCGATCATGACACTTATATTATTTTATTTTAAATGATGCCAAAGTTGTCACCTTCATAATTTAATAAATATAACAATTTAAATATTGTGATTTTAAGATGATAAATTCGAGTAAAAGTATTATTGTGAAAGGTAATATATTTATCTTCATCATATAATTTTATTTTAAATTTTATAAAACAAATAATTATATTAAATAATTATACAAAAATGATGTAGTAATTATTTTATTAAGAGATAAACCAAATAAATGGTTTTAAAAATAATAAAATAAATATTATATGAACTATTTAATGTGATACACTAATTTTATAGATACATATGACCTTTTATTAATATATTAAAGCTTTTAGTTCGAACATATCTTCTGTATATATTTTATTTAAATTCAAATAAATGAATAGTGTCAAAATTGACACTATTGTTATTTTACAAAAATAACATATTATAAAATTGTTTAAAAATCACAAAAATATTTAAAAATTATAAATTTATATTTATATGGTCTATAATGTTATAAAGTAAACAATTATGGAAAATTCACAACAAATAAGTAATTATTTGTTATAATTTAAAATTTAGAATGTTATTACCACAAATAAACTTAAATAGATTAAATAAGGATAAATCAAAATGATAAGGTTTAAAATAAGATCCAAACATGTATAAATTTGATTGGTTGATGAGATTACAACCCTATCTCATCTAATCTTCGAATATGAGTCATTTTTGGAGGTTTTTAAGTGGGGTTAGATTTATTATAAATTAATATTTTTAAGAATTCCTAAGGTGCCCCTCTCCTCCCTTATAAAAGGGCACCTCCCCCCCCTCCTCCTCACACCAAATTGAGCACTCAAGCTCGGCCAAACCCTGAAAAAATCCCTTCTCCACTTCCCTAGAATAGTCCTAGAGGTCCTGGTCTTCTTCAAAGACCAATCTTACTTCCCTAAGTGAAGGATTCAAAGAAGCGTTCCAAAGAAGAGGTAATATCCATTACCGATCTTTTCAATTTCTTTCTTCTTCAACTTATTCTTCTTTAGTTGTTTCATGATAAAGTAATAACATCAGTATTACTTACATACTAATATGTTATTATAAATATGAAACAACCCTAATTCACCTTCTATCCAACCTACGGAAAAATGAAATCACCGCGCGTGCGTACGTACGGAATACCGTCTCCACGCCGTGGTGTAATCTATTTTCCACCATCACTTTAAAAGGATGGGTATAATGGTGTAATGAGTAACTATTTATGATTATTATAAAGTAATATTGATACTGAAATAATATATATATACTCCAATACAGTTCCACGATCATAGGAACGATATCATCACTCGTGCGTACGTACGAAATACCGTCTCCACGATGTGATGCGACTTGTTCTACATGATCATCATTACATAGTAATTATATAAATTGAATGAATAAATATGATATATGTTACACTAATACCATTCTGGATATAAGGTATCTATAACCTTAAAAGAAGAATAAGAATGTATTCGGCAAAACACGCATAAGAACAAAAGGCAATAAAGACCCGAGTAACAAGTAACAATGAAATATTACTATCAAGAAGCTAAGAATATGACCATATATGATATCATATCAATATGTATGATTCTGGAATAAGTCAATAACATTATTTAAACCATTATACAGGAGCTTCGGACACGTACAAAGCAAATTGGACCTAAGGTAAGGGAAATATCACAATCTCATTTTTATCCGAGATTGTTTATTCGTAAGTATTTACTGGGGTGTATTTTATCATCCACATCCATGTTTCATCAATATGTAATATTATTTACATCCACCTACAATTGTTTAAATCCATTTTTACCCTTCGGTGAGTTTTTAGTAATATCTATGAAAGGAATCTTTTGTCGTACGAGGTACTTTTTGACTTTTCCGACAAAAGTACGAAGAATGTTTTTTTAACTTATACGGCATGAATGGATTTTTAAAACATTATTTCTAAGAAACTTCCTTTACAAGTATTCAAGTTTGTTTTTAATCAACCTCTTTTAGTTTAAAATTGCATGACATGTTAAGAAAGGAAAAGTGTTTTTGAAGTAGAAAGGATATTTTCCTCAAGAATAAAGTTCAAGTGTTTTATCAAAATTATTTTCCATCTAAGATAATAAAGGGTTCTGTTTTTATCCCTATTATTAAATTGATTTGTTCATGTTGTGATGGAATTATTTTTATGAATTCCTTTATCTTATAGGAATTGTTTTATGATGTCATGTTGTTTAAGAATCCCATTTTTATTACATGGGTTATGCGATGATGTATGATTTATGATTATGTGGCACACATAAGAAAGGATTCATTATAAGATGGGTGGGACCTATATCTCCCTCCAATGCATTGGGTAAAGATTTTATATCTCATGAGATAGACATGGATGGAATGGTAGGTTATACCGGTTCAGTGAAACAGGACTGAAACGAGGGTTACTCGATTCAGAAAGGGACTTTGTCCACTAAGATAGTCTTGGCAATGAGTCTTGACTAACAAGAAATGATTCTCTATGATTATGTGTGAATGCCACAAAGTTTCATGTTTTATGTTATGATTATTGTGATTACATTTCACTGCCATGATTTACCTCATGTTATGAAATTATGATCTCTTTTGCAGGTTAAGATTTCCAAAAGTTATGTGCTTATGTATATGATGTGATTGATATTTCTTTTGTTTACCCTTACTAAGCATTTGAGCTCACCCTTTTATGTTTTCTTTTCCCCAGGATATAAAGAAAGGTTTTAGGTAAAAAAAAAAGAAGATCTTTATGGGAGATGTTGAAGATCTTTCACCACGATTAGAAGATTATATTCCGAGTTTCCAAAGACACTAAACCATTACGGTCCTTGTGTGTGTGTTTTTGTTATGTACTAAGTATTCCGCAAATGTAATGTAATGTCCATGTACGATAAGCTTCGGGTCTCTACAGTTGGTATCAGAGGAAAGGTTTAGTCAACCTTTGGAAACTAGGATGCGAAAACGTTAGTGAGATCCCTAGAGATATTTCTAAGGTATGTCTAGGGATGTCCCTAGGGATAAGTATACGTATAGGTTATAGTAATAGAATTACGCTAACGATCATAGAATTAAACCTAAGATGTTGGATATTGAAGGTACTCCCCCTTTATTATGTTTTTTTCCCTAGCATGATTTTTGCCTCTCAAACTATTCTTTTTGGGTTTTAGACGATGGCTGGAACCCGAAGGAACCGTGTTAATCAATGCAATGGACAATGAAATGATTGCCCTCCTGAACAAACAAATGTTATGGGAGATGGAGTGAAAAATCTTATTGCTATACTTACACAATCTATGAATCATTCTGGACTTCCAAATGAGCAGAGAAGGGAACAATATTCTATTGAGTCCTTCATGAGGCAACGCCCACCTTCTTTCAGTGGGTCTTCTGATCCACTTGTGGCTGAACAATGGATCAGTACTACTGAAAAGATATTTTCAGTTCTTCAATGTTCTGAACATGATAAAGTCATCTTAGCAGTATATCGTTTGGAAGGTAAAGCTGATCAATGGTGGAATCTTATCAAGAATACGAGGCCAAGAGATGAAATTGAGTCCATGGAATGGGACGAGTTCAAGAACTTGTTTTTCAGTAAGTACTTCCCTCGTATTCTTCGAACAAAGATGGAGAAATAGTTTCTTGAACTGAAGCAAAGGGACGATGAATCTATTGGTACCTATGAAGCAAATTTTACAAGACTTGCAAGGTATGCTTCTGGAATTATCATCCAACCTGAAAGTAAAGTTGATCGATTTTTCAGTGGCTTAAAACCAAGTCTTCGAAGGGCATTATCTATAAGAGACTTCAGTAGCTATGAAGAAATTGTGCGTTGTGCTATCAAGGTAGAAATGGAAGTTGGTGTTACATATCCATCTCATGGTTTTGACAAGAAACGAAAGATGGAGTTCAAGGAGAAATCTCATAATAATGGTGAAAAGAAGATGAATGTTTCCTTATGCACAAAGTGTGGAAAGAAGCATGGTGGAGATTGTCTTAAAGGGACTAGAAAATGTTTTAAGTGTGGAAAAGAAGGTCATCGAGCAGCTGAGTGTCGAAGTAATGGAAAAAGGGTTTCTAATGATATGAATAAAGCAGACACTGCAGAGAACGCACCGCCAACACTTCAATGCTTCAAGTGCAAGGAAATGGGGCATTATGCTAATAATTTCCCTAATCCAAGGGTTAGTGATGATCAACATGAGCAACCACTGAAGGAAAAGGACAAAGGGAAATCACATGCGATCACTATTGGCAATGTTGAATATGACAACGATGTGGTGGAATGATTAAGTGTTTATGTAATGGGATTCCAAAATAATGTTGTATCATTGAGTATTGCAATAATTATTGATGTGGTATTCAAAGTGATTGAGATATTTTTGGAAATAAGATGATATGCGCATAATGAAGACGAGAAAATGAAATGTTTAATAGTATTCATGAGCTCATGATTGATATAAGGACTAAGTGATATCATGGTTTGAGTATATAGAATTTTGAGGATTTTGGTATGTGGAAAGTGTTAACTTTTAACTGCACTCATGTTTTCACTAAGGTATTCAAGAGAATACACGATTAAGGACTTTGAATGTTTGGAATGTGACCAACAAGACATATCTTATGATATGTGGGGATCAACGACAGTATTAAATCTCTGGTAATCGTTGTCACTATATTATGAGAGTGGACTGCAGTATTATGTATAAGCCTAAAGATTAGACTGGATTATGTTGGACATAAGTTAGTATTGTTTAAGGATAGAAGATTTTCGATATTATTGATGGGATGTTATAGTAACGTAGTTTTAGAAAAAGGACAACCTGCAGGACGGGCGACAGCCCATCACTTCGGACAAGGCTGTAGGAATCGAACCCACAACCGAAGTGCGACTGGCCTTTATCGCCTACCACTGACTTACAGGAAGTCCCTGTTTAGTAGAAAACTAGTTTTATTATATTAAGCAGTATGATATGTGAAGTATAAGTTCATTTTAGGAACCATATATGATTAATCTCACTATAGATCGACTTATGTATATAATTTTTGCTAACCTTTTGTTTGAGACAGATGGAATGACCCGTCATTATATCACATGATCTGCTAACACTTCACGAATAACAAATTCAACTTCATTTATTTAAGAGATGAAGTGGAAATTGTTCAAGGCACGAACAATAGTGAGATTGTACCAAAATAAAGTAAGTATTTATTGTAATTCAAATTTTCAACTTTAGGGAAATGATCTTGAAAACCAAAAATGTTGTCCTAGTGCCCTTATATCCGATGAATCAGATGATACCCTAGATCATCACAAATTTATGGCTTTGTGATTGCTAGCTTTTCCATAGCCATGTTCTCTACCACTCTCCATCAGAACATGATGGTTAGATTTCTCTTCCATATCCATATTTTCACCTATGTGGAAACCCAGTGATTAGTTTATTTGGGTAACTGTTACGTTTCATACTTTTGTTTTTTAAAGATAAGTTTGGGTATTCCTTTTTACGATGTGGGTTTCTATCAAAGAAACTTTCAAATAGTAAACCATTTATAACCCCGACGAATTTCGAGGGCGAAATTCATTTTAAGGGGGGTAGAATGTAACACCCCGAGATTTTATGAAAAATATTATTTTAATTTCATTAACGTCTTATGTTGTATTTTACACCAAGATTACCTTGCGCTATACGCAACACCGTATTAGCTTGCAGTATACGCAACACTATTCTTGGACCGTGTTACACACAATTTTGATAATAGTTATTCTACGCAACATTGAGTATATATATATATATATATATTAAATGTATAAATGAAATATGGTTGGATTCTGTTATATGAAACAATAAAGGATTCTTTCACAACACGCAACCCTGACTTGGCTTGCATTACACGCAATCGCGACCTTCCTCGATAGCGTGTGTTGTACACAATACCGGGTTTTAATAAACAATGTTATATTATTATAATATTGTCATGAACTAGCCGTTATGAATAGTATTAACTAAATTTTGAATTTTATAACATTATTATTCATCTTACACATTTCTAGAACATGGTATAAGAACAAAATAAATTTTTCGGGTAAAATAAGTATTTTTCAAAAAAATGCAGTTTTGCCGCCTTTTGATGGCGCACCCACTTTAAATCTATTTTTTTACATGTTTATAAGTTCAATTTAACAAAATAAAATTCTTCTTTGGAATCAAGAAATAAAAATTTACTTTGGATAAATTTTTCATATTATTCTGGTAACTTTCACATTTTAATGAATAGTAAAAACACGCTATATTTTAATTAAAAACAACTTTTTTCATCGTAATATCTTATGTGGTTAAATTATAATATTGAATGGTTTTAAAGTATAAATAGAATATATTTTTACCATTTAATATAATGTATGTCATTAGCATTGATTTTACCTTGAATTCGTAGGTTAAATCAATTCAATCTTTTGCAATGTTTTAAACAAAAACCCGTTTTTATTCGACAACGGGATTAATTTTAATTTAATTTCTGCAACTTCTGTGTATGGAATTTTAAAAAATGGATTCCATATTTGGAATCAGTGGGTCCAAATTATGTTAATAAGCTACTTTTTATTTTTGGGAATTATGAATAGTAACTACGGTAAATTTTATTTACCATAGTTAAAGGTAAATCGGGTAATTAAGGGTAAATATAATATTTTAAAATTACCCTAACAAATGTCAAAATCCTATTGGATGACTAAAAGTCGACCCATATCACCTAAGGGTCAGATTAGAATCATTTAATGAACATTTTTCCATGAAAATAACTTAATTATTATTAAAACCAATGAAAGTGACAACATGTCACTCTCTTAAATTTTATAAGTATATTAATTTTAATTTAGTGATAAACTTCATGAAACTTCGAACATGAATAGTCTACAGAAATCTAATGAAATTATCTACATCATATAAATTTATTTATAATTTTTAGGGATTAAATAATTATCATTAATTATGACACAATAGTGATGCAGAAATTGTTTATCTAGTGAAAAATCAAGAATAATGTTTTTTTAAACTAATAGTGACCATAAAATGCACAAATACCTAACCAAAACTTATTGGACATGTAAATGTAAACCATAATCATCCAATGGTCGAATATATGACCATTTGGAGCCTTATAAAAGCGATTATGACACTTATATTATTTTATTTTAAATGATGCCAAAGTTGTCACCTTCATAATTTAATAAATATAACAATTTAAATATTGTGATTTTAAGATGATAAATTCGAGTAAAAGTATTATTGTGAAAGGCAATATATTTATCTTCATCATAGAATTTTATTTTAAATTTTATACAACAAATAATTATATTAAATAATTATACAAAAATGATGTAGTAATTATTTTATTAAGAGATAAACCAAATAAATGGTTTTAAAAATAATAAAATAAATATTATATGAACTATTTAATGTGATACACTAATTTTATAGATACATATGACCTTTTATTAATATATTAAAGCTTTTAGTTCGAACATATCTTCTGTATATATTTTATTTAAATTCAAATAAATGAATAGTGTCAAAATTGACACTATTGTTATTTTACAAAAATAACATATTATAAAATTGTTTAAAAATCACAAAAATATTTAAAAATTATAAATTTATATTTATATGGTCTATAATGTTATAAAGTAAACAATTATGGAAAATTCACAACAAATAAGTAATTATTTGTTATAATTTAAAATTTAGAATTTTATTACCACAAATAAACTTAAATAGATTAAATAAGGATAAATCAAAATGATAAGGTTTAAAATAAGATCCAAACATGTATAAATTTGATTGGTTGATGAGATTACAACCCTATATCATCTAATCTTCGAATATGAGTCATTTTTGGATGTTTTTAAGTGGGGTTAGATTTATTATAAATTAATATTTTTAAGAATTCCTAAGGTGCCCCTCTCCTCCCTTATAAAAGGGCACCTCCTCCCCCTCCTCCTCACACCAAATTGAGCACTCAAGCTCGGCCAACCCCTGCAAAAATCCCTTCTCCACTTCCCTAGAATAGTCCTAGAGGTCCTGGTCTTCTTCAAAGACCAATCTTAGTTCCCTAAGTGAAGGATTCAAAGAAGAGTTCCAAAGAAGAGGTAATATCCATTACCGATCTTTTCAATTTCTTTCTTCTTCAACTTCTTCTTCTTTAGTTGTTTCATGATAAAGTAATAACATAAGTATTACTTACATACTAATATGTTATTATAAATATGAAACAACCCTAATTCACCTTCTATCCAACCTACGGAAAAATGAAATCACCGCGCGTGTGTACGTACGGAATACCGTCTCCACGCCGTGGTGTAATCTATTTTCCACCATCACTTTAAAAGGATGGGTACAATGGTGTAATGAGTAACTATTTATGATTATTATAAAATAATATTGATACTGAAATAATATATATATACTCCAATACAGTTCCACGATCATAGGAACGATATCATCACTCGTGCGTACGTACGAAATACCGTCTCCACGATGTGATGCGACTTGTTCTACATGATCATCATTACATAGTAATTATATAAATTGAATGAATAAATATGATATATGTTACACTAATACCATTCTGGATATAAGGTATCTATAACCTTAAAAGAAGAATAAGAATGTATTCGGCAAAACACGCATAAGAACAAAAGGCAATAAAGACCCGAGTAACAAGTAACAATGAAATATTACTATCAAGAAGATAAGAATATGACCATATATGATATCATATCAATATGTATGATTCTGGAATAAGTCAATAACATTATTTAAACCATTATACAGGAGCTTCGGACACGTACAAAGCAAATTGGACCTAAGGTAAGGGAAATATCACAATCTCATTTTTATCCGAGATTGTTTATTCGTAAGTATTTACTGGGGTGTATTTTATCATCCACATCCATGTTTCATCAATATGTAATATTATTTCCATCCACCTACAATTTTTTAAATCCATTTTTACCCTTCGGTGAGTTTTTAGTAATATCTATGAAAGGAATCTTTTGTTGTACGAGGTACTTTTTGACTTTTCCGACAAAAGTACGAAGAATGTTTTTTTAACTTATACGGCATGAATGGATTTTTAAAACATTATTTCTAAGAAACTTCCTTTACAAGTATTCAAGTTTGTTTTTAATCAACCTCTTTTAGTTTAAAATTGCATGACATGTTAAGAAAGGAAAAGTGTTTTTGAAGTAGAAAGGATATTTTCCTCAAGAATAAAGTTCAAGTGTTTTATCAAAATTATTTTCCATCTAAGATAATAAAGGGTTATGTTTTTATCCCTATTATTAAATTGATTTGTTCATGTTGTGATGGAATTATTTTTATGAATTCCTTTATCTTATAGGAATTGTTTTATGATGTCATGTTGTTTAAGAATCCCATTTTTATTACATGGGTTATGCGATGATGTATGATTTATGATTATGTGGCACACATAAGAAAGGATTCATTATAAGATGGGTGGGACCTATATCTCCCTCCAATGCATTGGGTAAAGATTTTATATCTCATGAGATAGACATGGCTGGAATGGTAGGTTATACCGATTCAGTGAAACAGGACTGAAACGAGGGTTACTCGATTCAGAAAGGGACTTTGTCCACTAAGATAGTCTTGGCAATGAGTCTTGACTAACAAGAAATGATTCTCTATGATTATGTGTGAATGCCACAAAGTTTCATGTTTTATGTTATGATTATTGTGATTACATTTCACTGCCATGATTTACCTCATGTTATGAAATTATGATCTCTTTTGCAGGTTAAGATTTCCAAAAGTTATGTGCTTATGTATATGATGTGATTGATATTTCTTTTGTTTACCCTTACTGAGCATTTGAGCTCACCCTTTTATGTTTTCTTTTCCCCAGGATATAAAGAAAGGTTTTAGGTAAAAAAAAAGAAGATCTTTATGGGAGATGTTGAAGATCTTTCACCATGATTAGAAGATTATATTCCGAGTTTCCAAAGACACTAAACCATTACGGTCCTTGTGTGTGTGTTTTTGTTATGTACTAAGTATTCCGCAAATGTAATGTAATGTCCATGTACGATAAGCTTCGGGTCTCTATAGTGTAACTAGCTATTAGTCTCTTTTAGGGAGCAGCTGAGAGGTGGTGGAGCCATATGCTTTAGTTTTGCGATGATACGACCTTCACCTGGGGAAACTTCAAGAGTTTTTTTAGGGTGGAGTTTATACCAGCGACTCTACACTCTGAGCGTACTCAGGAGATGCTGCCCTTGCCGTAGGGTTTTCTGAATGTAGCGGAGTATTCTGCAGCTGACAGTAGGTAGATGACACAGAAGTCCAAGCGGAATAGGACAACAGGTGGGTGACCTTGGGATACAGGTTCAGTTGTGTGAGGCACATGAAACAGAGCCAGCCATACGAGGAGAAGGAAGTACTATGCATGCAGAAAGCAGGGTCACTTGGCTTGAGACTGCCCGACCTATCTAGAAGATGAGAAGCAGTCAGTAAAGGAACCTACCAGACTGAGGTGGAGGAGCTGGCCGTACAACCGGTGGTGTACGACGCTTTGAGGTGTTTCCACCACCACCACCAAGAGGTCCACCCCGACCGCAGGGAACATGTGGATTTGGGAGAGCACAACTTTAGGCAGCTGAAGAATATGACTATGGAGCTCTGAAAGTAGGTGGACAGGAGAGAGACTAGTTCCAGGCATGGAGGCCTTTGTTCTTGGTGCTTCTAGTTTCCTTGTTATTGTTTTTTGTGGTTGTTATGTGTCTTTGTACTTTGAGATGCAGTGATAAAAGACACTTATCTTTGTGACGTTTACTTTACTATCCTTTTTGTTTGGTTAATACTAAGAGGTTTTGGTTAAAACTGTTGACTTGACCCTCACTTACGAGATTCCTACTAGAGGAGACCCAATAACCACGCACTGATTCTGACAGTGTGACTCAACTCTTGGAGGCGAGAGCAATGGTTGGATCTCTTGGTAGTAGCATCGAGGCCTTACGACGTTGTATATGGCATGAAATAGTACCGTTAATGTCAGGATTGACTGTATTAGGTGAAGAATGTGGTTCATCCAGGGGATGAGACCAGATTTCTATTTTTGGCAGAGAAGAAATCTCAGCAGCTCTTTTAGAACGTAGACGAAGAAGGGTGGAGATGAGTTCTTACAATTGGCTAGTCTCACCCATTGTTCGTTGAGCAAACGATTTATGGTTCTCTCCAACTCAATAGTCTCAGGTATATCTTCTCTCAGAAGGAAATGAACCTGAGACAGCGGTGATGGATTGAATTCCTCCAGGACCATGACTTCGAGATAGTTTATACTCCTGGGGAGGGGAACGTTGTATCAGATGCTCTTAGTAGGAGATCGAGCATTCAAATGTTAGGAGTGGTGAGACAGCAGCTGGCCGCGTTTCAGATATCCTTTGTGGATAGTGATGGAGTCAGCATGTGTAGAACCAGAGATGGTTCAGGCTACGATGGAGAAGGTGAAGATCATCCAGGAGCAGATGAAGACTACACAGAGCAGACAGAAGTCCTATGCTGATAGAAGACGAGACCACTGGAGTTTGAGGGTGATGACCACATTTTCATACGGGTCTCACTTTGACGAGGTCTACGGAGATTTGGCCAGGGCGGCGGGTTGTCTCCACGATTCATCAGACCTTTCCAAGTCCTCAGTAGAGTAGGCGAGGTGGCTTACCGCCTGGTCCTTCCACCTCAATTGCACTAGGTGCACGACGTCTTCCACACATCTCAGCTGAGGAGATGCGTGCACGATCCGTCCCACATCATCGATCACGGAGAGCTGGACATCGATGATAGGGAGAAGATTGCAGAAATCCCAGTGGAGATTGGGGATAGATAGGAGAAGGTCCTACGTGGATGGTTGATTTCTCTGGTGCGTATTCATTGGCAGCACGAGAACCTCTAGGAGAGCACATGGGAGCGGGAGGCTCAGATTCATGCTCAGTACCCTCATTTGTTTTCCTAGTTTATGTTGTAGCTTTACAGGGATGTAAAGACCTAAGGTGGGAGTAATGTAAAGACCCATAAATTTCAAGTAATTTTTTTCTTAAATACTTCGGAATTTTACAAGTCTGTGGCTTCTGACGACACTTGATTCTGAGGCCCGGTGTGCCTGGAATAATTTTCTAAAGTTTAGCTCAGGTACGTTCAGTGAATGAATGAGCGGGTTTTTCTATATTTATAAGCGATGCTTGGAATTGAAATCCGAGGGCAACGATGAAATCATAGCACAGGTAATTGTTTAAGGGGACCTTTACCGCAGTTACATTTTATGCGGGTTGTAAATTAAAAATTGGGGTTTAGTTAAGAAGTTAAATAAAATTGTTGGAACAATTTTATGTCTTTGGGAGTTAATCCCTCCCATGGGAAGTTCCTGGTGGACCCACAACCACCCAACTTCCCATGTGTGGATATTTGAGAGGTGGGGCCCACACGAGCCCCAACCTTTCACCTCCCCCTAAACTCCCAAAACTCCCTTAAACTCCCTTCAATAAATTGGAAACCCCCTTAATTTATGAGACTTCTTCACCTTATCCCCTCCATTAATTCTTGCCAACCCATCTCTTAATTAATTAAACAACTCTTCATTTAATTAATTAAGTGATTTGAATTTTGAATTGGATGTGTTAATAAAATATTAGCCAAGCCTAATATTTTATTTTGGGGGAGATTTGTTATGTTGGAAAAGCTTTTGGGTGAGAGCTCTTGAGAAAAGGGAGAGAAGTATTCATCTCCTCAAACGAAGAAAAATTTTCTTCTCTGACGAAGAACACCCACCTTCAATGAAGAATGCTCCCCGGTTCTCCAATTCTTTTCTTTTCTCCGCGACAAGAGGGGAGACACCACTTCTTCGGGTACACTCCGATGATGACGGAATCGACACCATCATCCACAACGCTCGGCTACCGTGAATCTTTTTCGAGGTAGGGGTTTAATTTGAGTATGTTTGTATTCCCATGTTCTTCCCTTCTAAAACAAAGAACGTGGATCAACTCATTATCAACTTGATCTGCGGATGTTTTCTTTTGCGGGTTGGAAATAGTTATTTACGGGGGAAATGTAGGGTGGATTATTTAAATTTTATTTGAATAAAATTTTTCTTCGTACAATGTGAAACCTTGTTTATCTTTGGCCAATTGATAATGCATAACGCGGAGGGCATGGGCTGAACGAACATGGCCCGATGACCCTCCGCTGGTTGTTAGTTTGTGCGCGGATTGACGGGCGATGACGAAACGGGACCGCAATGGCAATTTGAAGCCGTCGCAATGAAGAGAAGGTCCCGGGAGAGCCGTAGGCATAGATGGTGGGCGAATTGGACCACCGGAGCGCATCCGATGATCCGTGGAAGGCGCTTCCAGTGCACCGTCGGAGCAGACCGCCGTGGCTGAGACGCGGCAGTGGTTTGAACTAGAATGGAAAAGCCGTTCTGGAAATCAGGAGGCGCGACTTAATTTTGCGCCAGTTGGGGGAGGCCGTGCCTCCCCACGCTCGGCCAGTTGGCCGAGCCAGCTTTCCCCGGCCAGGCCGGGGTGGGCCACGTGGGCCGGGCCGTGCCGGTCGGGCAAAGCCGTGCCCTACTGGGCCAGACTCGGACCCAAGTCTGGTCGACCCAGTTTGGGTCGACCTGGGGTGGGTTGGTCCGGGTCGGACCGAGCCCAGACCCCCCTTTTTTCGGACCATTTTCGGTTAAAAGACCATAACTTGATCTACGAACCTCTGATCGACGCTCATTTAAGTATATTACACTCAAGATTTCAGCAAAGTTTTGGTACGACCGAGTTGGTTCGAACCCGAAACCAACCGGGCCCTCGGCCGATTGACGTGCCGTCAATTGCTTTGGATTCCTTCTGATGAGACGATTCTTTTGGAAAACTCTACTTGTGGTTTGGACGCAGTTGGAGTACGGTCGGGTTGGTTTTAGCTTAAAAACCAACAGGGCCCCTAGAACAGAAAAGCCAATAACTCTCAGACCGAACGTCCATTTGATGAACCGTCAACGGCGTTGGTAATCTCATTGAGAAATGGTTCCTTTGAGTATAACCCATGGGAGTTCGGGGTATAGTTCAGATATGTCCGGGTTGGTTCATTCACAAAACCAACCGGGCCCTCACAATAAAAAGGCTAATAACTCACAGACCGGGCGTCCGATTGACGTGTCGTCTGTTGCGTTGAGACCCCTATGATGAGACAGTCCTTTGAGATAATTCTTCTTGGGACTTCGTGACACTTGGAGTGTCGACCAGTAGCTCATGGAGTGAATCCTCCCGGAGATGAGCATACAGAGTACAGTGACCTTGTAGCTAGTTGAGACCAGATGACTGCTTGTCCGATTCGATTCGGAGTGACTTGACTAGCCCAATGGGGATCGCTACTGTGTTGGGGTGACAGACCCATGGCGGAGGAGCGCTAATGTGTTGGGGTGGTAGAACCATGGTACTCAACAGGAGGAGAACCTCTGTAGGATATTAGGGGGAGTGCTACTATGTTGGGGCGGCAGACCCATGGCGGGGAGCACTACTGTGTTGGGGTGGAAGACCCACAGTACTCGACAGGAGGAGTACCTCAACAGTCTAAGGTTTGTGAGTGACACCTCGGAGTCATGACAGGACTACTGTGCTCGACAGAGGAGGAGTTCTCCAGCAACCGTGTTTTCATCATCATGAATAAAAATCCTGGTTTGAGCTGAGTCGATGACCTTTGTGTTTACCTCATGATTGAGATGAGTTACTTGATAACTTAGGTATATGTATGGGCATATAACTAAGTAAAGGTTATCTGTTGAGATCTTTATTTATGGTTTATCCTTGTTGGATTTAGTGAGACCTTGAGGGTCTCAGGGTTCCTACTGAGTATCGTTATACTCACCCTTGCACAGGCTATGCCCGCACCTCATTGTGTTGGATGCAAACGACAGACAATGCTGACCGAGGTAGAATGTACGAGGACTTGACAGTACCTAGAGGTGGACACTCGGCATGATGACACACGGAGCGGACGATAGATGAGGAGTGCTGAGGAGGGCATCTGTACCTACCCTTCAGGTAGGAACCCGGAGGACGATCCAGAAGTTGCTTCACCATTTTGCTGCTTGTATTTTCAGTTGTACTTTATTTTATTTGTAGATGTACCTTTCTGTTGGGCTTGTATTGTATCCCCTTTGTACATTCATCACTCTTTTTATACTACTTTAATTAGCGTTTGCTTCCTCTTGTACTCTGGTTGTGTGTGTTTACGTTTAATAAAGGCAATGCCTTCCCTTTTTATCGAGATTTACACCTTTGGTGCTAGTCGCTAGCCCCTGGCCTATGTGAGGCAGGTTTGGGGTAGTCACAGCACATGCCTGAGGTCAGGTCGTGACAGCTCGTGTGTGCGGTAGACTACAGCCTCGCGAACTGATGTGATGTTATTTTTATTACCATTTTACATGGATGATAATTAGGATATAATAAATGAATAAATATGATATATGTATGCACATTATATATATATTATATATATGAAATCATAATGATTCATTATGGGTGATATATTATTTAACTTTCTTATGTTACATTAGTGAAGAAAATGAAAATAGAGTTCAAGCGTACAAACATCCTACCATCTCCAATAATAGTGTAATTAATTTTGTATCATTAGCTTTAATTGATTACTATAAATAAATATATAGTAGGTATATATGATATTTATGTCATTTTAAAAATATTTTAATGATGTAACTATGATTTGTGTATGAAAAATGAGAATATGAAACTAGAAAAACAAGAAAAATGAAGCAGTTATTATTTTAAACAAGATTTTAATAAGGAATTATAAATTAACTGGTAATAAAAGAAACCAATTAAATCAAATATTTTATTATATATAAAATTATGGTTTGTTAAGTTATTAATAATAAACATACAATTCATATAATGTATGTTCTAATTTTATTAAGGATTTCGAGACATAATATAAGGGATCTCTGTTTAACATTTATTTTCTGCGAGACACATGCCTTGTTTACCAAGTGTTTCATTCAAGAAATTTATATACATACTATTAATTCATTTTTTATGATTAGATTTATTATTATGTGTATTTACATATCCTTATTATGATATATCTTTAGTGGGGTTTACGGTTCAATAGTTATCAATGGAATAATGGATTTTTTGTCTTAATTTTCATACTTTGAGACATATGTTATATAATGAACCAATCTTATTTTATGAGGTGTATATACATCCCATTTGAAATTTCATTAGATGAATATTTTTATATTATTTATATTTAATGATTTATTTTATCTTATCACTTAATGATTCATATAATTCCAAAGTTACAATATGGTATGTTTTTTTGTTACAATCTCATTTTCTTCTCCATATGTTACTTTTTGAGAATACAGGTTATCCCTCCATTTTCCACACTTTATGTACTCAAAATAAAAAATTATTGTTTTTATGAAAAGGGTATATTATTTTTATTTTTGGTGGAAAATTAGGTTTCTTCCAAGTAAATATTTTCTAAATTTTTTATCAAATATGGTTTTTAACAATAGTAAAATAATTTATTAAATAAAATTTTACCCATTCTTGAATTTTTATTAATTATTTGAAATTAATCATAATGTGTGGTTGCAAATAATTCCATATTTTCTATTACAAAAAATGTGATAGGATTATTTTTGTTAATATGTATAGAATTAATTTAACTTCTAGTCATTAGGTCAATAAAATGTTTAAAAAAAATACATTATATGTTTATTTTTTATTGTCAAGGAATAGAATTTTGAAAATGTTACATGGTTTTAATTTTTTTTTTATCAAAGTAAAAATAATATTTGCCTCAATTAATGTTTTAAATTATCTTTAAAGAATAATTTTTATGTTTCTATGGTTATTGTTAGTGAAATGATTTTTGGAATTGTTTTATGTTTTATAAAGTGTGTTTCAATGATTTTAGGATATTTTTCTAATAAAAATGTTAGAAATTAATCTTTAAGAATAATTTTACATCTAATATGACATCCTTTTATATTATTACACATTAATGGTGAAAGGATCAAAGTTAACATTCTTATTCTCTTTCTAATTTTTTTATTTATATGATTATAATATGTTTATGAAACCTATTACTTTTCCAGTGATTAGGTTATTATAAAGTGATAATTTTTTTTAAAACTCATTATTTTTAAATGGGTTATTATATAGTGAAGTGTTAAGGAAAAAATTAATTTTCATGGGTTCTAATATTATTATTTTTGATGATATTTTGGCATATATTTGTATTATTTTCATTATGTGATAGGTGAGACATATATCTCCCTCACATGCATTAGGTAATGATTTATAACTAAGGTGATACTTTTAGGAAACAAGTTGATGTGATTTATCCATTATGAGAAATAGGTGATTCCTAAAACTCTATAGGAAATAGCTGAGTCCTCATAAACTATGGGAAAGGTGGGTCCTGATCCACTATGTGATGCTGGTGAGTCCAGATCCACTATTTGAAACATTTAATTCCAGGTCTTCTATGGGAAATAGGTGAGTCCTAATCTATTATGTGAACATGGGAGTTATAATAAAATATGTGAAACATGTGAGGAGTATTAATCCTCAAATTTTATGGTCAGTGTGTTTAAACTTATCATTTGAAAAAATATCTATATTTATTATGTTTCACAATTTTATGACTCAGTTTTAGGTTTCATGATTGGTATATAATGGTTTCTCACTCTTATAAGCCATGTTTCATAAAATAATAATGTTTTATTCATAGAATAATATTTATGATTTATGAAATATTTTCTATGAAATTCACATGTTATGATTATGATCACATACCCTTAAGGTATTCATATTATTTCATATGATCATAGATTGAATTATCATATGATTACCATTACTGAGCATATGATCTCAACCTTTCTTTTGTTTCCCTCCTCAGGATATGATGAATAGATTATATATGGTTTATGTAAGTGGATTATAATTTGGTAATATATTATTGGGATATTATGAATATATTCTATGAAATATGAATATCTGTTTTCTAGTCTCCAAAGACACTGAACTATAATAGTACCCAGGAGTTTATTTTTGTATGGTAATGAATATTTTTGTAATAAATTATAATATTTATTTATGATAATTATAGGTAATTACAAATGGTATCAAAGAATATTATTAGTGAATATTTAGATATTAGGATGATAAAAAAATTACTGAAATCCCTACGGATAACTCTATGTATATAATAACATCCTAATAATATTATAAGGAAGAAATTACTAGTTTTACTAAGAAATACATCCCTATATAGATACTAAATATGGATTTGATTCTATAACAGATGTTCATTGGTGTAATTACACAAAAAATGCTCTTCATTCTTAACTCAAGTGTTATTTGGTACCTGAAAATGGACCTTACTATACAATTGGTTTGAAACTCTCAATGGATATTCTTAATGTAATATGAAACTACAATAAGAACCATATTGAAGTATTGAAATAAATTATTATCATATATGACCTAGGTTAAACATAAGGTTTAATAGATTTAAAATAAAGTTTATAGATTTATTAACCCAATAAATAACTGATGAATATATGATTTATCACTCTTATTAGTTTTACTCACACTTTGTTTTTTAGTTTTAGTCAACAGATGGAAACTAAAGGAACTAGGTAATCATTGAATGTGGCATAAATTTTTTGATGATAAGGAGAATGGGATTAATTCTACAGTGTACGATATTTTTATTATTATAAATCAGTTATCATGAAATATTAACAACAACATTCATCATAACCAACTCTCAGAATCCCCAAGGAAAAGAATGATACGTTTCACTAGAAGTTTGGGTGGTGAGACCAATAGAGAATGAATATTCAGATTCATATATGTTGATAATGTGGAATGAATAAACCAAGGGAATGTTTCAATGGAATAAGAAGATGTTTCTAGTGTATAGATGATAGACATTGATTATGTAATTGATGGGGAAAAATTATTATTATTTTAAATGAAATGGATGGGAATGATGGCTCTGATAATCCATCATCAATAGTTGAATTATTAAAACATGTAATGTATAGAAATTACAAAAATCTATGTCTTAGTGGGAAATATCATGAAGAGGGTCTAGATAGTTTTATATGTAATGGTTTTGATGATGATCATGAAATGACTATAAATAAAAGTTTGAATGAAATAATTATTATGGAATATGATGAAGAAAAATATTTATTACTTTTATAATGGTGTAGAATGATTGTGTGATTATGTTTGAGAATGAAAGAAAAATGTTACAAATTTATTTTTATATTATTATGTAATAATGAAACAACTATGGATTGGACAATAATAGTTTTTACTTACATAATTTAAATATGATATTGAATGTTACTGACAACCAAGAATAGTGATTTATTGTTAAGTCAATATTTTTTAGAATACACCATTAAAGGATTGATTGAACTTAATATGTGCATGATGTAGATATAACATTGATACAAATAGACTCTTGAATATGATAATGTAAATGGTATTGAATTGAATAATTTAGAAATGAAAATTCATTTTTTAAAAAAGTTGGTTATTTCAACTTTGATGGAGTTTATGCTATTTTGTGATTTATGGATTAAATACAGTAATATGTCATTTTATTTAAGGAATAATGGTAGGGTAATTTTTTTTGAAAGAATGAGTGTTTTCCAAATGGATTTATAGTAATTTGATTTATTATCATATTTCATGAAAATATATGACTATGGTATTCACATATTTGGTAGGTGATAGTTGAGAGATGCTTTATGATATTTGGGGGATTAATGTTATGTATCTTTTGGAAACATCTTGACCTTATTCATGATGTATTTAATTTTTAAGGGTCGTGTGGTTAACTATTTATGGAATCATTTATGTTGAACCTTAAAAATGTTTTTAAAGATTAATGTGTTATTTCAGCATATGATGTTTAATCAATATTGGATAACATTTTTCTAAAACATTTTGTTTTAATGATAACATGAGTTAAAAGGAAGGAATTATCATTATTGTATGAATATTGCGATCCATTGGTGCTTAATGCATTAAAAATTCATCTTCTTTTCATGGAGTATGAGATTATGTGGATATTGATTGATGCACAACCAAATGATTAGGTGTTTATATGAAATGACATGAAATAATATAAGTATATTTTATCTTGTTATCTATCATGATATTGAAAATTAAATTAACAATAATAACTATATATTTAGATAATAATGTTTTACTATTAACTTAATTTATAGTGGATCAATGGAAAATTAAATCATCACAGATTTGTAGATTTTTCATGGTTAACTTTCTCACAAAAATGTTCTCTATACATCCATATTAGACCTTGGGATTTAGTTTTCTATTCCATATACATATTTCAAATTCCCCCTAATGGTCTCTTTTTTGGGAAACTAGTTTTGTGTCCTTTATGATAAATACCATTTTTACCATTCTCTATTTTAAGAGGATGTTTCATTAAAACTTTTTATGATGTGGGTTTTACGTAGAGGGATCTTAAAAACCATGATTACCAAGAATTTGTTCCAATTACATGAATGGAATTGAATTTAGGGGATAGAATGTAACACCTTGATATTTTTTGAAAATGCTTTCTTCTTTTCTAATATAATTATATTTCATCAATACTTTTAATTACATTAAACATAATGTTAAACATTCACTAAAAGAAACACCATGTTTATATTTTCGTACACACAACACCAGGTTTAGATTTTTCTAACACCTGGGTTATATTATACTATATAAATCCTCGAGTTTTAACAAAATGAGACGTACTATTAAAATAATATTATTTAATGTGACTATTTTTGTCTATCCATTTGAATAGTGGGTATGAAAATTATTAAAAAAATTATGTACATTTATAATTTAGAAAAATATATAAAATGAATTCCTTGGTTACCAGAAAATTATAAATGATAACATAAACCATTTGAAAATAAAGGAAATAATTTTATGAAAACCTACTTTTATGTGCACACACATGTTTAATTTGAAAAAATTAAATAAAAAACCTTTATTTAAATATTTTGTGGAATTTTATATATTATATATTCAATAAAATGTTTTTAAAATAATATTATGTTTTTTTCTATATGTGAGATAAGAAAAATCCCAATTTATCTCATAAACAATGAATTTTCAAAATAAGATGTTTTGTCAACTTTTTCACAATAAATTTAAAATTAGTTTTTAACAATATTCGAGTATTTATCTTAAGAAATAAAAAAATTTATTGAAATTAGTGTCTCAAATTTTTATTAAAATTCATATTTTTTAATTTTTTGAATAGATATGTTTTTTAGTGAATAGTGAAATATAATGGTTTTTATTAAGAACTATATTTTCATTTCCTGAATTTTAACACATAAAAATTGATTTAATATAAATTTAAAAGTAATATTTCAATTATAATATTATTTATCAATTTTATGTCATTTCATTCAATTCCATGTTGAATTTGGATATTAAAACATTCTATACTTTTGAGAACTTTCTCTTTGGAAGACCCCTACAACCTCTCGTATGTGGGTTTATTTTTAAATTAAATGCTTCCACATATATGTATTGAATTACGAAATATTAATAAAATATTTTAAATAAATATAATTTAAATTATCTAATAATTTCAACTTCATTTTTTACTCTAATGAATAGTAAATAAAGTAAAAACTAATTACCTATATAAAGGTAAAAATTGATTTACTAGGTTTTTAATATAAAAATATAATGGTTAAAATTACCAAGAAGCTTGTAAAAAACCATAATTTTGGACATATTTAGAAATAATTACCTATATAGTTCTATAGTTACCCATTTTTATCATTTTGTCTTTTTAAAAATGATAATACACCTTTTTCTTTACAAAATTCCCAAGGTTGTCCTCTCCCCCACAAATAAAAGTCTACCCCCTCTCCTATACTATTAACACATCCTAATCCCATTTGATAATACATTACCTTCCAAAATTCATTCCTAGGTTATATAATCACTTCATAGAGGCCATATATATAATAGAATGCTCTTATTGGAAGGATTTATTTGCAAACATATAGGATTTACCCAAAGAAATGTTATAATACTTCACTATACGCTTTCATTTTATTCCATCCTCTAACTTCCTAAACCATATAAAGCTACAAGTATATAAAAACCAAATAATATTACTTATAATGAGATGTTATTATGTTGTTTTATTGAACTATATACATCTCATCATTCAAAAAATGGGGAACAAAACTATTGATCATGTGTACGACAAACTACTGCATTTTGAATCGACTTAGTTCATTTTTATTCATTATTTCTCACAGATTTTTATAGATATTTATTTAAATTATATGTAATAAATATATAAAATTATTTTAAATATATAATTCTGTTATAAAATATATGTTTTTTTACTTTACATATATTGGTGAAAATTATAACAACACTCATTTGTACAGCAGAACACCGCCTAACAAAGCAATGCGATTCTTATTAAACTATCACTTTTTATATAAGGTAATTAAGATAAACTTATTTTGTATATATGATATTTTTTACCATTACATACTTCTGGTAGTATAATATCAAATAAAACTTATTACCTTACATCCCATTAGAAATCAACAACATCTCTCATGTGTATGTCAGACTACTGCCCCGTGAATCGATGTGATGTGTTTTTCATTTCTATTTAACATGGATTATAATGAGGTTAACTACATCAATATATATGATATATACATATGATATATATATATATGATATATATATACATATGATATATATATAATCATAATTATTATTTAAGGGTGACATATTATTTACCTCTCTTACATTTCATCCATCGAGAAAATAGAACTAGTGTTCATGTGTACGCACGACCCACCATCACCTTGAAATGTGTAATTCATTTTATATCATTAAATTTAATGGATTAAAATAAATAAATAAAATATATGTATATATATATATATATATGATATTTATATCATTTTTAAAATTATGGAACCATGATCAATGTAAACGGTCCAACAATAACAAACCAAAACATACATGAAAAACGAAGTAGTTATTACCCAAAACATGATTTTAACAATGATATGTCAATAACTGTGTAATAAAAGGTAATAATTGTATCATATATGTAATTATATATATATATATATATATATTTATGGTTCTTTAATATTTTTAAAATAAATACATATTTATTATAAAGGTGGTTCAAATATATAAGAAGAGTTTTGAGACTTAATGTAAGAGTTATCCATCTCAATTATATTCTCTCTCAGACATATTACATGTTCACAATGAACTTATTTTATGTGGTGTATATACATTAAATTAAATTAAATTTTTATTATTCTCTAAAAAATTATTAGAATTTACATATTAGTTTTAGGATCACTCTTTCATGGGGTTTACATTTACAACGTTACTGAAGTATTAAGGGATTATTTTTTCTCAATTTTTCTTCTTTGAGACATATATTATGTTATGAACCAAAAATTAATTTATGTGGTGAATATACTACCTCATATAGTGAATATCATTCAATTAATTATATTTAATGATTAATTTTATGTTATTAATAAATGGGACTTATTATTAAAATGTTTCAAAGATTTAAGGGTTTGAAGCTATGATTTCATTATTTATCGAGAATGATTAGGATTATGATTTCAATGATTAAATGTTATAATATATTTCTAAATAAAATATTGAATTTATTATCCTATATTTATTATGGTAGAATAAATTTATTCCCTCTATCTTCCTCTCTTTATATACTAATCATTCCAAAATAAGGATTTTATGAAAAGGCATTATTATTTTTCTTTTTCATAAAAAATGTTTTTTCTTACAAGTAATTTTTTATAAAAATGTTTTCAAAAATATAATATTTTTTAAAAATGATTTAAATATTCTCAAAATTATTGTTAAAATGAATTATTAGCCATAAATTACTTTTTAAAAAATATTTGGATTGGATTTTTCATTTAATTTTATAAACAATGCACATTTGAATTTTACAAAAAATGTTGAAGGAATATTGCTTTTAATGTGTACATAAAGAATGGATTTTCATCTTATCATGTCCATTAAATATTTTAAGAAATCAATTTTTTAATGGGATTTAAAAATTAAAAGTATTTCAAAAACTTTTTATACATTAAAAAGTGTTTCTCACTGTGGCGAAGATATTTTACTCATTAATAATTTAAATGATCTTTTCAATTTTAATTTTTTATGTCCCCATGTTTATTTTCAATTAAAATATTTTCTGGAAATATTTTATGTTTTAAGAATTCTTTTTCAATGTGGATAGGCTATTTTCCTCGAAAAATGTTCTCGGATAATTTTCAAAATCATTTTCCATATAATATGACATTTTTTGAAGTTACATATAATTTATATAATATAAGATTCATGTATTCCATTATTATTATTTCTCTGAATAGTTTATGACTGTGATTAAAAGTTATTTTTGAGAACCGTTCCTTTTCAATGGGTTATTTTATGATGAAAAGTTGATTTTTTATGAATCTCTTTCCATTTACTTCTGTTATGATAAGATGAAATATTTATGAAAGATATTTCTTCTAAATGGTATTAACATGATGAATGTTCGATGATTTTTTGGAAAATGTATGGTTTCTTTTCAATATGTGATCGGTGGGACATATATATCATGCCAATGTATTGGGTTAAGATTTATAACTAATGGG
This sequence comes from Viscum album, assembly GCA_963277665.1. Lineage (NCBI taxonomy): Eukaryota > Viridiplantae > Streptophyta > Magnoliopsida > Santalales > Viscaceae > Viscum > Viscum album. The sequence goes on from OY728127.1 coordinate 966,461,952, forward strand.
ATAACGTTGGGCAACAAGTCGATGGGCCTGATCCACTATGGAAAATAGGTGAGTGCTGATCCACTATGGAAAATAGGTGCAGCCTAATCCACTATGGAAAAAAGGTGAGTCCTGATGAACTATAGGAAACAAGTGAGTCATGATCCACTATGAGAACTAGGTGAGTCAAGATCCACTATGGGAATCAAATGAGCCTAGATCCACTAAAGGAAATAAGTGCTTCCTGACCAACTATGGAAAATATGTGATGAGTCCTAATACACTATATTAGTGTTCTTGATTGTTAAACTTGGTATATGAAATTATTTTCTATAATTTTGATGGGGAAACACTTTTATGACATGAACTTTTGGGTCAGTATTGATTTATTATGATTTATCAATCTTAAAAACCATGTTTTCTGAATTGATAAGGTTTTATACCATGAACTGTGTTTATGATCTATGAAGGGTTGAATTTGAAATTCATATGTTATGTTTATTATCACATAATATTATTCATGGAATAATATTTTCTGTGATCATAGATTGATGTCTTCTATTTTTAAACTTACTGAGTAACCAGGATCGCCATTTCTTATAATTTTTTCCAAGGTTATAAATAATGTTATAGTTAGGTAATGTCTCATAGGAGTGTATGTGTTAATTTATTTGAGTTATATGTGTGACATCATTCATGAAATATGATAATTGGGTTTATATTATCCAATGAAACTAAACTATTATGGTCCTCAGGCATTTATTTTTGTAATGTAATTAATATTCATCTAATAAGATGTAATATTCATGTATGAAAAACATAGGTTGTTACATTATATATTAATATGGAAAAAATAATACCATAAAATCATCTATAACACTATATAAGTGATATATTTCATTCAAAATACCAATCCTTAAAGGCTGCAAGTCCAATCCAAAAGAGATATCTCAACGAAGGGGTATAACCAGTAACTAAGAATTTTCAATTTAATTTGATCATATACCTCCTCTAAATCCATAGTATACATTCTATAATAATGTATTTAGTATCATAAATGTAATATATTTTTATTATGATTATTGAGAAACCATTATCCCCCTTCATTCCATCATATAGACCGTAAAAACAACACTTGTGGGTATGCATGACTTACCAAATCCATATAAGGGTGTTATTCATTTTTCAGCACAAAATTACAGAGATGGTTATAAATAATGATTAAATAGATATATAATTTATTTATGATATTATTAATATTCTATACATGCTAATTATTTTTCACCTTTCTTTAATTACATCTATCGAAAATAGATACAACATTCATACATACGTATGCCCTACCATTTTTATGAATGGTGTATTTAATTTTTACATTAATAACTATTATGGATGACTCTATATAAATATATAATTAATATATATTATATTTATATTATGTTTAATATTCTTGATATTATGTAATCATGGTCAATGAATTAGGATTGGAACTAAAAAACCTGAACCTCTATAAAAATGAAATAGCTAACACCTAGAAAAAAACTATATTGGAAATGAATTATTAATAAATGGGAGTTGAAATATTATAAGTGGGTCATTTTTGATATCATATTTTTTTTGATAATTTAGGTATATGATTATAAGAAATCAAAAAAAAAATATAATGCATTCTAACACATAGAATATAATCTTAACCAAAGGTATAAGATTTCTTTTGTAATGTCATTTTGTTTCTGTATTGTTTATGTATGAATTTATATTGGGAATATTTATATGATATGTATCTAATAAAAAATTTATATTTTATTATCCTATGTTTGTTCATGAAATTTTCTTGTAATGATATCATTTTGTGCTCTTGGTAGTTAAAATTATCCATATAATGTTTTTAATTAAAATGGATTTTACCTCCTCTTTGGTTGGGAATATTTTTCTTCAATTTCCTTGTTTTATACAAATTCCTTTTGTAATTATTTCCATATTACCTTAATAATTTTTGAATTCATTTTTACCTATTGATGATTGCATATAATAAAAATAAATGGGAATGAGGTAATTTTTACTATTTACTAAAAATGTAAAAAAATCATGGGTATCATTTTGTGTTCCTCATAATTAAAATGATTCCGATATTTTTTTTACTGAAAATGGAATTTATTTACTCTGGTAGGGAATATTTTTCTTCCATTTCGATGTTTTATAAAAAATTGTTTCTATAACGATTTCCATATTACCCTATTAATTTTTGAATTCATTTATACCCATTGATTATTTTCTATAAATAACATTAATAAAATATTATTTATATTTTACAAATGAAGTAATTTTGATTGTTAACAGAAATATAAAATAAATAATGGTTTTCATAGAAAATGTATCAATTTAATTTCCCACATTCCTAAAAATAAAATTATTTTAGTATTCCATTACATTTTTTCCAAAAAATAATAATATGATTTCTATAATATTTTGGAATTTTGTGGACTTTAATATGTGATTTCAATGTGAAAAGTGTATTTTCATTAAAAATTTACTAGCGATAATTTAGAGTAATTTTCAAATATAACAACACCCATTAGTGTTACTAGGGATATGATCTAGTGACCCAATATTCATTATTTATATCTATTGGTTGTGATAACGATGTATTTAATGTTCCATATTCCTGATTCAGTATAGGTAATTGTTGAATTATAAAACATTTTTAGAATGAATTGTATTAATAATTCAAAATGTAGGTAATTGGTAGGTTGTGAAAGTGAAAGGTAGGGCCTAGTTATAGATATCCCCTTGAGCCATTAATAGGTATCATTCAAAAAAATTGTTGGCATACCATATTATATGGGTATTTTTTAAACATACCCAACTATTAAGAATGTTTTCTTGGATGAGAGGTAATGATGTTAAGTTTCATGATATTTTGTTTGATATGCCTTGATCATGAATGTTTGGAATTATGTGTTATATTTATCAAGATTTCAGTTTTATTTATCCATCTATTTTCTAAGTTGATATTGTCCATGGATACTCATTAAATCATGTTTCAATTGAATGGAATGTCCTTTGATTAACCACTCAACCATGTTTATTATGTCTTATTTAAAATCTATTGTATGTAACCATTAAAGAGAATTTGAGCTCAAGATGATTTTATTTATTTTTCCTAGGATTCCATAAAGTATACTATAATTTATATTCAAGGATATTCTAGATATAAAATTAATTTTGCCAATTAATTTTTTTTGTATTTTACATTTTTAAATTTATTTGATATTCACGTATGTATCTAGTTTATAATTACTACTAAACTATTCCATATATTAGGATGTGATAACTTGTATCTAGTGAAAATATAATAATGTAACCACCAGCTCTGGGCTATTGTTTTTTTTGTTTTTATAGGAAGAATGTAACACACAGATATTTTACGATATATATATATATATATATTTTAAAATTATGTGTTGATAAATTTCCCCACAAGATAGCCCAAACCAAAATGATTCGTGAATCATTCTATACCTAATGAAATGTACAAGTTGAATTGGTAGGTAAAAATAGAGGTTAATATATTATGAAATACAATTATAAAAAAACTCTTTTTTAATAATAATTTAATGATAATTATAACTTCTTATAATAATTAGTAATATCATTATTTCTAGAAATATATTTTCTTATAAAATTTGATTTTTATGCTTTTCATTTTAAAAAAAAATTTATAAATAAGATAAAATTTATATATAAAAAATATATTTTTATATTAATAATATATTTACATTAATTTTATTTGTAATTTGTAGAAATAAAAGATAATAATGGAAAAAACATTGAAAACTAATTTTCATATAAAAATATTTTTCAATTATATTTTATGATTTCATTTAAATGTTAAATTATGCACATTTAGAATTTAAATTTTAAAAATTGAACTAATTTTTTGGTTTCATCATTACCATATTATTATCAAATATTTTTTTTTATTTTTCTAATGAAATTATTTTATATATATATAGTGAAAATATTTTTTTTTTCAAAAACTGTATAATTCAAATTATATATTTTTTTATTTAAAAGGTTTGGGCCGAAGCCTCATTTTATTATTAAAGAAAATCAAAGACCTATTTTAACTGGGTAGAGGGAGACCCATTACATAGTCCGAAGGCCCAATGGGATTTTATCCCATTACATAGCCCACAGGCCCAATTTTTTGGCTCAATTGCCATTCTGTGAAATAATATTATCATAAAATAATGTATTTTCTTTCTTGAAATTCACATAAATTATATTTCACTTATAATAGACTAATGGATTTTATAAAAATAAAAAACATTTATAATATTTCCTTAAACATATTTTTTTGAATAAAAATACAATTTCATTGAAAATCGGGGTTTTATGAGATTGTGTGCTAATTTTAAAATTATGTTTCCTTACCCATGAGATATTTATATTATAAAATTATATTCTTTTTGAAATAAAAATGTTTAAATTATCTGTTAATTTTTTTTTTCAATTTTTGTCATAAAAATTAGTTTCTTTTTAGCATGTAGTGGTGAAGTCCCACCATTTTAATTAAACCAAACAAACCCAACTCATTTTTCTAGGTAGAAGGATCCAATTACATGGAATATTTTCCTAGTGTGTATAAATCTAATGAAATCATAACCCGTTTTCTAGACCAAATATTCTGAATCTAGCCTACATCATCCACCACCAGATGCATTGCCTCCATATCATATAATACCACCAATAAAATGATCTCCAATCCCATCACACCTTACTAGGTTTATTCTAAAAATACATCATGCCTGACCCCCAACACTATATCTTGTACCCTTCCATCACCATCAACATGACACTAGCACCCACTTCTATAGAATAAAATACCCATGACGATCCCCAAATTGTGGTCTTATAGGTTTCTAACCTTAAACTAATGCAGTATTATAGGGTTTCCAATCAACTCGACCAACACCCAAAATACACATTAGAATTATATTTCGATGGTAATAATAGAGTAAATATGGTAGGGATAAATATAGGTTAAAATGGATTGACCTAATGAAAAATATATAATATGATAAATAAATGTTTACTAGTTCATATTGTAGGAAGTATAAACCTTATCCCACCCCTCACTCCATTATTTATAATTTTTATAGCTATTATACTTGACTAAGGTAATGAAATTAATTTAAAGAAAAAAGTATTTAGAAAAATGCCATTATCTCCTCATAAAAATTCAAATTTCCACTAAACCTTTATGGAACACCAAAATTTTTATTTATATAAGGAATAATAACATTTTCTCTTCTCCTAGAATCATCCTTCACTTTTATAAGATTTTTTTCATAGGTAATTACCCAATACGCTTCATTTTAGTGAAATTCTCTAAGGAAAACTCAATGTTTTCAGTGTGAACACCCATTTTTCCTAATGATTTTTCATTTCTATCATTTTTTTAATTATAATATTTGAATTAATATATAATTAAATCAATATTTTTTTATAGTAAATTTTTTTATTCTACGGGAATAACTATTAACCCTATTTCTCCACTTCTACTAAGAAAAATGAAACTGTCATTCGTGCAATGTGTGGACTACTGCCACCCTGAATAGACAACTTCCATTTTTCAACACCACTTTTCTTTACTGATTATAATGGTTAAATTGAATAATAAATATGATATATGATATATTATTATTAAGAGATTATTTATAATAGACCATATCTCCCTCTCATTCTTTGATAAATGAAAACATTAATCATGTGTTGTGCAAACTAATACCTCCAAAAAGTAAAGTATCTCATTTTTATCTAGTTTCATTATAATTTATTAAAAAAATTTAAATATGGATCACCAAATTATATTAATATAAATAAAATCATTTGGGATCTATTATAATTATATTATTTTAAAAGTAAAAACTTCTTATAATCAAAGACAACCATTAATTTATGTTTATTTTTGGGTCTGCCTAACAAACCATTGGAAATTTATATAAAATAACATCATATATGAGTATGAGAACATAATTAATGATAATATATTATGTAAATAATAATAAATATTTTAATTCTTTCTATAATTTTATTACTAAAGTTAAAATCATTCACTATGATATCATTTCTATCTTGTTAAAATTACATAAGTTCATTTTCCACAAAAGTGATTTTATAATAAAAATATAATTTTCATTCAGTTGTAACCGAAAAAACCATTAAAAGAAAAAAATTATTTATTAATAATTCTAAATAATCAATTATTATAAAACTAACATTCTCATAATGATGTAATCAGGGACCAAAATTAATACATACATTTTTATCATCAAACTAGTTCAAAACGATCAAAATTACTTACAAAAGTCATTTAGAACATAAAGTAACATGTTAATGTACATGTAATGATTTTTTTAAATGAGTATTATAAATTTAAATTATAAAGAATAAGGTTATGAAATAAGTAATTAATATAGTTATTTTTATTATATTGAAGGTTATGGTGGGTTCATGGACATCAAGATAAAAGGTAAAAATTTCCATATCAATCAACTTTTATTAAGGAATGAATTGATATTATGAACTAATTTTCATAATCATAGTGAAACAACATCCCTAATAACTAATAATTTCATAAATATTTTTTGAAAAGGAAAACATCACTTCCATTCATGACCCTCCTTGTTTTTAGTATGATTGATATTTTCCATATAATATAATGGTTTTAAATAACTCCATATTGATTTTGAATTATAATGTTTCTATTTGGGATTATTATTTAATTTAATAAGGTGTAACTTATTTCTATAGTGGTAGATAACTTTTTATTCAAATAATAGATATTAATGAGTATTAATCGCTCTTTAAAATGATCTTATGTTACGAACAATTCTCACCCTGTTAAACGATTGTTCCCCCCATTTTCACTTAATTCCCCTTCTCTCTAAGGTTATACTTTTAAATTAGAAACCCTATTGAATGTTATATCATGTTATCATCATAATATTAATTTAATAATTTTAAAATAATGTTTAATTATACTTTTTAAAATGAATTATTTTAACAATTATGTGTTAAAACATAAAAATGGATATTCTAAAAACACCAGTGTTACTTTGGGGTTATATATTCTCTTTATTTTTATATATTTATCTCTATCTTATTATCATTTATTTAAAACATCTATATTATATATTTTCCATAAACATTAACATTGTTTTTTAATAGCTTTTATTTTTGGGTAAATACATCTTTTATGTTCCATTTAAAATTTAGAATTTAAGTTAATCTAAATATAAGGGAACATTTTGATTTTATATTTGATAAAAAGTGTCACCTCAATAAAAAAAATTCATAAAGAATATATTTTTAGTAACCTAAATTTTATGTGTAATACCATCCTTTATCAATTCTATTTAATAGTAAAATTATAAGCAATTTACTTCCTTTAAAGTTATCACACATATTTCAAAAATCATCTCCTATGTGGTTCATTTTTTTATAATTACTTCCACTTTATCCTTCCCTAGAATTTTAAAAAATTGGAACTCAATTATAAAGATATATTTTTTTATTAAAATTTGAACATCCAAAATTATTCACTTACTTTTTTCTTATTAATCCTTATGATATAGCCTTTGGTTATGCTTTGACGCATGATTAAAAAGTCACTTCATTCTCATGAGTTTTAACAAAATTATGCTTTATGTATGGATTATTTTACCTATATGGAACACATATGTGCATACATATTATGATTTTAATAATGTTATTAGTGGGAAAAAGAATTATATATCCCTACATTTCATTGGGTAACGTTTTAATCTAATGGGATGTCATGTATAGTGCATATATAGTTTACATAAAAACACAATTGTATGAGAATAGTGGGACCAGATTTATATAGGCCACCAATGAATTGGGTAAAACATTATATCTCATAAAATTTTATTTATGGGATTAAGGATTAAACCTATACACTATTGGAAAATTTTCAATATGTTAATTTGAATTTAGTGAAAAAGTGAATCCTCCATAGGACACTGACCACTATTTTTATGGGAGTGGGGATGTACCCAATAAACTATGGGACATTTTCAAATATGTTTATGGGAATATATAGTGAATACCATACACCATGAGTGTTTTTACATAATGATTATGGGAATGGGGATTTAATATAATCCACTATTAGACTTCATCCACAATTTGGTGATGGTATTAGGAGTAAACCATGACATATAATTCTGATTTCAAGATTTATATGATTTACATATATTTAGTATTTAATGATCATATTATATCATATCCCTATAACATGTTTACATGATTATATCACATTATTATATCAATCATCATGACTTTTAATTTGAGGTGACATGTCCTTGCTACAGTATTTTTGTATCACACTGTAAAGACCCGTAAATTTCAAGGAAATTTTTTTTCATAAATTATTTGGGATTTTACAAGTACGCAGTTTCTGACGGCACCTGATTCCGAGGCCCGGTGTGATCGAAATCAATTTCTGATGTTTAGCTCAGGTACATTCAGTGAACGAACGAGTGAGTTTTTCTATCTTTTGAACCGATTCTTAGAATTGAAATCTGAGGGCACCGATGAACTCGCAACGCCAGTAATTTCTTAAGAGGACTTTTACCGTAGATGCATTGGAATGAGAGGAAAAGTTAAAAATTGTGGATTAGTTGGGAAGTGAATAAAATTGTGGGAAAATTTTATTTTTATATCTAAATTGGTTATATCTTAAGTGAGGGAGTTGGGGTGGGTCCCACTAGTTCCTAACTACCCATGTGAGGATAAATGTGAGGTGGGGCCCACACGAGCCCCAACCCTTCACATTCCCAAACTCTTTAACCCTCTTTAAACCCCCCTTTATCACCCCTTGAATTATTTGAATAACTCCTCTTAAATTAAGCAGCCTCTCCACCTTCCTCTCCTCCATTAAAGTTTTCCATTGCACATAATTAATATCTTGAATTAATTTGAAAAGGGTGACTTGTCTTTAAATGGGAGTAGGTTATTACATTATTGGTTTGGAAAAGAATATGGTGGGGGAACCTCTGAAGAAATAAGAGAAGCTTCGTTCTTCAACCCTCCGATGAAGAACGAGAACGCGCCACACCTTACAATCTTCTCTCCGTGACAAAAAGGGGAGATGCCGCTTCCTCCTCGGACGCTCTTCGTTGACATCTACGAATCCTTATCTTGCGACGCCATCAACCGCGATGCCAATGTTCGACATCGATTATCGAGGTTGGGGTTAATTTTTGTTCAAGTCTTATCATCATTCTTCGTTGCTTAAGGTTTGGCCGCATGATATCGTCATAACGAGAGGAGATCAGATCGCACAAACATGAATGATTCTCTTCCCCTCTTCTTTGATAATTTTCAATGATATTGGAGGAGGAGGCGCATGGTGCCGTTGCACCGTGCGGTGATCGGCAGGAAACCGTGGCCATGCAAGGCCATGGCGAAGGTGGCGCAGTGCCGTTGCACCGCGCGGGGACGAAGGGGACCGCAGTCGGAGCAGGCCGCGGCAGAGGTGGTGCGAGGTATCGTCGCGCCGCACCAGAGAGGCCGAGGCAGGCCACAGAATAGAGTTAGACCACGGCGGAGGGGCGCGACGCCGTCGCGCCGCACCGTGCCAGAGCATCAGGGGCCGCGGCCGGAGCAGGCCGTGGCAGCGGGGCGCGGCGCCGACGCACCGTGCCAGTGGAAGAAATCCATGGCCTAAGGCCGCGGCGGACTTGGAAGGGCGGTCGGCCGTGCCGGCCACCAGCGCCAACAAGAGACGGGACCCAAAGGGGGTCTTCCGGTCATCCAAGGGGGCCAGCCATTAAGGACGAAAATTTCTTAGAAACCGTGGGGTGTAACACTCCCACAATCTGCAGCTAGGGTGGGCCCCTCTGGGTGCCACCACTCTGCCTGGTCAGCCAGCCACGCGGCCAACCGCGTGGGCCGGCCAGGCCGGCACACGCCGGCCGGGCGGGGCCGCCAGCGCCGGGCGGGGCCGCCAGCACCGGGCCGGGCTATGCCAGCAGGGGCGGGCTGCGTCCAACCGGGCCGGACCTAGACCTGGGTCAGGTCAACCCGGTTCGGGCCGACCCATGGGGTATTGGGTCGGGTCGGACCGGGCCCAAACCCCCTATTTTCGGACCCTCTTCAGTTAAATGATCATATCTTGGGCTACTGACCTCTGATCGACACACTATCAGTTTCGTAGGATTTCTTGGATTGAGACGGCCGTTTCGGTATATTAAACTCAAGGTTTCGGAAAACTTTGGGTACTACCGGGTTGGTTCGAACAAGAAACCAACCGGGCCCTCAGAGCGGAAACACTTATAACCTGAGCTCCGGATGTTTGAATGACGTTCCGTCGACTTTGTTGGATTCCTATTGATGAGAGGGATCTTTTTTCATACTTCTCCTGATGTTTAGAATTAGTTGGAGTAAGGACAGGTTGGATTGTACCTGAAATCCAACCAAGCCCCTAGAATGGAAAAGCCGATAACTTTCAGACCGAATGTCCGTTTGACGAACCGTCAGTGGTGTTGGTAATCACGTTGAGAAACAGTCCCTATGAGTATACCCTATGAGATTTCGGGGTACAGTTGAGATATGGTCGGGTTGGTTTGTACATGAAACCAACTGTGCCCCCGGAATGAAACGGATAATAACTCACAGACCGGGCGTCAAATTGATGCACCGTCTGTTGCATTGAGACCCCTTTGACGAGGCGGTCCTTTGAGATACTTCTTCATGGGACTTTATGTCAGTTGATGGAACGAACCCTTGGATCGTGGAGCGGACACTCCCGAAATCGAGCGCACTGTGTGCGGGAAACCTAGAGCTGGTTGCGGCAGCGATGAAAACTGTACTTGGATCCTCTGTGGGTTCGGCAGCGATGAGGACTATACTTGGATCCTACATGGGTTCAGCAGTGAGGAAGACTGTACTTGGATCCTCCGTGGGTTTGTCAGTGAGGACGACTGTACTTGGATCCTACGTGTGTTCGACAGTGATGGTTACTATACTTGTATCCTACGTGGGTTCAGCTGCGACGACTTCTATACTTGGATCCTACGTGGGTTCGGCAGAGAGGATGATTTAGAGGTTACATATAATCATCTACACCACTCTTTGTGAGTAGTATACCTATGTGAGCTGAATCTTGACTTTCAATCATTATCTTCAATATGATTGTGATTTCCTGTGTGGACTGGGTTGTGATTTCCTGTGTGGACTGGGTTAGGATTTCCTGTGTGGACTGGGTTGTGATTTCCAGTGTGGACTGGGTTGTGATTTCCTGTGTGGACTGGGTTGTGATTCCCTGTGTGGATTGGGTTGTGATTTCTTGTATGGACTGAGTAGTGTTATCTTGTGTGGACTGGGTTGTACTTGGGCTTGTGAGTTGGAGCCGAACTGGAATCGATGAATTAGGTATATGTATGGGTATATACCTGAGTAGAGTCGGTTGATACTTCATGATTGTATCCTTAATTTGTGGTTTACTCTTCGTGTATTCTGGGAGGCCTTCAGGGGTCTCGGGGTCCCTATTGAGTATCGTATACTCACCCCTGCACGGGCTATGCCCGCACTACGTTGTGTTGGTTGCAGACGACGGACAGTGCTAATAGTGGTTGAGGCTTGTGGAGTGGGACAGAATTGGGAGGTGGACTATCAGGCGGGACGTACACGGAGCGGATGGACGGATCCGAGGATCTGAGGAGACCATATGTACCCACCCTTTAGGTGGGGTTTCTGGAGGACGTCTCAGTGGTTGTTGCTCTACTTTTCAGCTATTTTAATTTACTTTTCTCATTTGTACTGTACTTTCAGTTGGGTTTGTATACTATCCCATTTACTTTCTAGCACTTACTTTTGTACTCAATTTACTTAGTGTTTACTTCAGCTTTCATACTCTGTTGTGTTTGATTACTTATATAAAGGCAATGCCTACCCTTTTATCGGGATTTACACCTTTGGTGCTAGTCGCCAGCCTCTAGCCTATGGAAGGCGGGCTTGGGGTAGTCAAGGCACGGGCCCCGAGGATAGGTCGTGACAAATTGGTATCAGAGGAGTCGGTTCTACCACTGAACTTAGGACTCTGATAATTTCTTCTCTGTGAAGCAATAGTGTTAAGGGTTTTGAGTATGGTCTTTAGCTCAGGGAGTCCAGTGTTGGTGTGGCGGCCGACTTATCCATACACCAGGACCCTGACTTCTGATTTCCGACTCAGTGCACGAAAACATTGATTGCATTTGTGTTTCAAAAGTTTTCTTAGTGATTATTTTGAGTTAGCTCACCAGGATTACTGTATTAAACATGGAGCACCTATTTCCTTATCAGTATGCCGCTATAAAGACTTCCATCTAGGGTTACTGAGAGAGAGTACACGATGACGTCCCACCGAGCGACGAGGATCCGGTGCAGGGCCCTCTTACTATGTTGGAACCTTTAGGTGGTGTACCAGCAACACCACCACCTGTTGGGAAGCAGATGCCACTAGCCATACTAGCAGACGGTGCATGCTGACAGAGCGTGTTGCATGAGTTCCAACAATAGAGGCCTCCGAGGTTACGAGGCAAGGCAGATTCCCAGACAGTAGAGGACTGGCTGGAGGTGATTGCTAGAGTTTTCCGCCTAGATGAGACACCAGTAGAGTGGATGGTGGACTTGTCTACTATTGTTTTCTAGTGAGTGACCATGAGGATGGTCTGCATAGTGATAAGGCTTCGGTACGTGGACCGATTCCTGAGATAGTACCTTCGGGTAGTGTGTTAGCTATACATCACTACCTATTGGCCAGCAGTTACAACCGGCGGTACCGGTAGGTGACACATGTAGGCTTACTACCTTACACGTGTTCCAAAATCAGATACCCTCAAGTTACGAGGCGAGCCCGACTCTCAGGCGGCTAAGGACTGGCTTGAGGAAGTGGTTGAGAGTTTTTATAGAGCTTATACAGCTACGACAGAACGACGTGTCGGTAGCTGAGTATTCATCGAGGCATACCGATCATTCTGGGTACTTGATGAATACGATTTGATCAGTGATATGGAGCTCGGACCACTAAGCGTGGTGTGTTTAAGGATATCTGATCCAACACCTTATCCTCTATGAATTCCTACCTATGTTAGGATGCTAGAGAAAACCTTTATGGTTGAATGTTCTTTGGTTGAACGGATACAGCTAGAGAATGTTAACAGTGGAAGAGCATGGAACTGGCGCCAGTCTCAGAGACTTGGGCATGTAAAATGTTTCAAGAAGAGGAAGTGATAAGGACAGATGAATCTGCAGAGTAGCAGATGTGGAAGCAGAGCTAGGAGTGCAGCATGAGGTGGTGTACATTTCAACATGTTACAACCACCCACTTTTGTAGTCTCCGCCAGGCACAGGGAGTTGGAGGGAAGGGGAAGAGAATAACTGCATGCGGTCAAGGAGTGTGACCCAAGGGCTCTAAGAATGATTTGAGGTATGGTCTGTGTCTACTACTATGTACCGTATCAATAGACAATGGTACCAATCATTCCTACCTTCCACAAATCTTGTCCCAGATCTAGAGTTTCCGGTTAAGTCATTGACTTGACCCTCACATCTGGAGATACCTTTGGGAGGAGACTCGATAATCACACTTACTCCAATGGTTTGATATGACCCTTGAGGTGAGAGTTTCAGTTGGAACCTCTTAGTGGCAGCGTCGAGGCCTTACGACGTTAGTTTGGGTATGGACTGCACAAACCATAGTTCATACACGGATTGACGGTATTAGGAAAAATGGTTTTGGTTTATCTAAAATGTTGGGATGGAGTTTTTCCTTGGTTGGAGAAAAGGAAAACCCAGGAAGCACAGGATGGAATCATGCATAAGAGGGTGCATTCGATCACTCAGGAGATGGCCAAACATATCTTTGTGCCAGAATTCTCTAGAGTTGCTGCACCACTTCCAGTAGAGCTTTCAGGAGCTGGGGTAGAGGTTGACCAGTGCGCCCAACATGAGGGTGTTGGTTACATAGTTCACTGCGATGCGTTAGGGACCAGACTTGGGTGTGTCCTGATGTAGGATTGGGAAGTGATTGCCTATGGATCATGGCAGATGAGACTGCACAGAGCAGACAGGAGACCACTGGAGTTTGAGGGTGGCGACCACGTCTTCTTACGGGTCTCAACTTGACAAGGTCTAAGGAGATTTGGCTGAGGCGAAAAGTTATCTCCGAGGTTAATCGGACCCTTCTAGGTCCTCAACAGGGTAGGAGAGGTGGTTTACCGCTTGAACTTTCCACCGCAGTTGCACCAGGTGCACGACGTCTTCAACTTATCTTAGCTGAGGAGATGTATGCATGACCTATCTGTCATCATCAACCACGGAGAGCTAGACATCGATGACGAGGCGACTTTATCAGGGTTCTAGTATAGGTTGATGATCAACAGGAGTGGGTCCTATGGGGATGGTCGATTCCCCCTGTGTGCTTTCGCTGGCATCACGTGAACCTCAAGGAAAGCACATGGGAGCGGAAGACTCAGTTTCATGCTCGGTACCTCCTTTAGTTTCCCTAGTTTGTGTTATAGCTTTATAGGGACGTAAATCCTTTAGGTGGGAGTAATATAAAAACCCTTAAATTTCACGGAATTTTTTTTCATAATTTTTTTGGGATTTTATGAGTATGCAGTTTCTGATGGAACCTGATTCTGAGGCCAGGTGTGCCCGGAATCAATTTCTGAGGCTTAGCTCAGGTACATTCAATGTACGAACAAGCGTGTTTTTCTATCTTTTGAACCGCTGCTCAGAATTGAAATCCTAGGGCGCCGATGAACTTGCAACGCCGGTAATTTCTTAAGAAGACATTTACCGTAGATGCGTTGGCACGAGAGGAGAAGTTAAAAATTGTGGATTAATTGGGAAGTGAATAAAATTGTGGGACAATTTTATTTTTATATCTAATGTGGTTATATCTTATGTGAGGGAGTTGGGGTGGGATCCACTAGCTCTTAACTACCCATGTGAGGATAAATGTGATGTGGGGACCACACGAGCCCCAACCATTCACATTCCCAAACTCTTTAACCCTCTTTAAACCCCCCTTTATCACCCCTTGAATTAATTGGATAACTCCTATTAAATTAAGTAGCCTCTCCACCTTCCTCTCCTCCATTAAAGTTTTCCATCACACATAATTAATATCTTGAATTAATTTGAAAAGGGTGGATTGTCTTTAAATGGGTGTAGGTTATTACATTATTGGATTGGCAAATAATGTGGTGGGGGAACCTTTGAAGAAATAAGAGAAGCTTCGTTCTTCAACCCTCCGATGAAGAACGAGAATTCACCACGCCTTAAAATATTCTCTCCATGACAAAAAGGGGAGACACCGCTTCCTCCTAGGATGCTCTCCGTTGACGTCTACGAATCATTATATTGCAACGCCGTCAACCGTGACTCCGAAGTTCAACATCGATTATCGAGGTATGGGTTAATTTTTGTTCAAGTCTTATCATCGTTCGTCATTGATTAAGGTTTGGCCACATGATATCATTATAAAGAGAGGATAACAGACCGTACAAACACGACCGATTCTCTTCCCCTCTTCTTTGTTAATTTTCAATGATGTTGGAGTTGGAGGCACACGGTGCCGTTGCACCATGCAGTGATCGGCAGGGAACCACGACCATGCAAGGCTGTGGCGAAGGCAGCATAGTGCCGTTGAACCATGCGGGGACGAAGGGGACCGCGACCGGAGTGGGCCGCGGTGGAGGTCGTGCGCGGCGCCGTCGCGCCGCGCCGTAGAGGCCGAGGTAGGCCGCATAATATAGTCAGACCGCGGTGGAGGGGCGCGGCACCGTCGCGCCACGCCAGAGCTATAGGAGCTGCGGCCGGGGTGGGCCATGATAGAGGGGCGTGGCGCCGTCGCACCGCGCCGAAGCATCCGGGGCCACGACCGGAGTGGGCCGCGGCGGCGGGCCGCAGCGCCGATGGAAGAAATCCACGACGGACTTGGAAGGGCGGCCAACCGCAGCTAAAAATTCACTTCCACTCAATCCCTTTTCCATCATGGAATTTGTACATATTCCAAATTAAGGATATTATCACCCCAAATAAACTCAAAGGTATCACTATAAACACCCATTAGATGTTAAAATATATAGAAATATGATGTTGGTTTACCTTAGAATCATATTCATCTCATTATGAACTAATATAATTCTTAGTGGGGCATTTTGTTAGCACCCATAATTGTGAACCAAAAATTTTCCACCAAGGATTTAATATTTATTATAACAAATCATATTTTCCTGATTTAATTTCTTGAAATTACTCTAGAAAATTTCAAGACTAGGTATTGAGACGTCGTGCGATTTTGAGACCCGATGTTCCCGAAACAATACATTGAAAAAAAGTTATGTTTTTAATAGCGTGCATGAGTAGTTTTCCTAAAAATGTAGAATAACATCTTAATGGGTTATCAGATCCAAAATTTGAGTGAACTGTTGTGTTTAGAGTAGTTGTTTGACTATATGTGGGGCCTAACCTCATTCGGTTTAGGACGAATGTGAATATTAATTTTTGGGACACAACCTCAATTAAAATATTTTAATAAAAATATTTTCAACGGAGAATTTTATTTAAAAAAAGACTCATGGTGGGGAGTTAAGGTTGGATGAAACACCTGGATTTCCTATGATTCAAAGAGGAGAACCTCCGAAGAAGGAGTTAATGAATGGTGGTAGACCGACCACCTCAAGATCTGATGAATCGAGGATCAAGGATCGAAAAACTGAGACAATGCAATTGATCTTCATCCATTGTTGAACCAAATCTAGGTAGGGTGTTGTGTTTTGATTCTACTTTCCCCCATTCTAGATATTCTATTATGAAAATGTACCAATCGATGAAAATATTATCCATTGGATTAGTCGTTGTTGTGGGATGGGTTTTACCAATTTATGGGGTTATGGGAGATAAATCTTGTAATTACTATATGTTTACATTTACCGTTCTAACTGTAAAAAACCATGATCACTACAAACATCTATCAAGGTATGTTCCTCCATGTTGGTTCATGTTTTTCTCCCTCTATTCTTCATTCTTCATAGGTGTTCTTCATTTTTCCCATAACTCGAAAATTCTCGATCAATCGATCATTGAGAACTAGATTCTTGCACAATGATATGATATCATGGATATGGGATGAAAATGGCACAACAGAGGTGTGATGGAGAAAGCATAGAATGGATCGATGCGGTGTAGGAGATATTACAGCTTGAACAAATTTGCACCAGGATGGGTCATGGCATGGATCTGAGCCCATGATAGTGAGGGTGGTGACCCAAGGATTGCAGAACAGCTTTCAGATCTATAATCGTATCACTAGAGAAAACTCAGTGACATACAAAAGGGACCACTTGTGCACCAATGCCAGTGGCAGCCGACGGTGGCACACGACACCCGCATCGACTGGTTGCACATGGATGAGTCATATGTTAGAAATGGGGGTCTACATGATTGGACCTGGCTAGATGGATACCACGTGGTTGACGAACCGCATGGCCTAGGTGGATCAGGCATCAGCCACGTCCTATGAATGCAAGCTGACCCGCTCAGCTAGACGAGCTACAAAGACTAGGTTGCCTAGTGGTATGGCAGTCTGGGTCCAGTGGTCCATGGACTAGTTGGTCAAGTGAGTTGATCCCATCTAGTCAGGAACTTTTGGGACAAGCCCAATGGACCAGACTGAGTCGGTTCAGTTCAGACCTGACACCGTACCAGATTAGTCCCTTTTTAGAAAAAACGGGCATATCATTCAAACGGAGCATCCGTTTGACGATCCATCTATATCATTGGGACTCTTGAGATGAGTTAGTCACTTTGAGATGGCTGGGAGGGTTTTTAGTATGGTATAGTGTAGGTGAGGATTTTCCCTTTTTTTCTATCCTTGATGGTTTAGTGCGGCATTGCTTCCACATCCCTAGAAAACAATCCCCTATAGAGGCCAAGTCCCGGATAGAGTTGTGGAAACCCTCCTCAGGACAAGAGTGATACTATATCACCCCTGAGGTAATTTTAGGATAATTGACGTGACCTCCAAGTGTAGGGAATTAATACTATATCTAGTGGGTCGTAATGATAGTGTTCTCGGTATTCTCAGTGGAAAATCCCCTATGTTACGAGCCACATCGATATGGTTGTCGGTATTCTCTAAGAAGAATCCCCTACATTTTAGAATAATACAGATTGGGTTATTGTTATTATCTAGGAAGAATAACCTCTCTTTATATCAAGACATTGACCAGTGTATTTCTATTTTTGTGGGGCCCAAATTAGCAGGACCTCTTTGTAAGATTCTTTGATGACATCAAGGCTCAAGGAGTGAGTTCTACTAGAATAAGCATTCCTTTAGAAAAATCATATTTCTAAGAATTAGATGTGATATCGAGTCCCCATGTTTTAGCAATAATGAATTTCTCAAAGAATCATTATGATTTATCGAGACAAGATGTTCTCATGGATAATTTTGGTAGACCAGTTCTATGTGTTACATTTATATAGATCATGGAGTGATATCTCCCAGATCGAGCATACTATGCGTGAAACCTTATAGCTGGCAGTGGATGAGACTTTGAGACTTGTAATACTTTCCAAGTATACCTAGATGTTCATGTTATATGTGTCATTGACATATACATATGTTGAACTGACTGTATCTTCTTATTGGTGTTTCCTTTGTGGTATTTTACTTTGTGTTTCTAGGTGCCTTACTGAGTATTGTTTTACTTTCCCTGGCATGAGCTTTGTCAGCACATGTCTTGTCTTGTGCAGATAATCATATATTCAATGGTGCTCCTAAAATACAAGGACAATGCGTTTAACAGTTTGATTAGACAAACTGAGGTGTGTTCCAGTGTCTTATAGACAATAGTCTAGTGGCATACCTTATAGTTGGACTAGGGGGGTTTCTATGGATGAGATTTAGGACATTGTGTTATAGATCTTTATTTTAGTGGGTCTATATTCTGTCCTGATTTTACTTTACTACTTTACTTTATATCATACTTTTTGTTGGGTTATAGTCGAATGCATTAATTTCAATAATTAGTGTTTTTAATTTCTAGCATCTTTGAATTGGAGTTATGTGCATATGTACATGTTATTTAGAAAATGCCTCACATTTGTGGTATATTCCTACTCAGTGCTAGTCACCAGCCCCCATCCTATCGAAGGTGGTATTGGGGTAGTCACGACATGGGACCCAGGGGATGGGTTATGAAAGAGTGGTATCAGAGAGGGCTGGTTCTACTTTAGGATCGGAAGTCTATGAGTTTTTTTGGGAAAAAATGCTAAGTGTTTTGAGTTTGGATTTTAGGATAGAGACTCTAGTGTTGATGGGATGGAAAACATTTCCATACACCAGGACTGTGGAAACCTTCTTTCCAACTCAGTACATGAAAAAAATAGTTGCATGGAAAATAAAGGAACATGAATCATATAGGAATGTGTTTGTTTTTGATGTCCTTCTTGAGTCATATCACCAGCTATAATATTTTGATTGTGATACATCTTGTTTTACATGAAGTTTCTTCTATGTAGACAGCCATCCAGGAATCCACCACATGATCACATGGATGATCCGTAGGGTGATGAGATCGGTACATAGATTTGTACATGATACAACACCTATGGGTGGTTTACTAGTTATACCACCACTTATGGATTCAGACATGGTACCCATAATACTAAAATATGAGATGCACATGATAATCATACTTCACATGTTTTAGTGATAGATACCCCTCTGGTTCCGTGGTGAGCTTGACTCTTAGGTGGATAAGGACTTTCTTGAGGTGGTGAATGAGTTTTCTATCCAATCAGGAAACCAGAAGATTAGATAGTGGTCATGGTGGCGAGCCTTCTATGTGAATCGATAGGGAAATTGTGGGGTTTAGGTTACCCGATCTTATGATGAGGTTACTCTTCTATGGAAAGAGTTTGATAACCTTTTCAGAGAGGAGTTATCACCTCATAAGCTAAGGGATATGCATTTCAAGGATATTTTACAGCTCTGGAAGGACAACATGTTGGTATCTGAGTATTCATCTAGGTGTACCAACCTTCTGAGGTACTATATTTACATGATACATGACTAGTGCTTGAGGGATCAGACCTTCAAGCAAGGTGTTATAAGGGAAATATGAGCTAGCTTTATCCCTCTATTAATTCCTTCCTATACTAGGGTGCTAAAGAAAACCTTTATATATAAGAATCCCTTTGCTGAGTAGTTCAACCATTAATAGCCAGCAATGGGAAACCAGGAATAGACAGATCTATAGGGAGGTGGATGTGGAAGAGGAGTTGGGAGAGCAGAAGGAGGTGGTAGAAATTTTGGCATGTTACCACCACCACCCCCTAAGTAGTTCATAACAGGATCAAAGAGCTGGATGACAGGGGAGGGGGTAGCTTCATGTGGTCAAGTAATATGACCCAATGGATCCATGAATGGTTCAATGTATGGTCTGTGTCTATTATACCTTAGATACCATATCGATAGACACATGTACTATTCATTCTCTTCATTCAACAAATCTTTTTTGAGGGTCGAATATTCTGGATGAACCATTGAATTGACCCTCACCATTGGAGAATCTTACTGGAGGAAAACCTATGATCACACACTGGTGCTGATAGTGTGACCTAGCTCTTAGAGGCAAGAGTTTCAATTGGGATCTCTTGGTAGCAGTGTCGAGCCCTTACGACGTCACTCTGGGTGTGGATTGATTATATGTGGTCCATGATTAGATTTAATATTTTAGGCATAGAGTGCGGTGTGTCCACATAAATTGGACCTAGTTTTTCATTGTTAGTGAAAATGAAATGCATGCAGTGTAGTATGGACTTACTCATAGGAGGGTGCAACAAATTACTCACCAATTGTCTATCCTCACAATCAGTGTGGTGGAGGAGTTGGGTCTTCAGTTTCGTATAATGGTGGATGAGTACGAGGAAATATTTCTTGAGAATGTTTTAGGATTACCTCCTCACAGGGAGGTTGACTTATATGTTGATCTATAAAATAGGATGGTACTGATATCTACTCCTTCATATTGGATGGATCCCGTGGAGAGTCATGAGTTGATGTTACAACTGGAAGGATTATAGAGGAAGGGATTCATAAGAACCAGTGTTCCACCCTGAGCGGCCCTAGTTTTGTTCTCAAAAAAGGTATACGATAGCTTGAGGTTATGTGTGGACTTACAACACCTAAATTAGGTGAACGTGAAGAAAAAAATATCCACTATTGAGGATTGATAGCCTCTTTGATCAACTTAAGGGAGTGAGGTTGTTCTTGATGATAGACCTCAAATCTAGTTATCACCAACATCACGTAAGGGATGAGGATGTACTGAAGATGGACATAATATATATGTTTGTCCACTAAGAGTACTTGGTGATGTCATCTTGTGTGACTTACTCCCCATTAGTGTTCATGGTACTCATGAACAGGATCTTCCAACCTTATATAGACTATTTCATTGTAGTCTTCATTGATGAAATCTATGACAACCCTGCTTTTTTATTACAACTTAAACATGCTTTATTACATAAAACTTCACTTGATACAACAAAGAAGATCGAGAGGTTTAGTGTCTTTGGGGCTTAGGATCATTACATAAAAACTTTAAACTTGAAATACAACATCCTTATTGAAAACTTCCTTTACATGACCACTACATTCCTTCGTACTTAGCATTGCATGGGATAACCTGAGGACATGCATAAGAAAAGGGTGAGCTATAAAGACCAGTAAGGGAGTACACAAAGAATAAAATGAGGAGTACAATACATGTTAGGCAATAGGAATATCAATAGAGAATAAGAGAGACATGAACATAAAGGCATGATAAAACATGATAATCGTAACATGGAAATGTGGCAACAACACTTAACATTGAATTAGCATGAGCCAAGGCTCATTGCACATGGAGCATGAGTAAACCCTCATTGCACTTGAAGCACGAGTAAAACCTCGTTGCACTTGAATTAGCATGAGTAAACACTCATTGCACATGACGTATCATGATACTATACTTTACCCAATGCATTGGAGCGCTATAAAGGGCACACCCTTCTTAAACATTTCATTTCATGCATAAGTGTGCCACATGGATCATAAAACATGGATTCATAAAACATAATCATTTCTTCCACGATAAAGGAAAGTGGAATTCATACATGAAACTTTATAATCAATATGTAAATGTTCATAAAGGTGAATACCCTTGATGGAGAAATGAGCATGGTATTCACTACACAATGATATTGGCTTAGAAAATCGGTGTGATTTCGGCAGCGTAACAGCGTGACATAAGAATTCATAAAAAGGGCTGATGAGAGAGAAAGGGGTTCCTCATCATAATTACATGTAATGGACAGTAAGAATTTCATATAGATACATGTCCCAACAATTGAAAAGGAATTTAGATTCATGATACAAAAGTATTGCTTGAATATAAAAGAGGAGAAAAAGGTTCCTTTCGGAATTTCGGCATAGTAACGGGTGTACATGGGAGGCATTTAATGAGAGAGAAAGGGGTCTCCCATCATTCAAACAATAAGAGGGAAGTATGGGATAGGTGCGAAACCATACCCCAACATTCATAAATGAAATTAAAAGGGCAATACAACTTAAAGAAAATTGACAAAAATGAGAAAGGAAGAAAAACCCTTACTTGGAAGTGTGCTTCCAAAGGCTAGAGAGAGGCTTGTGAGAGGCTTCTTGGGAGCTTGGGGCACCTTGAGAGGATTCTAGAGAGAGTAGGGCAGAGTTTGGACGAACTTCAAGGGCTTTGGGTGAGGAGGAAGTGGGAGCTTGGGTGGGTTTATATAGGAAAGGTGAGAGAATTCTTTATTATTTAGGTTTGGGACCCCTTATATTAAAATAATCCAAACCACAAACCATCCCATGGTATTTGCCCATGGTTTCTGGAAAAGGAAAGAGGAAAACAATATTTTACAAGGCCAAGGTCCGAACTTATTAAAAAATTAGGGTTGCTTATGTGGAGGTGAGTCACACTCCCATGGAAATTAATTTAAAAAGGAAAAGTGTTGAATAAGTCTTGAGGGCTCCATTAATGCTTTGAAAAGTGAGTCAAACAAACCCAAAACCTCATTATTTTAATGATAAAACACATATTGGCCGAACATAAGGATTATGGTATTTTATTACATCACCATTGGGTCATTATGATGTCATAAAACACATTATATATTTAAATGGTATTTTATTTTTACCCAAAAATTTGACTGTCTCAGAAAATTATGAAAAATTCACCGTTGGATAATTTCGACGTCCTGATTCCAAAAATAATATTTATTTTATCTAACTAATTTTATAAATATGTGAATTTTCACTTTTAAAATAAAAACCGACATTTATAAAAAATTCACGGGTTTTGACAGAAATGGCTTTCAAACCTTAATAAAAATTTTAATTGCATTCATAAAATTATAAGATCATTTATATTTAATAAAAATTAATTTAATAATAATAATATTTTATTAAAATATTATTTAATTCAAAAATCCTTTAATTTAATAAAATATAATTCTTAATTAAATAATAACTAAAAACACCGTTTGTACTTTAAAAACTAATTACAATGTATCAAAAATGACTAGAAATTATATTCATTATTATATACAAAGATAATGTACATGAACATGGTGCTACTTATTTGTTACATAACCCCTTAAAATAGCCGCATAAGACCTAAGGGTAAGGTGTGCGATGGTGACAGACTCTTGGGGTTGCTCGGATAACATCGCTCGAGTGGTAATCTCTATCAACTTCCATTTTTCCCGTAGACGATCACGTTCGAGCTTGAATTGATGAAGCTCAGCTTGGGCTTGGTCAAGGGCAAATCCCAAAGACGCCACCTCCTTTCCGAGCTCCGACAAATGGGCTTCGTAAGGGGCAATTCTACTGGATGAGGCCATCGCTTCCTTTGTCTGAGTAGAAAATTGGTTCGTTAAAGCCTTATATTTAAACTACCCAGATGATCACTGTTCAAGGGCTATAAAAGTAACGATCACAAATCTTAACGTTAAACTGAAGAAGTTGACATCTTATAAAAACATTTTTTTCCTAAAGAAACATTTAACTGGATCAAGAGGGATTTTCCATTAATTAAATTTTGGGTCGTTACAACATTCCCCCCTTAAGAAATTTCGCCCTCGAAATTTTCCTTTTTCCCACACTAAAAAAAATGTGGGTAACTTAGCTTCATCATATCCTCCGACTCCCAAGTTGCTTCTTCAAACTTGTGGTTTCTCCACAACACCTTGACGAGGGGCATTGTCTTATTTCGTAGAACTTTTTCTCTACGATCCAAGATCTTCACTGGTTGCTCCTCATAAGAAAGATCGTCTTCTAATTGTACCACCTCAGAAGAGAGTACATGTGAAGGGTCTGGTATGTACTTCCTTAAGAGGGATACATGGAAGACATCATGCACCTTGGCCATAGTAGGTGGAAGTGCTAGTCGATAGGCCACAGCCCCAACACGATCAAGAATCTCGAAGGGGCCGATGTACCTTGGTCTTAACTTCCCTTTCTTTCCAAACCTCATGACCTTCTTCCACAGAGATATGCGTAAAAACACCATGTCTCCGACTTTAAACTCAAGGTCTCGTCGATGATTATCTGCATAACTCTTCTGTCGACTTTCGGCTGCCTTGATATGCTGCAGAATGGTTTTCACCTTCTCCACCATTTCTTCGACCATTTCTGGTCCAAGCAGCTTACGTTCACCGACCTCATCCCAACATGCCGGTGTTCTACACATTTTCCCATACAGGGCTTCATATGGTGCCATTTGGATGCTCGAGTGGAAACTATTATTATAAGAGAACTCAACTAGAGGAAGATGTTGATCCCATCCTCCTTTAAAGTCCATTGAGCACGCTCTCAACATATCCTCAAGTGTTTGGATAGTCCGCTCAGATTGGCCATCAGTTTGAGGATGATAGGCCGTACTGAAGTTCAGTTCAGTATTCAGAGCATGTTGAAGACTCTTCCAAAACTTAGAGGTAAATCTTGGATCTCGGTCAGACACAATAGATAGTGGTACTCCATGCAACCGTACCACTTCCCTGATATATATCCGTTCCAGTTGATCCAAAGAGAAATCCTCTCGAATAGCAATGAAGTGTGCAGTCTTTGTAAGACGATCCACAATAACCCAGATTGCATTGTTGCTTTTGGATGTCCTTGGAAGTCTAGTGACGAAGTCCATGGTGATGTTCTCCCATTTCCATTCTGTTATGGGCAATGGTTGCATCATCCCCTTAGACTTCTTCCTCTCTACCTTCACTTGTTGACACACCAGGCACTTTGATGTATATTCGGCGATCTCCTTCTTCATATTATCCCACCAAAAGTTTTCTCGGAGATCTAGATACATCTTTGTGCTCCCGAGGTGAATAGAGAAATTTGAACTATGTGCATCATCCAAAAGTTACTTCTTCAGCTCCGAACTTGATGGGACATATAGTCTTTTCCCAAACCGCACAATTCCTTCTTCATTAACATTAAACTCTGAGGATTTTCCCTTTTTGATAGCTTCCACTTTTTCTTGGATTCTCGAATCATCCTTTTGAGCATCCTTTAACCTTTCCAAAAGAGATGGTTGAGCAATAATTTGTGAAAGGATTGATGATGTTCCCTTCTTTATGATTCCCACGTCCATCTTCATCAAGTCTAAGAAGATTGGATCCTTCTCAATTCTCATCATTGATAGAATTGCTGGATCCTTTCTACTTAGGGCATCCGCCACCTTGTTCGCCTTCCCAGGGTGGTAATGTATTGAACAGTCATAATCCTTTATGAGCTCTATCCATCTTCTCTGGCGCATATTAAGCTCTTTCTGTGTGAATATATATTTAAGACTCTTGTGGTCAGTATATATCTCACATTTCTCTCTATAGAGATAATGCCGCCAGATTTTCAAGGCAAAGATCACCGCCGCCAACTCCAGATCATGCGTTGGATAGTTTCGCTCATGGATTTTCAACTGTCTTGAGGCATAGGATATCACTTTATCATTCTGCATCAGCACACATCCTAAGACCTTCTTCGAAGCATCACTGAATACCACAAAAAGCTCCCCACTTGTGGGTAAAGTGAGCACAGGTGCAGTGATAAGCCTCATTTTCAACTCCTTGAAGCTTTCTTCGCATTCATCACTCCAAGAAAACTTTACTCCCTTTAGAGTTAGCTTGGTAAGAGGGTTGGACAATCGTGAGAAGTTTCTCACAAATCGTCGATAATATCCAGCTAACCCCAAGAAGCTACGGATATCAGTTACCGATGTTGGCCTCGGCCATCCCTCAATTGCATCTGTTTTGGAGGGGTCCACAGATATCCCATTGCTTGTGATGATATGGCCCAAGAATGAGACCTCCTTCAACCAGAACTCACACTTGCTGTACTTGGCATAGAGCTTCTCCTTGCGCAAAGTCTCCAGTACAGTTCTTAAATGCTCCTCATGGTCCTCCTTGGTTTTGGAGTATATTAGAATATCATCTATAAAGACTACCGCAAATTTATCTAGGTAATCTCTAAAGACTCTATTCATTAAGTCCATGAATATTGCTGGAGCATTGGTGAGTCCAAAAGGCATTACCATGAATTCATAGTGCCCGTACCTTGTACGAAAAGCAGTCTTGGGGATATCTTCCTTCTTCACCCTTACTTGATAATATCCCGACCGCAAGTCAACCTTGGAGAAGTATTGTGCTCCACGCAGCTGATCAAACAAGTCATCAATTTTTGGGAGAGGATACTTGTTCTTTATCGTGATTTTGTTAAGTTCACGATAATCGATGCAAAGCCGCATTGACCCATCCTTCTTCTTGACGAAGAGGACTGGTGCGCCCCATGGTGATGCACTTGGGCGTATAAACCCTTTATCCAGATTCTCCTGTAGTTGTTTCTTCAGTTATTCAAGCTCAACCACAGCCATTCTATATGGAGTCTTGGATATTGGTAGCGCCCCAGGTATAAGTTCAATTGAGAACTCAACATCTCTTATTGGAGGAAGACCAGGAAGTTCCTCGGGAAATACTTCAGCGAATTCCCTCACAATAGGCATTTCTTCAAGGGTGGTTTCTTCCTTGGACTCAATAATCTGAGCCAGATATGCATGCTCATAAGGCAGTAATATCCATGCTTGAGATGATGGAGCTAAAGGAGATTCATCTTCCTCCTGACACTTGTAAAGAATCGGGGGTCGATTCTCCATATGGAGTGTGATTTCCCTCTCCCGACAATTTATGTTGGCTCTATATAAGGAAAGCCAATCCATGCCAAGAATTGCATCAAATTCCACCAAAGGGAGTATGACGAGGTTCGCCGGGAAATTCAATCCACAGATTATAACAGGGGAGGACTTATACTCATGGGATGCAATGATTTCCCCATTTGCCGTACTCACCGACATCTTTACTTCCATGATTTGTGGTGGTGCAGGGATTGTTCTACTAAACTTTTGAGATATAAAAGAATGCGTAGAACCTGAATCAAAAAGTACGTTCGCTATTCTTGAATGAATAACTAGCGTACCTGTCACCACTTCGTTGTCGGGGTTCACTTCGGCAGAAGTGATGGAAAAAGCTCTTCCTTTCTGTATTGGAGGTTGTTGATTGCCTCCGATAACCCTTGGATTAGGGCACTGATTCGCAAAATGACCCGGTTCTTTGCATTTGAAGCATTGAACAACGCGTTGAGGTTCGAACGGAGCGTTCCTCCCCTCCGTCGCAGCCGCGGTTCCTTCTTGCTGACAGTTAACAGCTAGGTGCCCTTCTCTTCCACACTTAAAGCATTTTCTTGTCCCCCTAAGGCAATTTCCAGGGTGATTTTTTCCACACTTTTGGCAAGTGGGGTGCTGGAATTTCTTAGCGCCGTTGGATTTATCAATCGGACCACCCGCATTGAAGTCCACCTTCCGCTTCTTGTCCCCATGATACCCCTATGATTCTCCGATATCCATTTCAAACTTGAGGGCACATCGGACAATTTCCTCATAGCTGTCGAAGTCACGGATCGCTAATGCTTTCCGCAAGCTAGGCTTCAGCCCACCAAAGAAGCGGTCAAACTTGCATTCGGGGGTAACGACAAAGCCGGAAGCGTATCGTGCAAGCCTTGTGAAGTTTGCCTCTTATGCTCCCATAGATTCCTCATCTTTCTGCTTGAGGGAAAGGAAGTCCCTTTCCATCTTAAGA
This sequence comes from Viscum album, assembly GCA_963277665.1. Taxonomy (NCBI): domain Eukaryota; kingdom Viridiplantae; phylum Streptophyta; class Magnoliopsida; order Santalales; family Viscaceae; genus Viscum; species Viscum album. The sequence goes on from OY728127.1 coordinate 966,490,227, forward strand.
CGGAGGGTGCGTGGAAAATATTTATCGAAAAACATCTTCTGAAATACCTTCCATTCCAAAGCCTCGATCTCCTCCTCAGGCTTCGTATTTTTGATCAACGTCCACCATTGATCAGCTTCACCCTCCATACGATAAGCCACCAGGAGAACCTTCTCTTTTTCAGAGCATTGGAGGATGGAGAATATCTTTTCAATGGAGCTGATCCATTGTTCAGCAATCGTGGGATCGGATGATCCACTAAAAGTAGGAGGCCTTTGTCTCATGAAGCTTTCAATAGCGACTTGTTCTTTCTTAGGGGGGGTTTAACGTTCCTCTTGACCAGTGTTTCTATTCAAAACTTGAGTTAGCTGAGAGAGAAGCGTGACAAAGTTCGCGATTCCAGCTCCCATTTTATTGGGCATCTCATAAGTACAATCATCACACTGATCTTCACAACGGTTGTTAGCCCGAGTTCTCCTATTACCGGCCATTGGCTGGAATAAAAGGAAAGTTAGGGGTAACACATAAAGGGTAATCCAAAGACAAAAGTTGATGACTTATAAATAAACTTTAATCTCTTTAACTCATGAGTCTATAGGATTCAATCCAGGCTTTTCATGATCTTCCTTCTAACATATATCCTTAGGGGCATTTTTCCCTTAATAAGGGTTCATACTAAGATTGTGAATTTATCAAAACATATCCCCCGGGAGTGTCGTAACCAAGAGTGCAGCAAGGCCCGTTGTCGTGCACCAGTTCCCGTTCGAGTCTAGCTCAAAGCGGTGTTTTCGGGTTTTACCCCTAGGATACATCTGTGCCAGAGCCGCCTCTACCTGCTCGTATCCAGACAGGGATGTATTTGTTTGATAAACCACTTACTTAGTATTTACCAAAACTTAGGGATGTTTTTATTATGATTAGTCTTGTATCTAAGGCTTTACTAGGGTTTCCTAATCCCAAAAATAACTAAACCTATCCTCTGATACCAACTATGACAACCCTGCTTTTTTATTACAACTTAAACATGCTTTATTACATAAAACTTCACTTGATAAAACAAAGAAGATCGAGAGGTTTAGTGTCTTTGGGGCTTAGGATCATTACATAAAAACTTTAAACTTGAAATACAACATCCTTATTGAAAACTTCCTTTACATGACCACTACATTCCTTCATACTTAGCATTGCATGGGATAACCTGAGGACATGCATAAGAAAAGGGTGAGCTATAAAGCCCAGTAAGGGAGTACACAAAGAATAACATGGGGAGTACAATACATGTTAGGCAATAGGAATATCAATAGAGCATAAGAGATACATGAACATAAAGGCATGATAAATCATGATAATCGTAACATGGAAATGTGGCAACAACACTTAACATTGAATTAGCATGAGCCAAGGCTCATTGCACATGGAGCATGAGTAAACCCTCATTGCACTTGAAGCACGAGTAAACCCTCGTTGCACTTGAATTAGCATGAGTAAACACTCATTGCACATGACGTATCATGATACTATACTTTACCCAATGCATTGGAGCGCTATAAAGGGCGCACCCTTCTTAAACATTTCATTTCATGCATAAGTGTGCCACATGGATCATAAAACATGGATTCATAAAACATAATCATTTCTTCCACAATAAAGGAAAGTGGAATTCATACATGAAACTTTATAATCAATATTTAAATGTGCATAAAGGTGAATACCCTTGATGGAGAAATGGGCATGGTATTCACTACATAATGATATTGGCTTAGAAAATCGGTGTGATTTCGGCAGCGTAACGGCGTGACATAAGAATTCATAAAAAGGGCTGATGAGAGAGAAAGGGGTTCATCATCATAATTACATGTAATGGACAGTAAGAAGGTCATATAGATACATGTCCCAACAATTGAAAAGGAATTTAGATTCATGATACAAAAGTATTGCTTGAATATAAAAGAGGAGAAAAAGGTTCCTTTCGGAATTTCGGCATAGTAACGGGTGTACATGAGAGGCATTTAATGAGAGAGAAATGGGTCTCCCATCATTCAAACAATAAGAGGGCAGTATGGGAGAGGTGCGAAACCATACCCCAACATTCATAAATGAAATTAAAAGGGAAATACAACTTAAAGAAAATTGACAAAAATGAGAAAGGAAGAAAAACCCTTACTTGGAAGTGTGCTTCCAAAGGCTAGAGAGAGGCTTGTGAGAGGCTTCTTGGGAGCTTGGGGCACCTTGAGAGGATTCTAGAGAGAGTAGGGCAGAGGTTGGACGAACTTCAAGGGCTTTGGGTGAGGAGGAAGTGGGAGCTTGGGTGGGTTTATATAGGAAAGGTGAGAGAATTCTTTATTATTTAGGTTTGAGACCCCTTATATTAAAATAATCCAAACCACAAACCATCCCATGGTATTTGCCCATGGTTTCTGGAAAAGGAAAGAGGAAAACAATATTTTACAAGGCCAAGGTCCGAACTTATTAAAAAATTAGGGTTGCTTATGTGGAGGTGAGTCACACTCCCATGGAAATTAATTTAAAAAGGCAAAGTGTTGAATAAGTCTTGAGGGCTCCATTAATGCTTTGAAAAGTGAGTCAAACAAACCCAAAACCTCATTATTTTAATGATAAAACACATATTGGCCGAACATAAGGATTATGGTATTTTATTACATCACCATTGGGTCATTATGATGTCATAAAACACATTATATATTTAAATGGTATTTAATTTTTACCCAAAAATTTGATTGTCTCAGAAAATTATGAAAAATTCACCGTTGGATAATTTCGATGTCCTGATTCCAAAAATAATATTTATTTTATCTAAATAATTTTCTAAATATGTGAATTTTCACTTTTAAAATAAAAAACGACATTTATAAAAAATTCACAGGTTTTGACAGAAATGGCTTTCAAACCTTAATAAAAATTTTAATTGCATTCATAAAATTATAAGATCATTTATATTTAATAAAAATTAATTTAATATTAATAATAATATTTTATTAAAATATTATTTAATTAAAAAATCCTTTAATTTAATAAAATATAATTCTTAATTAAATAATAACTAAAAACACCGTTTGTACTTTAAAAACTAATTACAATGTATCAAAAATGACTAGAAATTATATTCATTATTATATACAAAGATAATGTACATGAACATGGTGCTACTTATTTGTTACATAACCCCTTAAAATAGCCGCATAAGACCTAAGGGTAAGGTGTGCGATGGTGACAGACTCTTGGGGTTGCTCGGATAACATCGCTTGAGTGGTAATCTCTATCAACTTCCATTTTTCCCGTAGACGATCACGTTCGAGCTTGACTTGATGAATCTCAGCTTGGGCTTGGTCAAGGGAAAAGCCCAAAGATGCCACCTCCTTTCCGAGCTCCGAAAAATGGGCTTCGTAAGGGGCAATTCTACTGGATGAGGCCATCGTTTCCTTTGTCTGAGTAGAAAATTGGTTCGTTAAAGCCTTATATTTAAACTACCCAGATGATCACTGTTCAATGACTATAAAAGTAACGGTCACAAATCTTAACGTTAAACTGAAGAAGTTGACATCTTATAAAAACATTTTGTTTCCTAAAGAAACATTTAACTGGATCAAGATGGATTTTCCATTAATGAAATTTTGGGTCGTTACAAAATCCTAGTGTACTTGACGTCTGAGTAGGGGAACACAATACACTTGAGGATGGTCATGAACACACTCCAAGGGCACCAGATTTATGGGAAGCTCTTGAAGTTTCAGTTATGGATTCGAGATGCCCACTTTCTAGGACACATCATTTCGAAGGTTGGATCTATAGTGGATCTGGGAAGATTGAGGAGGTGCTTTCTTGGGAGCCACCCAAGAGTGAAACTGAGGTGAGAAGTTTCCTAGGTTTTGATGGGTACTATCAGAGGGTTTTTCCTGAATTTTATAGGGTATAAGAACCCTTGAAGTCCATGAAATAGAAGGGATATCCCTTCATGTGTATAGATAAGTGCTAGCTATGATTCTAGGAGTTGAGACAGAGGTTGATGAGTGCTCCCATCTTGAGACTATCAGAGGAGGGGGTCTGGTATGTAGTATTCTACGATGAGACATAGACCAGGCTTAGTTGTGTCTTGATGTAGGGGTAAGAAGTGATTACCTATGGTTCAATATATTTGAGATAGCATGAGAAGAACTATGTGACCAATGTTCATGAGCTAGTAATATTAAACGTTTCATTGAATATGTGGAAAAACTACTTGATAGGGGATTGGTTTTTCATTTTCTCTGACCATAAGAGTCTTATGTATATATTTCTCAGAGGGATCTAAACATGAGAAGGAGGAACTGGCTAGTGTTCCTCTGTGGTTATGACTTCAAGCTGGTTTATACTCCTAGGAAAGGGGAAAGTAGTAGCAGATACTCTCAGCAGGAGATCCAGTTTATAGTTGATGAATGAGGTAATGGAGTAGTTGGCATCATTACTGTTATCCTTCAAGGATAGTAATGTAGCATCTTACCTTCAATCAGTAGTTGCTACCCCTCCAATCATATAGTGAGTTAGGGAAGCATAGCTATAAGGGACAAACCATAAAAAATTACGTAATCTTGAGTTAAATCAAGAATTCAAATTGAGGATATTTTCATGTAACGACCCACCCCCCAGGGCCCTTGCTGTGACTACCCCAAGCCCGTATTCTATAGGCCAGAGGCTAGTGGCTAGTACTGGAAAGACATAACACAAAAAGGGAAGGCATTGCCTTTAAACCTGTATATACACACGTCCAACCACATCTCAATACATTAAAAGGGGAAAATTTTCATACCACTAAAAGAAGGCTGAGTGCAAGTACAAGTGAATGTAAGTGGTCCAGAATACAAACCCAAAAAGGAACTGAAAAAAATAATGTACAAAAAGAAACTCTAATGGACATCTGTAGAAAAACCCACCTGATCATGAGATTAGTGAATCTACTGGATTCCTAAGTAGTATGTCCTTCCCACCCAGTCCTACTGGGGCCCACCAAGTCCTAGTCCACCAATTCCACCATCGTAGTGTTTGTCAGTCCCGTCCCCTTAGGAACCTCTGTCGAAACATCGACCATCTGCACTAGGCACAACACATGAAGGTGAATCCCATGTAAGGGTGAGTATAAAAATACTCATTAGGGACCCTGAGACCCTTGAAGGTCTCCCATAATTCCATGAGGAAAACACCGCAAAGCAAAAATACCCCAGAGGTAAAACTACCAAGCAAGACCTCAACCACTTAGCACAAAGTAAAAGGTACAACTCACCCCATGTATGCAACTTAGATAACATGGATAAATATGATTAGTCTTTAGGTAGATCATTTTACTATATTGAGAGGTTATTCTACTAATCCATGAAGGGTCGCTAAACTACTAATCCACAAAGGGTCGCTCTACTGGCGATCCCCAGAGTGTTGCACTACTGCCAATCCATAGAGGGTCGCACTACTAATGATCCACAGAGGGTCTCTCTCATGCTGATCCATAGAGGTTTTCCCAATTTCTGATCCAGGAAGGGTCACACTACTACAGATCCACGGAGGGTCTCTCTCATGCTAATCCACATAGGGTATCTCTTCACTTGACATCCAACCACTGGATTCCCGCACATAGTGCACTTGAGTTATGTAGCTTCTACACCTCAAGATATCGGTCATACCTAAACCTCCATGAAATTTCCACGAAGATGTAACCCAAAGGACCATCATGTCATAAGGGATCCAACGCGACATACGACACGTCAATCGGACGCCCAATCTGTAAGTTATAAGAAAAAAATAAAAATTGGGCCCGGTTGGATTCGAGTCAAATCCAACCCATACATACTCTAACTTCTAAAAAATCCCATGTGGAGTATTTCAAAAGGACCAAACCATCACAAGGGTCCCAACTCCACAGACATCGCGTCAAACAGATGCCCGACTTGCGAGATATAACACTTTTAGTGAAACGAGACTGGTCAGGTCTGGGTCCGGGAGTGGTCCATCCTAGCCAGCCCATTGGGCCCGTGGGTCTGTCCTACCTAGAAAAAATGTACCGCTTTCAGGGCACCACCCCTCCTTCCAAAATGGCTGGCTAGAGCCTGTCGTTGTGTCCAGCTATGCGGCCCAAGTGGGCCGCTTCATTTCCCCCACGTAGCACATTGGCACCGCACCTTCTACTCTCCATGGACCGGATGGATGCGGCTCTTGAAAGCATGGAACTTGTGGGTGCCGCTGTCTCCACACGGCCAACACGGGCTGACAACTCCTTTTGAGGGACACCAGAGATGCTCCGGTGGTTCGTTTTCCTTCTCGTATGCTCCTACGGGCGTCATGGGTTGCTGCCTTCCCTATGAAGCCCTTGGGTTCATCTTGCTGCCACGTGGCCCTGTCGCCCACAAATAACAAACATAAAACAACAATGGTGGGTGTTTTAGGACTTTTTAGGATTAGCACGTGCCCTCTGTGTTCATGTTTTATCCTAGGGAAAGTATCAATCATCATTTGAAAGAAGGAAAATCCCCAAAAAAGACCCCGCAACAACCACCCATAAGAACGAATGAGTAGAGGATCAACCCATTAGTCAGTTGATCTGCGTTAATTATTTTTTTTAAGAACAAAAAATTGGAGTCTTTTTAAACAAATAAAACAATTAAACCCCCACCCAAATTCGGTGGAATCCGCTGCGGAATAAGGAAAGAATTATGCACTTGTTGTCGTTCAACATTCATCGCCGCTTGTTGATCCCTGATCGATTCCTCCAAAGATCATCATTAATTATCCATTCTTCATTGATGAGAAAACTCTTCGGAGCTTCTTCTGAGGTTTCTGTGCGATTTACAATCTGTTTACCAATGGATTGATTAAATAAAAAGAATCCACTCCATGTTACATTCATTAATGTGGTTTATTAATGATATGAAAATAATGAACCAATTAAACACACGAGTGTTATAGTTACACAACCAAATAAACGAGTCATTAATTTTTATTCATTTAATGATTATCGTTACACTATGGCTCCACCAACTGTTTCTCAACGGTGGAAGAAAAGAATAAAATAACTTATAGTTATTTTATTATTATTTTCAAAAGTCCAAAATTTATCCTTTTCATCTGAATCCTTCCGGTCAAAGTTAGAGAATATCAGTGCTGTGAATTCAATGGTGGCCTCAGATTTTCAATCTAAGAACCAGTTCAAAATATAAAAAAACATGCTCACACGTTGACTGAATGTACCATAAAAAAGTTCAAAAAATAATTATCATTCACTCTCAACCCGAATCGGTCAAGGTTATGATCTGCATAAGGGGAACACAACCCCACAAACTAAACAATACTCTCATATTTTCAATCTGAGTTACCATTTAAAAGTTATAAGGATTTAACAATAAAATAATTTTTACATAATAATTTTATTTACGGAAAAAAATATTTTACACTATTGGCCCATGCCGACCAAAGTTAGGATCTAGATAAGGAAATAATACCCTCACGATCTCAGAAATGGTCTTAGATTTCTAATATGAGTCACTATTTGTGAGTTATAAGAATTTAAAATGTAAAATAATTTTATTCAATTATTTTATTTACAGTTATTTCATTTTGGGTTTTCTCACTGGAGGCCTATGCCGACTAAACTTAAGTCACACCTAGGGTAAAAACACCATCCTGAACGCAACAGTGCCCTTAGATTTGTGATCTGGGCACCCATTTAATAGTTATTCCACTTTTTCAGGAAAATTACTCACATGTTCTATTTAAAGCATAACATTTTTCGATGGATTATTCTGGGCACTTCGGGCCTCGAAATCATGTGCCGTCAGATTTTTTATTCTTGAAATAATTCCATATAATTAAAAAACATTATTCTGAAATTCCAGTACATTAAATTCTCACCAAATTAGTGCTTTACATCACCAAAATACAAAACAAAGGAAAATCTAACAAGTGGGGGTACTGATCATGAATCTAATCCTCCTTCAACCTTGTGCTCTCTTGGAGATTCTCATGCTTCCACCAAATGAACACCAGAGGAATAGAGCATCCATGAAGGTCCCGCACCTCTGGATCCTCTATATCTGCCAAAAACTCCACAAGCATCACCCTATTGTCAATGTACTGATTTCCCCACTCGATGATGTGTTATGGATCATACACATACCTCCTCAACTGCGACACATGAAAAACATCTTGTACCCAGTACATCTATGGGGGAAGAGCTACGAAGTATGCCACTTCTCCTACTCTATTGAGGATCTAAAAAATGTCCTATTACTCTCAAAGATAGATTTCCACCCTGACCAAATCTCCGTAATCCCCATCGGGGTAGGACCCAAAGGAAAACATGGTCTCCCTCCTAGAACTCTAAGGGTTCTCATCTCCTGTCAACATAGGACTTATGTATTCTCTATATAGTTCTCATCTAATCTTGGATGATCCAAAAATTCTCAAGGGTATCCCGTACCAACTTTGGACCCATCAGTGCTAACTCCCCTAGATCTATCCAGTATAGAGGTGATCTGCATGGAACCCCGTACAAGGCCTCAAACAGTGACATGAAAATGGTGGAGTGATAAATATTTCTGTACGTAAACTCCTCCAGTGGTTGATGGTCCTCCCAAATGTGACCAAAATCTAGGAAACAAGCATGAAGAATGTTCTCTATGGTATGTATGGTCTTCTCCATCTGACCATCTTTTTGGGGATTAAAGCTATGCTCAAGCATTCTAGAACATGATTCTCCACTTTCACTTTTTGAAAAGTGAGGAATCGTGAAATGAACTCTTTCACTGATTTCTTCATCCCTTGCAACCAGTACTGATGTCCGAGGTCCTAGTATATCTTTGCCACACCATAATGTATCTCTAAAGGGAATCTATGGAATTACCTCAACAACTCCTCCCATAACATCACTGATTCCATGGTGCATCCTCTGAAAATGATGATGTGCTCCCCACCTATCAAAAATCTACCAGGAGCTTTTCCTGAGGATATCTGAGCACATCGGGCCTCACATTCAACATCCACAAGATGTGCCTCCCTAACTCATTGAAGGAGTGGGGGAGTGACATTAATATATTGGAGGTAAGATTCTAAATACTCATCCACATAGAATATTGGCATCGCGACTAGCTGCTCCATCGCCTCACTTAGTAGCTATAAACCAAACCACAATCTAAGAACACCTGCCACCATGTCCACCTTCCCAAGAGTATATACTATCTGAAGATCATAGTTATGGAGGAACTCCAACCACCACCACTGTCTCAACTACTAAAAATACTACATGAACCATTCCATCCATGCAAAAGGCTACCCGCTCTAACTAATTGATGTTCCCATCGACCCTTTAGTAGTTGGTACTCTATCTCCACATCTACTTGGTTAAGGTGTTGGTAGTCGACACGTAACCTCAAACACTAGGTCTTACTATGCCCTTCCTCTACAAGTCCCCTACCTATTCCCCCCATATTGCAAATCTCTACAAAATCACTATGATATACTGATGTTGATATTGGTGCCATCTCGTGGTGTAGAATGATACATAAGTACCTCCCTCTATGGGGAGGTAATATTGGAAATATCTTTTGAAAGGATATTCCTACACTCCACCACTACAGTTGGGAACTGAAAACTCAAAACACCTACTTCCATGAAGTTAAGGTTGGCCAACTCAATAGTGATCGGTTGCACCCTCCCATTCATGAGTTTATCCCCAGCTTCCTATGTTTCTTTTTTCTCCGACCAAGGAAAACCCAATTCCAGTACTACAGATATACCACATACTTTTGCCTAAAATAGTCAATCTAAGCATGAAATGTGGATGACCATTCCATACCCAAACTAACATCGTAAGGCCTCGACGCTTTAAAAAAGAGTTTCCAATCGAAACTCTATCCTCAAGGGTTAGATTACATTACCAACATAAGTGTGATTATCGGGTCTCCTCCCATAGGTATCTCCAGAGGTAATGGTTAAGCTAATGGTTTAACTGGAAACTCTTGGTCTTGAACAAGATTCATGATAAGAAGGAAATATTAGTACCTATGTATATTAATATGGCAGTTAGTAGTATACCCAGACCATACCTTGAATCATTCCTAGAGCCCTTGGGTTACACTCCTTGACTGCAAGCATCTACTCCCATCCCCTTTCCTCCAGCTCCCTGAGCCTGGTGGGGACCACATTGGGGTGGTGGTTGTAACATGTCAAAATGTATACCATATCTTTCTGCTCTCCTAGCTCCCCTTCCACATCTTTTTCCCTGCATATTTATCTGGCCCAATCACTTCCTCTTCCCGAAACATTTTAAACATCCAAGTCTCTAAGACTGAAATCAGTTTCCTTCTTTCCCATTATTGACATTAATTGTCTGTATCTACTCATCCAAATAACTTTCAACCACAAAATATTATCTCTAAAACCCCAACATAAGTTGGAATGAACAGAGTAATAGTGCTGGCTCAGATGTCCCTAAACACATCTCGCTCAGAGGTTCAAGCCCTAAAGCACTGGTCATATCGTATTCATCTAGTACATTTAACAATTAGTGCACCTTGATGAATGCTCAACTACTAACATGTCGTCCTGCCAAAGCTATAGAATATCATGGGAACACATACCCATTAGCTTTTTATGGAAAGATACCCCTTCTATGATAAAGGTTCTCAAGCTCTGTCCATAGAAATGTATCCTCATCATAAGATTGGGGTAATATAAACCCTACCATCTCCCTGCTGAGCCACAATGGATACTCACTAACAGAACCACCATCTGATCAAATGGTGCCCTGGCTAGATGGAAACTCGATCACCACCTCAAGATAGTCCTTATCCACCTGTGATTTGGGCTCACCTAAAAACCTGAGGGGTATTTGTCACTGAAACTTCTGTAATGCCCTAAGCCTACATGTGTCCTCTACTGGTAGCACCGGTATTAACTACTGATCAAAGGGTGGTGGTATCGCTGGGACACCACCTGAAGGTACCATCTTGAGCAACAATATTTTTATTGAAGTCTCATCACTCTGTGGACCATACTCATGGTCATGCATTGGAATCCTTGCTGGATGTCTACATGGAGGCAACTTAAAAGATAATCAAGATGAACCACAGTTAATAAGTTATACCTGGTGAGATGAATCAAAAGAGATCAAGAGAAAAAAAAATTAAAAACACATGCAACTAGTGTTTTCATGTACCGAGTCAGAAAACATAATTCAGGATTTTGGTGTATGGATATGTTAGCCACCGCACCAACACTGGACTCCCTGGATTGAAATACAGACTCAAGACACTTAAAACTATTAACCCCATTGAAAATATATACTCTTAGTTCTTCTGGTAGAACCGACTTCCCTTTGATACCACATTATCATGATCCGTCCTCTGGGGGCCATGTCGTGACTACCCTATGTACGCTTACCATAGGCTAGTGGCTGATGACTAACACAGAAAAGACATAAACCAAAAGGTAAGGCTTTTGGATTTAAACCTGTATATACACACATACAATCACATCCCAATACACTAAAAAAGAAAAACAAGTATACCACTAAAACAAGGCTGAGTGCAAGTACAAGTGAATGTAAGTGGACCAGAATATAAACCCAACAAGGAACTAAAAATAGTAAAGTAGAAAATAAAACTCTGATGGGAATCTGTAGAAATCCTCACATGATCATTAAAGTAGTGAAGGTACTAGAACACGAAGTAGTATGCCCTGCCCGCCCGGTCCTCCTGGGCCCCACCTAGTCCTAGGCCACTAAGTCCACCATCGTAGCGCCTATCAGTCCCATCCTCCTAAGAACCCGTGTCAAATTGTTGACCGTCTGCACCAGACATAACACATGTAGGTGAAAATCGTACAAGGGTGAGTATAAAAATACTCAATAGATACCCCAAGACCCCCAATGGTCTCCTAGAATTTCATGATGAAAACACCACAAAACAAAAATACCCCAAAGGTAAAACCACTAAGAAAGACCTCAACCACTTATCACAAAGTAAAAGGCACAAATCACACCAGGTATAAAACTTAGAGAACATGAATACAGATGATTAGTCTTGAGATAGATCATTTTATTTTGTTGAGAGGTTCTGCTAATGATCTATGAAGGGTCACTAAACTTCTGATCCATAGAGGGTCGCTCTACTGTTGATCCACAGAGGGTCCCACTTCTACCGATCCATAGAGGGTTTCGCTTCTACTGATCTACAGAGGGTCACTCTCATTCTGATCCCTAGAGGTTCACTCTATTTCTGATCCATGGAGGGTCTCATTGATTCCGATCCATAAAGTTCCTCTCTCATGTCGATCTACAGAGGGTCGCTCTTCACTTGAAAACCAGCCACTAGATTCCCGCACTTAGTGTGCTTGAGTTTCATAGGTTCTTCTACTAAAGATACCGGTTTCACCTCAACCTACAAGAAGTTACAAAAATAAGTAACCCAAAAGATCATCATGTTGTAAGGGTTCAAACGCGACATACAACATGTCAATCAAAGGCTCGGTCTGTAACTTATATGCAAAATGGTAAATAGGGCCCAGTTGGATTTGAGTCCGATCCAACGCGGCTGTATTACAACATCTAACAAAACCCAAGTGGAGTATATCAAAAGTACCACCCCATCCCAAGGGTCCCAACGCTATAGATGACGCGTCAAACGGACGACCGTTTTGCAAGATATAGCAGTTTTAGTGAAACATGATTGGTCGGGTCTAGTAGGGGTCCGGCCCATTGGGCCCATGGGTCTAGCCCTAGTTCGTGGGTCCAGACTATCCTGGATGGAAGGTCTGGCCTGGCTCGCAGTTCTGGTCCAGCTGGTGGGTCTGGGCCACCTAGAAAACCTGGCCCATATGTGGGCCGGTTCTCCCAGAAGGCGGTGCTAGCGGGGCACCACCACTCCTTCCAAAACGTCCGGATTGAGTCGTTCATTGCGTCTAGACAAATGGTCCAAGAGGGCTATTTCATTTCCCCCGTATGGAGCTTTGGTGGCGCACCTTCCACCCACTGCGGAGCCTGTGGGTGCCTCCGTCTCCATGCGGTTGACATAGGCCAACTGATGCTTCCGTGGGCCACCAGAGATGCTCCAGTGGTCAGTTTTCCATCCCATTTTCACCTACGGGCCTCCCAGGTTGCCGAATTCACTGCAAAGCCATTTTATTTTTCTTTTTCCATGTTTTCTGGTCACACACCAAGAACGCACATAAACCAAGAACAGCGGGGGGGGGGGGGGGGGGGGGTCTGGGCCTTATTCGGATCGGTCCGCACCCTCCGCGTTAGTGTTTTAATGCAGGGAAAGCATGAATAATAATTTTAAAGAAGGGAAATCCCCAAAAAAAGTCCCCACAACAACCACTTACAAGAACTAATGAGTCACGGATCAACACGTTAGTCGGTTGATCCACATTCATTGTATTTTTTAAGATCAGGAAAGAGGAGTCTTTTTAAAAACATAAAACAATTAAAACCCCTACCTGGATTCAGTGGAATCTGCTGCGAATGAAGGAATGAATTACACGCTTTTTTTCATTCGACGTTCATCTCCGCTTTTCGATCCCGGATCAGTTCCTCCAACGATCTTTGTTTGTTCTCCATTCTTTATTGAAGAGATAAGTTGTCAGCACTTATTCAGAGGTTTCCCTGTGATTTCCAATCTGTTCGCCAACATATTGATTAAATAAAAAGAAACCACACCACTTTGTGATCATTATTGTGGTTCATTAATGATCCGTAATTAATGAACCAATTAAACACATGATCACTGCAGTTACACATCCAAAGAAACAAGTCATTAATTGTTATTCATTTAATGACCATCATTACACTGTGGTTACTCCAACTGTCACTCAACGGTGGAATAAAATAATAAAATAACTTATAGTTTTTTTTCTAAAAGACCAAAAATTATGTTTTTTATCTAACCCTTATTGGTCGAAGTTATGCTTCGCCTAAGAGAATCTCAACGCTGTGAATTCAATGGTTCCCTTAGATTTTCAATCTGAGCACCGGTTCAAAAGATAGAAAAACCCACTTGTACGTTTACTGGACCTACCTTAAAAAATGTTCAAAAAATAATTATCATTCACCCTAGACCCGCGCCGTTCGAGGTTTGGCTTAGCCTAAGGGGAACACACCCCCACGAACTCAACCGTACTTTTTTAATTTTTAATCTGAGTTACCTTTTAGAAGTTATAATAATTTAACAATAAAATAATTGTGACTTAATTATTTTATTTACGTCTAAAAACTAACTTCCACTATTTTCCCGTGCCAACCAAAATTATGATATGCCTAAGAAAAGCATACCCTCAAGAGCTTAGCAGTGCCCTCTGAATTTTAATCCGAGTCACCATTCATGAGTTATAAGCATTCAAAACATAAAATAATTTTATTTAAAAATTTTATTTAAAAATTTTATTTATGGTTATGCCATTTTTGGGTTTTCTCACTGGAGGCCTGTGCCGACTAAACTTAAGTCGCACCTAATGTAATCCCGCCATCCTGAACGCAATGGTTCCATAATATTTCTGATCCAGGAACCAATTTATGAGTTATTACACTTTTTCAGAAAAAATACTGACACTCACTATTTAAAGCATAACAATTTTCAACGGTTCATTCTGAGCACTTAGGTCTTGAAATCACGTGTCGTAAAATTTTTATGTCTCCAAATAATTCCATATAATTAAAAAAATTATATGGAAATTCCAGGACATTACATTTCTGGTTTAGTGTTTTAGAGAATTAGTATATAACTATTACATTACATCTCAAATATTACAAAGTATTCACTTCTAATCTAACTAATTTTTTTAACAACTAAAAAACTCATAAAGAAAAAACAAGTATTATTTTCTTGAAATAAATATTCTTGAATTATTCCTTTCTCTTACCCTTCATTATAACCTGTGAAAACCATTTCCAAAATTTGGGAAGAGCATAAAAAGCTCAGTAAGGGTTAAAAAACAAGGAAAGAAAAAATTAGTCCATCAACTCATAAAAATCAATGAAATCATATTTTTCAATCTTATAACATAAGATCTTTAACAAACCTCATGAAATCATAATATTTATTAATAACACATATAAATCATAAATCATAAAGTTAACTTGTGGAATCCATAAATACTTACGTTGTAGCTTTCATAGCTACATAGAGAGTTACGTTTGGAATACCCTTCACAGCATATTCCGTAAATCTCTTAGAAGTAACACTAATGTTTAACTCTGTCACATTACCCAATGCATTGGAGACCTATCTCAGGCTTAACCACCCACAGTTTATCATGGAACCAACCATATATGTAAATAATTTACAGGAACCATAACATAAACACAATACATAAAACAAGAATAAAGGAAAGATAACATTTCCACATTGCAATAAAAAGATAAAAATTCAAGATATTGACATAATAAATAGTTTCTCAAAACCATTTGCAATACCAAAATACATGAAAATGGAATTTGGTATTTATTTTCCTTTTTAAAAATTTTACAACTTGTTAATGAATGCAGATATCAAATAATGCTCGCGACGGTAGAAATGTCTTTTTTCATCGCGTACATTAAAAAGAAACATTGTTTTCGTCATTTAGTAAAACGATTCATGGAAAAAAGAATCCATTTGAATGAAATTTAAGGGAAAATGGTTTTATACACCATATAAAAGAATGAAATGTATAAATCAAAATATGCCTCAATGAAAGGAGACTCAGACGAAGTCCCTTAAAAGATCATTTTGTAAATAATATAGATCGATTATGTGTATTCAATATAAGTACACATAAGGAAAGTATAAATAAAATATATTACATAAAATTTTATTTCTCACACAATCATATCACAAAATATTCAAGAAGTAGAAGATCAACCCAAATAATGGAAATTGGGTCAAGAAACTCCCTTATGAAAATTCGGCAGCATAACAACATCACTTTAAAACTCAAAAAATGAGTTAATGGGAGAGAAAAGGATCTCTTATCACTTGGGAATAAAATTTAGATAAATAAGGATATATAATAACATATCCCAATATAATAAAATTAAAATTAAAATACATAACATAAAATAAGTCTTTGACTAAAAGAGGAGGGTGAAAGGTTCTCTAACCTTGAGTATGACTTGTCACATATGTTTCTTGTTCCTCCTGAATAATACACATAAGTTAATTTATACTTTATTAAGAACCTTTTTAAATTTTACTATTCATTTTATATCACTTATTACCATGTAATAAATATTACATAATTATTTAAGTTAATATCCATTGTTTGGTCGATATTCGGTACTTGAGTAAAAAATGAACATGTTATAATTAAAAATTGTCAATGTGGTCAAAATTCCATTATCTATAGAATGATATTATTGAATTAAATATTATATATATCAATTATATATATGTATATATAATACTACATGACATTTTGATATAATAAATGAAATACACTATTCATGGAGACGGTAAGTCGTACGTACACATGAACACTACTTTAATTTCTTTTTCATATTTAAAGGAATGAAAACTAAATAACACATATGTATATTATAATTAGATTATAATATCATATTTTATATATGTTACATAATTTTATTATTTCCATCCTTTATACATTCCATGTATGGTATGAACGAGTCATATCACTTTGAGGGGGTGGTAGTCTGCACTTCCTTAAATGAAATTATCGTATTTATACATTATGGAAAGTATAAAGGTATGATTAAAAAAACAGAAGAATAGAGGAAATATAAATATAATATACATCATATATAAATATAGTTAGATCATAATTTCCACCATGAGATGTGGTAGGGGAAAATTGAACAATCATAGTGTTGTGGGGCAATAATTCACTGTACCTAGAAACAATATGTTTGTGTCCATTAGATGGAGGTGTGTGTAAGTGTAGTTAGAATACTTATCATAACAAAATCCAAGTATATTAAGGATAATGGTGTTCTTATTTAATCAAAATAATAATAATATAATAGTAAGTGAAGAGGTAAAAAAATGTAAAGGAACTTAGAGAAGACGGTACCTATTAAAATGTGTAACTCCCTTTGATTTGAGCCAAAACACTTTCTTGAATTGCCTTCTTACAAAGTTAAGTAATATAGGAGGAATAAAGGGATGTTGGGAGATTATTTGAAAGGAATTTTTATGAGCCAAGGGGATTGATAGGTGTGCTTAAATGGGTAGAGGTGATTCCCATTTATAAGAGGGAGGAGGGGAACTTTAGGAAGGTATTGAAATATTCTTTTATTACAAAAAAAATTTAAGGTTACAAAAGGTTCCAAAGTCATTTATTTTAAATAATAGATTATTTTTGGTCAAAAAACTCTCTACCAATAGGTTTTAGAAAAGTAAAGGTCACAAATTTAACCTTATTTTTTTGCTTTAACCCTTAGTTAACTAATTTAACTCTTACCATGTATTCTTGTATATTCATACTATATGGTTAATTTAGTTACTATAAAATGCCAAAATAACCTCAAGTGGTTAATTAATAAATATTTAAACATTATTTAATCAATTTTGGAGAATATTAGATTTTTATGAATATTATATAATTTAATAAAATAATATTTGTTTTTAAATATCATTTATATCAATTTTTATACTATTCATATCATGACTTCTTAAAAATCCATAATAACTTGATTATTTCGAAAAAATTCATTAATAAAAATATAACAAGTCATAATAATACATCAAATTCATGTATGGTATAAAAACTTTTAAAATAAATTTATTTTAATATTTATAATCTCATTTATTTAAATCATTCACTAATAAGGTAATCACTACATCATCATTGTGTCATAAATATATTTATTTATCTAATGCCTAAAAATTATAAATATTACACAATGATGTTGGGAAATATTTTTATATTTCCAATGAATATTTATAGTCTAATAGATCACTTATATAACCCCATATAAATATTTTTAATAAAAGATACATGTTTATGTTACATTTTTCTTTACTTCAAAATAATTCTTATAAAATGTCATTTTCACATCCAAGTGGCTCTATGAGGTCCCAAAATCAACCAAAAGATGCATATGGTCGGATATATCTCATCAAATAGGGTTAGGAGTGTGTTAGGGTAGTTTAATATCCTTATAATATTATTTTCTTTCCTTTATTTACCAGATTTACCCTTTAAGCATGGTAAATAAAATAATTACTGAAGTTACTATTCATAATGTCCAACAATAAAAGGTACATATTCACAAACTTTGGACCTTATGATTCCAAATATGGAATCCATTTTTCCAAATTCAAAACACAAAATTTTTAATATTTAATTTAAAATTAATTCTCCTTGTCAAAACCAAAAAGCGTGTTTTTAAGAAGTAATAACTATCAATATATTGACATGTGTTTATGTCCAATATAATAGTAAAATTGCATCCAATTACCAAAATTGGATTAAATTATAAAAATATAATCATATTAAACTTTAAAAACAATTAAAAGTACAATCTAACTATATAAATAAATTATATGAAAAGACATTTTTGACATAAAATGCGGTATTTTTTACTATTCATTAAAAATGAACTTTATCAGAAAATTAGAAAAAAATTATAAAAAGTAAATTTTTATGTTCCACTTATAAAGAAGAAGTTTATTTTTTATAATAGAACATATAAATGTGTCAAAAACTAGATTTAAAAAGTGTTCTCCATCAAAATGTGGTAAAACAAATTTTTAAAAATATTAGAGTATTTCATGCTTAAAATCAGATTCACTCTTATTTTAAGCCTCTAATTTTTTTGGGTAAATGTAATGATATTTTAAAGACATTTATAATAATATTTTAGTTATTTTTGGTCATTTACTCCAATACAATGGCTATGCTTTAACTACCATTTAAAATAATAACAATATTATATTATTTTTTGGGATAACTCAAAGATGTGTGCAACCTAAGATTTCAAAGAAACCCATTGTTGTGTGTTGAGTAAGCTATTATGAAAATCATCCCATTTAATATAAAAATAATATCTTATTCATAAGTAGTAATATAAATGAAAATATTATTATTCTATAAATACCTGGGTCGTTAAATCCTTCCCCCTTTTGGAAATTGCATCCTCGCAATTTTAAAATTTGTCTTGGAAACTTCATTAAAAGTCCCACATCAAAAAAAGAGTCAATAAAACTATCTCTTTAAAAGAAATAAAGATAAGTAAAAAGTTCACCTGAGATAAACCACACCAGGATTCCATGTAGGAAAACATAGATATAGAAGATAAACTAACCATCAAGTTCTGATGAAGAGTGATAGAAAACATGATCAGGATAAAGTTAACCACTAGAAAATAAAAAACATGTGATAGGTTAAACAGTCATTGATTCCACGATAGGAAAAGTAAATAGAAAAGTTTTTTGTTTTAAGTTCCTTTTCATAAAGATGCATAATTTATTTATGAGATTGACTAAGAACGTAAGGAAATATTCTTACTTTTCAAGTAGAGTTTCATCCATGAATAAATTTCTACCACAAACTCATCTTTTTTCTAATGATAAGTATTCCAGATGACTTGGTCACACCTAAAGCAGTAGAATCAACTTCTATAGAATAAAATAACCAAAAAAATATTAACTATATATTTCCCCTATCTTTAGAGATTAACCAAAACAAAAAATGGTTAGTACAAGATCAGATAATCCCCAAAAAGGATAATTATTTATAAAAATAAATACTAATCTTAATCTCCAAAATTCAACAAACAATACATAATGTTCAAAAAAGACCATTCAATACACAATTGTCCATTAAATTATTCAAAATAATCCAAACTAAGATTGAAACCCAAAACTTTGAAGAATTTGATCACATAGTCTTTCATGATAAATCTTAACATTTATCTCCAAATAACATTGACTACTCTTAAACTCTCACACTGAAAAGTAATTAACCTAATCACATATTCTCCAGGATAGGTTAATTGTTTTCATAAATAACCTGAATCTTTATAAGTCCAAAATAAAAACATATATTCTTAAAAAATAAAATTCCACCATTACTCCTCAAATGAAATCCCATTGTTTTATATTTTCCACAGGCATATAGTGTTCCCAAAATAAAGAATGTCTTCCAAAATAACATTTATCACTTAATCAAAAATTAATTTCCTATACTAATGATACACATTTAATAAAACATAAGTTCCAAAATCAACTTATTCTTGATCTATAAAATCATTTAACTAAAATGAATAAGTCATACTAACCAGGGATTTCATGTAGGTTAGTGGTAGGCGATAAATCCTAGTCACACATTGGTTTCGAGTTTGATTCCCACAGATTTGTCCGACATGATGGGTTGTCACACAGTCTGTGTGTTTTCATTTTTCAAAAACTATATAATTTTATAACATTCCCAAAAATGAGATAATTTCCTAAAAAATCACCATAACATATTTTAACCTCAAATTTTATCTCATACCTCGCATTTTCATCCAAAAAGTAATAACATGTAATTGAATAAAATTCATGGATCATATAAACCTAAATGATTCTTTATAACTATATCTAAAAGTGAAAAGATAATTCTTACTCAAATAGAATTTTCTCATAAAAAAATTATGGGTTATATATAAAAGAGAAAATTCTTCCAAAGTAATCCCATTAACAAAAGAGAATTAATAATTTTAAACATTTCATCACCCATATATCTAACATAACTCTCGAATTTCAAAAATGTAGACATATTAATTGTCCAAAATTCTTCATGATCCCTTAACCATTTTTCCAACTTGTTCTATATTACTTATTTCCTATAAAAAATCATGCATAATATCCTAAGATTTCAATAATGTAAAAACATGAGCTAAGAAACAATCCATACATTTCATAGGTCATTTTTAGTTTCCTCATCTTTAATTGGAATGGAATTATGTATTAGTAAACATAAATTTGTATGGTCCGTCTATTCCCATTCCTGAACCATCTTCGTAGGACTTCTATTTTCATAATGACCATTCACACCACATTTAAAACATTCAATTGATCCCTTGGAAAGGAATTATTTCCCTTCCCTTTAGTCAACTGAATGCTTCCTTTTTTCCATGGAAGGTTATTTCTTTATGAACTTAATTACCAAATCTATAAAATCTTCCCATCCATTTGAATCATTTTCCTAGGTGTTTCTTTCCACATCGTTGACACATATGCTTTTTTATATACTTTACTTTATGATTATTACCTGAACTTCCATAGGGATTCGTTTCTCACAAATATGATGACTTAGAAAAATAAAAAATGTTAAATTGGTCAATCATGACTCCAAATAGTTAGTTGAGAATAAACACAAGAGTTCTCATTACAGATTCCATTTCGTTTGGTTGCTTATTCAGAACACCACCAAATTTTCCTTCACATTCATTATTACTTTGGTGCCTAATAGATCCGTCCATTTACTCTAAAACCAAAAAGGTCAGTGTGATTATATCAGTAAAATCATCCTATAATATCTTATTATGAGGGTAAAAACTAATATGTTCTTATTCATGTCATCTTAAACTCATTCAATTTATCTAAAATAACCATGACTCTTTGTAATATGCTAACCATTATGGTTATGTCACTTATGCTTAAATAACACCCTAACCTCTAAAGTTATCTAAGCCGACCTTTGATACAAACTGTAAGGCCCCACCCTTAAAACATTACATAATCTTGTGTTAAATCAAGAATTCACATTGAGGATCATTTTAGGTTTAGAGTTTCAAATAATTAATCCATAAAAGTTACATTAAATCTGAAATATTAAAAAGTAGACACATCTACTATATCCAATTTTTTTTCACAATAATAAAACTCATAAAGAAAAAAAAATAATTCTTTTCTTAATATAAGTATTGTTGAATTATTACTTTATCTTACAATTATTTATAACATGTGAAAAACATTTCAAAAATTTGGGATGATCATAAAAAGATCAATAAGGGTTATAAAATATGGAAAGAAAACATTAGTCCATCAATTCATACAAATCAAGGAAATCATACTTTTCACTATTATAACAGAATATATTTAACATACCTCATGAAATAATAAGATTTATGAAAAACACATAAAAACATAAATCATAAAGGTAACCTGTGGCATCCATAACATACATGCATTGTAGCCTTCACGGCTACACAAGGAGTTACGTTTGGAATACCCATCACAGTATATTACCTAAATCTCTTAGGAGAAACATTAAAATTTTCTTCTACCACGTTAGCCAATGAATTGGAGACATATTTTGGGACCACCCACCCTTAGTTTATCATAGAACCACCCATATATGTAAATAATTCTCTAGAACCACAACACAATAATAACACATAAAACAAGAATAAATGAAAGATAATATTTCCACATTGCAATCACAAGATAACATTTTAAGATTTTGACATAATAAATACTTTCTCAAAACCATTTTAAAAACTAAAATACATGAAAATGGTATTTGGTATTTATTTTACTTTTTAAAAATGTTACAGCTTATTAAGGAATCCAGATATCAAATAATTCTCCCAGTGGCATAATGGTCATTATAGTCGCATATGTTAAAAAGAAACATTTTTTTTAATTTAGTAAAACGATTCATATAAAAAATATTAAATTTTAATGAAATTAAAATTCAAAGGGGTTTATACACTGTAAAAAATAATGTCGTGTATAAATCAAAATATTCCTCAATAAAAGGATATTGAGACGAAGTCCCTTACAATGATCTTTTTTGTAAATAAAATAGATCAATTATTTGTATTCACTATATGTACTCATAAATAAAGCATAAATAAAATATAGGAAATAAAAAGTTATTTCTCACATAATCATATCATAATATATTCAAGAAGTAGAAGATCAACCCAAATAATGGAAATTGAGTTAAGAAGTTCCCTTTCGAAAATTCAGCAGCATAACAATGTCACTTTAAAATTCTGAAAATGGGTTGATGGGAGAGAAAAGGTTCTATCATCACATGAATATAAAATTTATAGCAATAAGGATATAGAATAAAATATCCCAACATGGGAAAATAGATATTAAAATACATAACATAAAATAAGTCTTTGACTAAAAGAGGAGGGTGAAAGGTTCCCTTACCTTGAGTCTGACTCGTCATGTGTGTTTCTTGTTCCTCATGAATAATAAACTTAAGTTAATTTATAATTTCGTAAGAAACTTTTTCAAGTTCATTATTCCTTTTAATCAAATTATTACCACATAATAAAAATTACATAATTATTTAAGTTAATATCAGTCGTTTTGTCAATATTCGGTACTTGGGTCCAAAATGAACTTGTTATAATTACAAATTTTCAATTTAGTCAAAAGTAAATTACCACCAGAATGATATTTTTGATTTAAATATCATATATATCCAGTATATATATGTATTCATAATAGTACATAAAATTTGGAGATAAGAAATGAAATGAACGGTTCATGGAGACGGTAAGTCGTACGTACGCATGAATGCAACTTTCATTTCTTTTTCATATTTAAATGAATGAAAATAGAATAATTAATAATATATTATAATTAAAATATAGTATAATAATTAATATACATTACATATGTTTATTAATGACTTATTTTATATGTTCCATGTATGGCATAAACGAGTCATATCACTTTGAGGGGGCGATGGTCCGCACTTCCTCGAATGAAATTATCATATTTTCACATTATAGAAAGCATAATGGTATGATTTAAATAAAAAATAGAAGAATAGAGAAAATATAAATATAATAAATATAATATATAATTATAGTTTCATCATAATGGACACCATGAGATGTGGTAGGGGAAAATCAAACAATCATAGTTTCGTGAGGCAGTAGTTCGCCCTACACAGAAATAGTATGTTCATATCCATTAGATGGAGGTGTGTGTAAGTGTAGTTATAATAATTCAAATAAAAACATAATAGTATATTTATGATCCTGGTTTTGTTATTTAATAAAAAAAATAAGAATATAATAGGGAGTGAAGATGTAAAATAATGGAAAGGAACTTAGAGAAGATGCTACCTCTTAAAACGTGTAACTCCCTTTGATTTGAGCCAAAAGGATTTATTGAATGTCCTTATTCCAAATATAAGTATTCTAGGAGGAAAATAGGGATGTTGGGAGCTAATTTTGGAAGATTTGTTATGATCCAAGGGGCTTTAGAGGTGTGATTAAATGGGTAGAAGTGATTACCTTTTATAAGAAGGAGGAGGGGCACTTGAGGAAGATATTGAAATATTATTTTATTATAAACTAATTTTATGTTTTAAAAGGTACCAAAGTCATTTATTTCAAATAAAAGATGATTTTGGGTCGCAAAACTCTCAAAATATAGGTTTTATACAAGTCTAGGTCACAAATTTAACGTTATCTTTTAGCTTTAACCCTTAGTTAACAAATTTATCTCTTACCATGTCTTCTTGTATTTTAGTACTATATGGTTAATATAGTTACTATAAAATGACAATAGAACCTAAAATCATTAATTGATGACATTATAAACATTATTTAAGTCATTTGGATGAATCTTGGTTTTTAGGATTATTATACCATTTAAGAAAATAGTATTTGTTTTAAAAACGCATTTATGACATTTTTATGCAATTCATATCATGAATTTTTAAAAATCAATAACAACTTAATTCTTTCAAAAAAATGTCATTAATTATAATATAACAATTCATTATCATTCATAAAATTTTTATATGGTATAAAAAGTTTTAAAATAAATTTATTTTAATATGTATAATCTCATTTATTTAAATCAATCAATAATAAGGTATTCACTACATCATAATTGTGTCATAAATATATTAATTTATTTGATGTATAAAAATTATAAATAAAACACCATGAAGATGGGAAATATTTTTAGCATTCCAATAAATATTTATAGTCTAAGAGATCACTTATGTAACCTCATATAAAAATTGTTTTAATAAAAGAGACATGTTTTTGTTACATTTTTCTATACTTTTAAATTAATTCTTATAAAATGTCATTTTCACATCCATGTGGATCCATGGGGTCTTAAAATTGACTGAAGTATTCCCATGGTCAGAAATATCTCATCAAATAGGATTAGAGCACATGTTAGGGTAGTTTAATATTATTATAATATTATTTTTTACCCTTATTTACCAGATTTACCCTTTAACCATGGTAAATAAAACAATTGCTGAAGTTACTATTCATAATTTACAAAAATAAAAGGTACCAATTCACACAATATGAAACTTATAATTCCAAATATGGAATCAGTTTTTCCAAATTCAAAACATAGAAGTTGTAGTAATTAATTTAAAATTAATTTCTGTTGTCAAAAACCAAAAAGTGGGTTTTAAGAAGTAATAACTATCAAAAATTGACATTTGTTTATGTCCAATTTAAATGTGAAATTACTTCCAATGACCAAAATTGGATTAAATCATAATAATATAATCATATAAAACTTTAAAATCAATTAAAATTACTATCTATCGGTATAAATAAACTAGATGAAAAGGCCGTTTTGACATAAAATGGGGTATTTTCACTATTCATAAAAAATGAACTTTATCATAAAATTACAAAAAATTTATCCAAAGTGAATTTTGATGTTATGATTTTAAATAATAAGTTTATTTTGTAAAATATAACATATAATGGTGTCAGAAAAAAGAGTTTAAAAAGGGTTATCCATGAAAAGGTGGTAAATTGACCTTTTAAAAGTATTAGAGTATTTCATGCTTAAAATCAGTTTTAATCTTATTTTAATCATCTAAAAATTTATTTGATAAATGTAAAAATATTTAACAAACATGTATAATCATACTATAGTTAGTTATGTTCATTTATTTCTATACAATATCTACGTGTTAACTACAATTTTAAATAATAATAATATTATATTATTTTTCGGTATAACTCAAAGTTGTGTGCAATGTAAGATTTTAAAGAAACCCATTGTTGTGTGTTTAATACACTATAAAAAAAAGAATCCCATTTAATGTAGAAATTAATATCTTATTCATAAATATTAATAGAAATGAAAAATTATTATTCTATAAAAACCCGTGTTGTAATAATAACTCGGGTATACCGATAGTGATACATTACATGCACAGTTGTCCATAGGGAATGTCAATGATGGACATTCAAAAGGTGGGGAGCATTTCATTATTTTCATAGGATATACTATTGTAGTAGTGGATGACTAGGGGGCGAGATGCATAGGGATATTCATGTGGGTGTTAAGGCAGACACTGAGGATGATGAAACAGGTTGAAGTTGGGCTAACCTACTAATATAAAAGCCTAGTTCTTATTTGAATTAGTTTCGTGGTATTTCAACTCACCATGTCAAGACCCATATTCATTGAAGTGGTTTCCCCTTTTTATTCTTGGGGTACTAGGAAGGAAGTGGGAAGGGATATTGGTGGATATCATGGTGGGTTTACCACATATGTCCAGAATACACGATACCATCTAGGAGATCATTGATCGATTCATCGAGTCAGACCACTTCCTAACTACCCAGGTGTATGATTTAGTTCAGATATTGAGATTCATTTATTTTCAAGGGATAGTTTGAATCCATGGAGTGCTATAGATGATTGTTTCATATCGTGACACTCTCTTTTCATCCTGGTCATGGAGGTTGAGGATCGAAAGGAGAGGATTCTTTATAGATAAGCGATTCCTTTAGAGTGTTTCTGATGACATCACATGAATCTTTAAAAGGGATCATAGGAGCGGGAGGATCAGGTTCATGCTCTGTTCCTTCATCTGTTAAGTTTTGGATTTATGGAATGTAAATACTTAAGGTGGGGAGAATTTAACAACTAGGATTTTCCAGAATCTATTATTAGAAATTACTTTGGAAAATTTCGAGACCCGACGCTGAGATAGCCTGTGATTCCAAGGATCAGTGTCCCCAGAATAATACATTGGAAAATGATAAGTTTTTAATAGCGCGTGTGAGTAATATTCCTGAAATTTTTTGAATAACTTCTATATTGGTTCTGGTATTAGAAATTTGAGGGAATCGTTTCGTTCAGAGTAGTGGGTTTACCCTAGGTAGGACCTAACCTCGACCGGTGTAGGCCCACAATAAATGTTAGTTTTTGGTACACAACCAACATTAAAATATTTTAATAAAAATATTTTCAATGAAACATTTTTTCTATTAAAAAAAGGCTCATGGCGAAAAATTTAGCTGGGAAAAAAACCTAAAATTCCTCTGAGTTGAGGAGGAGAACCTCTGAAGAAAGCGTTGGTGAATGGCGGTGGACCGACCACCTCAGGATCTGACGAATCGAGGATCAAGGATTGAGGATCGACGAACGACGACAACATAATCGGTCTTCATCAACGGTCAAGCCAATTATATGTAGGTAGTGGTTTTTTGATTCTCCTTACCCCCATTCTTGATATTCTATGACAAACACAAACCATTCAAAAAATATATTAGCTTGATTGGTCGTTATTGCAGGATGGGTTTTACCTATTTGTGAGGTTATGAGAGATTTATCTTGTCGTTATTGGTGGTTTACATTTACTGTTCTAGTGGTAATGAACCACGGTCTCCAAGAACATCGATAAAGGTCTGTTCCTCCATGTTGGTTCATGATTTTCTCCATCCGTTTTTCATTCTTCATGAGAATTCTTCCTTGGGCCCGTGACTCAACAATTCATGATTGATTAATCATTTCACACCCAATTCTTGGTGTAATGATTCGATATCGTAGATCTGGGTTGAAAACGAAATGATGGAGGTGCGATTAAAATGGTGGAGAATGAATCAAAGAGCTGTGGGAGATATTTCCACTCAAACGACTTTGCACCGGGATGGGTTGTGGCATGGACCTGATCCCACGATAGTGAAGGTGGTGACTCAAGGATCGCAAAACAGCTTTCATATAGAGAATTGGAACACTGGAGAAAAATCAGTGGCCCACTGAAGGGACCATCAACACACCTACAGCGGCTATGTTCTGGTGTGGCAGAGGATGAATGCCCACGACGGTGGCTGTAGGAGCCTTCAGTGGAAGCTATAGGGTTGGCCAGATGCGGCAGCTTTCCGCGTTGACCTTAGCAGCGCCCGCGTTGACCGATCACACATGACCAATCTGTGTGTGGGAAAGGGAGGAATGCGTGAGAGGACCCAGTAGGATGGCTGCCACACAGATAGTGAACTACATGGCCTGGGTGGACGTAGCACCGCCCACAACCTGTTTAAGCGATCAGCCAACTTAGCTGGCCGAGCTGGATAGACTGGGCCGCCTAGCAGCCTAGTGGGCAAGGTCTAGCATCCCAACTGGTCTAGTGGATTGAGCCCAACAGACTGGGCCATTTTGGTCCAAGCCTAGTGGCATAGCGGACCATACCCAACTGGGCCCAACTAGGCCAGACCTGGTCAGGTTGGGTCAGTTCAGACCCATTCCGTATCCAGATAGGGGCCTTTTCAGAAAAAATATTATATCATTCAAACAGAGGATCTGTTTGAAGATCTGTCTGCAGTATTGGGAACCTTGTGATAAGGAGTTCCATTTGAGATTCTGTGGATGTTTTTTAGTGTGGGATAATGTAGTAGTGGAGTTTCCCATTGTTCTTTCCTCAAGGGTTTAATGAGGCATTACGTCTAAATCACTTGACAACAATCCCCTCTAGAGGCCAAGTCGCAGATAGAGTTGTGGAATTTTTAAAGACTCGTAAATTTCAAGGGAATTTGTTTCTTAATTTTCTTTGTAATTTTACAAGAACGCAGTTTCTGACGGCACGCGATTTCGAGGCCCGGTGTGCCCGGAATCATTTTCTAAAGTTTGGCTCGGGTATGTTCAGTGAACGAATGAGCAGGTTTTTGTAACTTTTGAACCGGTGCTCTAAATCGAATTTCGAGGGCACCGATGGAATCGCAGCACCGGTATTTTCTTAGAAACGCCTCTTCCGGAGTTGTGTTTGCTCGGGTGTGGTTTTTAATTTTTGGGGTTAAGTGAAGAAAATAAAATAAAGTGGTGCGACAACTTTATTTTATTTCACTTGAAGCCACTTAAATCCACTTAAAGCTGCTTAAGCTGAGTTGAAGTGAATAGGGTGGAACCCAAAATATCCTACCCTCTTGGTAGGATATTTGTGAGGTGGGGCCCACACGAGCCCCACCGTTTCTTTTCCTCTAAGTAACGCACCCGCGAAAACTCCTCTTTAATGAAAGTCAACTGGTGCGTTTTCTAAAACTCTAAACGCCCCTATTAAATGGACAGTTAAGTTGTTACCATTAATTCACCAAATTAATGGTTCGTTTCTTAACCTGTTTTTCAATCTGTTGGAATAATAATAAAATAAGACCAACACCCTTTTTTTTGAGGGGTCGCTTGTTGAGAGGATTTGGAGAAACTGTATCTTCATCCTCCTTCGCGAAGAATGTGAAGAACGCGAAGAACGCCGGCCTTCGACGAAAGGCGACGAAGAACGCCGAACCCTCGGAGATCGACGACGCTACGCCGTGTACCGCGATGCCGACGATTCTCCTCCCTCGGCGTTCTTCTGCGACGATTCTCCTCCTACGAAAAATCTTCGATCAACTGCTTGAGATCATCGACACGACGCTGTATACCGTGACGACGCGACACCCTTTCGCGACGCGACGATCCTCTTCTTCCACGACGATCAATTCCGCGAAGAACTCGTCCGACGACAACGACGAGGTATGGGTTTGTTTTATTGAATCTTTGTGATTTATACCCACGGAATTTCATTATTAAAATTGTTGTGATACTTTTAAACCGCTAACGTGGTGGGTGCGGACTAACGAACAAGTCCGAACCCACCGCCCCTTTCGTTCTTGGTGTGTGAAACGGCGGACGTTGACCAAGCAGGCCTCACGGGCAATGCGGGGTCCTCGTAGTGAAGGACGGACCCCGGGAGGACTTTTGGCAAAGACGAAAAGGATTTTTGACCACCAGAACTCATCCGGTGGTCCTCGGAGCAAACCGCCGGCGCGCCACGCCGGCACGGCGGCGCCGGCGGCGGAAGGCGGCGGCGGAAGGTGGTGGCGCTCGGCGCACCGCCGAGGAGAACCGCCGTGGCTGAAGCCGCGGTGGCGGCCGGCAGACCCGCGACCGCGCAGGTCCGGCGAGAGATGGGACGCGGCCGGCTGCCACGTCCGCTGGAAAGGGCAGCCCCAAGCGGGGCCGCGGTACACTCACGCGGGGGCAGCACGCCCCCCGCGCCGCTCGGCCGTAACCAGCCGAGCCGTCCCCTGGCGGTTGGGCTGGGTCCCGCCCAGGCCGATCCGGGCCACCCTGGCCGGGCCGGGTCATGCCCAGCCGGGTTGGGTCGACCCGGGGGGGGGGGGGGGGGGGGGTCGGTCCGGGCCCAGACCCCCCGTTTCAGATCTTTTTTGTCTTTTGCCCGTATCTTGAGATACGGGCCTCCGATCGACGTACCATCAGCGGCGATGCAATCTTTGGACCAAGACGGTCGTTTTGACATATCACACTCAAGATTTCAGAATACTTTGGGTTCGGCCGGGTTGGTTTGTACACGAAACCAACCGGGCCCTCGAAGCGGAAACACTCGTATCTTGAGCTCCAGACGTCCGATTGACGCGTCGTCGACTTTGATGGATTCCTCTTAGTGAGGCAGATCTTTTGGCTTAATACTCCTGTGGTTTGGACATAGGTGGAGTACGGTCGGGTTGGTTTTTCCTTAAAAACCAACTGGGCCCCTGGGACGAAAAAGCCAATAACTCTCAGACCGGGCGTCCGATTGACGCGCCGTCTGCGATGTTGAGTTCCTGTTGACGATACAAAACTTTTGAATACATCAACTATGGAATATGTGTCAGTTGATGTATCAGCCTCTCGGCTCGTGGAGCGGACCCTCCCGAATGAGCTTTCTGTGTGTGGGAACCCTAGTGCTGGCTGAGACTGCGACGACGACGACGACTATACAGAGATCCTCAGTGGATTCGACGATGACTGTGTGGAGATCCTCAGTGGATTCAATGATGACTACAACACTCAACGATCCTTTGTGGATCAATGCTACCGATCCTGTGTGGGTCAGCACTCAACAGTCCTATGTGGGCCAGCGCCTACAGATCCTGTGTGGGTCTTTGCGGGGGTTAGTTACCTATCGGTCCCGTGTGGGTCAGATCCTTTATGGGTCATTGCAGGGGTTAGTTACCTATCGATCCTTTGTGGGTCACTTCCTTTGTGGGTCATTGCGGGGGTTAATACCTATCGATCCTTTGTGGGTCCGACAACTTAGATGAATCAGTGGAAATATCTGGTCATCTTTATCGTCATATGAAGAAGTATACCTGTGTGAGCTGAATCCTGTTTTTCTTTCTTTTGTGGATTGTGTTATGATATCTTGTGTGGATTTAAGTTTTGCTTTCCTGTGTGTACTGGGTTGTACTTTGGCTCGGATGTTGGAGCCGAACGAGAATTGATGACTTAGGTATATGTATTGGCATATACCTAAGCAGTGTCGGATGTTACTTCGTGATTGTATATTTTCTTTGTGGATTATCATTTGTGGATTCTGGGAGACCTTAGGGGGTCTCGAGGTCCCTATTGAGTATCTTATACTCACCCCTGCACCGGCTATGCCCGCACTACGTTTTGTTGGTTGCAGACAACGGACAACGCTGATCGTGGTTGAGGCTTGCAGAGCAGGATGGTACCCGAAGGTGGACCACTGGGCGGGACATACTCAGAGAGGTCGGCTGGACCCGAGGAGAAGTGGAGGCTATCTGTACCCACCCGTCAGGTGGGATTTCTAGTGGACAACTCGAAGTTGCAGCTTTACTTTTCAGTTTCTGTTTTTCCCTTTCCAGTTGTGCTTTACTTTCAGTTTGGGTTTGTATACTGGACAACTTACTTTTCCGCACTTACTGTTGTACCAGTTTTTACTTAGTGTTTACTTCCGACTGCTTTCTCTGTGGTGTTTGTGGTTTATTTTAAAAAGGAAATTCCTTCCATTTTACCAGGATTTACGCCTTGGTGCTAGTCGCCAGCCCCTGGCCTATGAAAGGCGGGCTTGGGGTAGTCACAGCACGGGCCCCGAGGACGGGTCGTGACAAATTGGTATCAGAGGAGTTTGGTTCTACCACAGACTCTGATATTTCTTCTATGTGAAGTAATAGTGTTAAGCGTATTGAGTGTGGTTATTAGTCCAGGGATCCCATTGTTGGTGCGGCGGCTGACGTATCCGTACACCAGGACCCTGACTTCTGATTTCCGACTTAATGCACAAAAACATTGATTGCATGTGTGTTTCAAGTTTTCTTTGTGATTACATTGTGTCAGCTCACCAGGTATACTGTTCTGACCGTGGCGCACCTATTTCCCTTTCAGGATAGCCCCACGACGGCAGCCAGCTATGGTTCCGAGAGTTGAGCGTGACGACAGCCCACCGAGCGACGAGGCCTCAGTGCAGGGCCCTTGACAGCTGAGGCACCGGCGGTACCTCTACCCACCGAGCCACCGATGCTTCCAGCCCCAGCCGCTGACGATGCATGTCACCCTAATGCACTGCATGAGTTCCAGTGCCAGCGACCGCCCATGTTCTGCAGGGAGACAGACCCCTAGGCAGCTGAGGACTGGATGGAGGCAGTGGTATGAGTTTTCCGGTTAGTGAGGACACCAGCAGACCTCATGGTGATCCTCGCAGCGAGCCTACTGCACGCGGCAGCGGGCCGATGGTGGAGCTTGATGCTCCAGGTGCATGATGAGGCATCTCTTCTCTGGACAGACTTTGAGAGCCTCTTCCGCTCAGAGTTCGTCCCAGACACCCTCCATGCGGTGCGCATCCGGGAGCTTCTTCACCTGCGGCAGGGCAGCTCGACGGTCCCCCAGTACTCGGTGAGATTTACCGATCTCTCGCGCTACTCGACGGACATGGTATGAGACCCATTCTTCTGGGCCCGGACCTTTGAGCAGGGATTGAGACATGAGATCAGGTCATCGTTGATCTCCCTCAGCATTCCGACTCAGGCAGAAGTACTGGAGCAAGTCCTTTTGACCGAGTGCTTTCTTGCTGAGCCTTCTTCAGTGGCGAGACCTACCACGGGGCGGGACGTAGCAGAGTCTTCTGCAGCAGGCAGTCGACGGATGACTCAGGGGTCCAGGCAGCCCAAACCCTCTCGTAGACGACCTCAGGACACTGTCTCAGCAGTGCGGGGAACACAGCGTGGAGCCAGTCTTTCGAGAGGCAGGCAGTGCTACACATGCGGCGGGCAGGGCCACATGTCTTGTGACTGCCCGACCCACCATGCCGAGGAGTAGCAGACGGTTGAGGGGCCACCCAGGCAGAGGCAGAGGGTCGACCGTGGCGGTCCGCAGGGAGCAGGTGGACGAGGCAGAGGAGCTGGCCGAGCAGTAGGTGGTGGGAGACGCTTTGAGGCTCTACCACCACCACCATTAGGAGGTCCACCCCGGCCACAGGGAGCTGTCGGGCAGAGATAGGCACAACTCCAGGCAGCGGAGGCCTACGACCACGGCGCACCAGAGATGATTCGAGGTACTATCTATATCTATTCCACCATTTCTACAGTTATTATAGACATAGGAGCGAGTCACTCTTTCATATCCGCTGCCCTTGTTCGGAGCTCGGAGATTCCGACAGAGCCGTTGGCTCGATCCTTACAGCTAGAGACTCCTACGGGAGAAGACTCGACGATTACGCACTAGTTCCGACAGTGTGATATTACTCTAGGAGGCAATAGCTTCGGATGGGATCTTCTTGTAGCAGCGTCGAGGCCTTACGATGCCATCTTGGGCATGGATTGGTTATCTACAGTCCATGCACAGATTGTCTGTTTTATGTGCAAGGTGCGATGTGTACGCACCGACGGGAGTAGGTTCACCTTCACCGGTGAGAAGGGAGCCTTCGAAGCACAGGATGGACTTCCGCAAAGGAGAGGACAACCCATCACTCATCAGTTGGCTAGCCTCATCCTATGAGTAGTTGCCGTGCGGAGTACTAGTTTTCCTGCAGTGGTGGATCAGTATGCGGACGTCTTTCCTGACGACGTTCCAGGGTTACCTCCTCGCATAGAGGTAGACTTTTATATTGACCTGTACCCCGGGACAGCCCTGATATTGACTCCAGCGTATCTGATGGCCCCCGCTAAGCTTCGAGAGCTACAGGTACAGTTGGAGGACTTGCAGGTCAAGGGATTCATCTGACCCAGTGTTTTACCCTGGGCTTCCCCGATATTATTCTCCAAGAAGGCGAACGGGAGCTTGCGACTTTGTATCGACTATCATCGCCTGAAACAGGTGACGATGAGGAACAAGTATCCGCTACCGAGGATTGATGACCTCTTCGATCAGCTCAAGGGAGCACGGTGGTTCTCGAAGATAGACCTTAGGTCAGGCTATCATCAGCTCAGAGTTCGGGACGAGGACGTGCAGAAGACGACCTTCAGATGTCGGTATGGCCACTATGAGTTCTTGGTTATGCCTTTCAGCGTAACCAATGCTCTGGCAGTGTTCATGGGCCTCATGAACAGGATCTTTCAGCCATACTTCGATCGATTTGTCGTGGTCTTCATCGACTACATTTTGATATACTCGACGACTAAGGAGGAGCACGCCTATCACTTGCAAGTTGTACAGGACACACTCCGAGAGCACCAGCTTTATGGAAAGCTCTCAAAGTGTATGTTCTGGATACGTGAGGTCCACTTCTTGGGACATGTCATCTCTAAGGCGGGAGTTGCAGTGGATCCTGTGAAGATCAAGGCAGTGCTATCTTGGGATCCACCCGAGAGCGTGACAGAGGTGCGGAGTTTCTTGGGACTAGCTGGATACTATCTGAGATTTGTGCCAGACTTCTCCAGAGTTGCGACACCACTCTCAGCTCTTAAAAATAAGGGGAAACCCTTTGTGTGGTCAGACAGATGTCAGCAGAGCTTTCAGTAGCTGAGACAAAAATTGACTAGCGCCCCTATCTTGAGGTTGCCTGAGGAGGGAGTAGGGTATGTAGTCTACTGTGATGCATCAGGGACCGGACTCGGATGTGTCCTGATGTAGGAGCGGGCCTTGATCGCCTATGGATCACGTCAGTTGAGGCTGCATGAGCAGAACTACACTACCCACGACCTGGAGTTAGCAGCAGTAGTCTTCGCTCTAAAGACATGGCGACACTACCTGATGGGCGAGCGCTTTACAGTCTTTTCTGACCATCAGAGTCTCAAGTACATCTTTTCTCAAAAGGACCTGAACCTAAGACAGTAGTGATGGCTCGAGTTCCTCCATGACTATTACTTTGAGATAGTCTATACTCCTGGGAAGGGGAACGTGGTAGCTGATGCTCTCAGTAGGAGGACGGGCATTCAGCTACTTGAGTAGGCGACAGAGAAGCTAGCCGCCTTGCAGATATCCTTCGTGGATAGAGGTGGCGCAACCTTCCTTCAGTCTCTCACATTCTCTCCTCCACTACTACAACGGGTCAGAGAGACACAGCATGGGGACGCTGACTGTGAGACACGGCGTGCACAGATATCCTCAGGACAGGCACCTGATGGTTTCTCTTTTGGAGCAGAGCACGACATCCTTTTCAGAGGAAGTACCTTAGTACCAGTCGTTTTACGAGAGGAGGTGCTGAGAGAGTTTCACACTTCTACTTTGGTGGTACATCATGGAGTGGCGAAGATGTACCAGGACCTCAGACGACAGCACTGGTGGCCGGGCATGAAGAAGGCTGTGGTAGAGTTCGTTTCTCGATGCCTCACCTACCAGCAGGGGAAGGCAGAGCATCAGGTACCAGCAGGCTTGGTACAACCCTTGGAGGTTCCGAAGTGGAAGTTGGATGGGATATCTATGGACTTCGTGACTGGACTTCCATGCACTTCCAGAGGTCACGACTCCATTTGGGTGATTGTCGACCGAATCACCAAGTCGACTCACTTATTACCCATCAGAGAGCAGGGTTCAGTGGAGAGCTTGGGGCGTCTCTACGTTCAGGAGATTGTACAGTTTCACGGTGTGCCATCATCTATCGTCTCCGATTGAGATGCTCGCTTTACTTCCCGGCTTTAGAAGGGGTTGCAGGAGGCGTTCAGGACGCAGCTACGTCTGAGCACCACCTTTCACCCTCAGATGGATGGTCATACGGAGAGGACCATTCAGACTCTCGAGGACATGCTCCGCGCATGTGTCCTTGACTTTGGTCGCAGCTGGGAGGACCACCTACCCTTGGTGGAGTTTGCATACAACAACAGCTACCACTCCACCATCGGGATGGTACCATACGAGGTGTTGTAAAACCGACCTTGAAGATCTCCTTTGTGCTGGACAAACCCTGGGGAGTCAGCACTTGAGGGACCGGAGATGGTCCAAGACACGACAGAGAAGGTCTAGGTCATCCGAGAGCGGATGAGGACAGCTCAGAGCCGGCAGAAGTCTTATGATGACAGGAGGCGGAGGCCACTAGAGTTCAAGGATGGCGACCATGTCTTCTTGCGTGTCTCACCTCGACGTGAATTACGGAGATTTGGCCGAGGCAGAAAGTTGTCTCCACACTTCATCGGACCCTTCCAGGTCCTCAGCAGGATCAGTGAGGTGGCTTATCGCCTGGCTCTACCACCTCAGTTACACTGGGTGCATGACGTCTTCCACGTATCTCAGCTGAGGAGATACGTACACGACCCGACGCATATCATTGACCATGGGGAGCTGGACGTTGATGATGGGGAGACTTTTTCAGAGGTCCCGGTGAAGATCGAGGATCGATAGGAGTGGGTCCTATGTGGACGGTCGATTCCTCTATTGCGCATCAGATGGAAGCACGAGAACCTCCAGGAGAGCACTTGGGAGTAGGAGGCTCAGATGCGTGCTTAGTACCCACATTTGTTTCCCTAGCTTATGATGTATCTTGACGGGGATGAAAAGCCCTGAGGTGGGAGTGATGTAAAGACCTGTAAATTTCAAGGAAATGTTTTTCTTAATTTTCTTTGAAATTTTACAAGAACGCAGTTTCTGACAACACGTGATTCCGAGGCCCGGTGTGCCCAGAATCATTTTCCGAAGTTTGGCTCGGGTACGTTCAGTGAACGAACGAGCGGGTTTTTCTAACTTTTGAACCGGTGCTCGGAATCGAATTTCGATGGCATAGATGGAATCACAGCGCCGATATTTACTTAGAAACGCCTCTTCTAGAGTTGCGTTTGCTCGGGTGTGGTTTTTAATTTTTGGGGTTAAGTGAAGAAAATAAAATAAAGTGGTGCAACAACTTTATTTTATTTCACTTAAATCCACTTAAAGCCACTTAAAGATGCTTAAGCTGAGTTGAAGAGAATAGGGTGGAACCCAAAATATCCTACCCTCTTGGTAGAATATTTGTGAGGTGGGGCCCGCACGAGCCCCACCGTTTCTTTTCCCCTAAGTAACGCACCCGCGAAGACTCCTCTTTAATGAAAGTCAACTGGTGCATTTTATAAAACTCTTAACGCCCCTATTAAATGGAAAGTTAAGTCATTACCATTAATTCACCAAATTAATGGTTCGTTTCTTAACCTATTTTTCAAACTGTTGGCATAATAATAAAATAAGACCAACACCCTTTTTGTTGAGGGGTCGCTTATTGATAGGATTTGGAGAAACTGTATCTTCATCCTCCTTTGCGAAGAATGCGAAGAACGCGAAGAACGCAAAGAACGCCGACCTTCAACGAAAGGCGACGAAGAATGCCGAACCCTCGGAGATCGACGACGCGACGCCATGTACCGCGACACCGACAATTCTCCTCCCCCAACGTTCTTCTGCGATGATTATCCTCCCGCGAAAAATCTTCGATCAACTGCTTGAGATCGTTGACGCGACGCCGTATACCGCGACGACGCGACACCCTTTCGCGACGCGACGATCCTCTTCTTCCGCGACGGTCAATTCCGCGAAGAACTCATCCGACGACAAAGACGAGGTAGGGGTTTGTTTTACTGAATCTTTGTGATTTATACCCACGACATTTCATTATTAAAATTGTTGTGAGACTTTTAAACCACTAACGCGGTGGGTGCGGACTAACGAACAAGTCTGAACCCACCGCCCCTTTCGTTCTTGGTGTGCAAAACGACGGACGTTGACCAAGCAGGCCGCACGGGTGATTCGGGGTCCTCGCAGTGAAGGACGGACCCCAGGAGGACTTTTGGAGAAGACGGAAAGGATTTTCGACCACCGGAACCCATCCGGTGGTCCGCGGAGCAAATCGCCGGTGCGCCACCGAGGAGAACCGCCGCGGCGGCGGCCGACAAACCCTCAACCGTGAAGGTCCGGCGAGAGATGGGACGCAGCTGGCTGCTGCGTTCGCTTGCAAGGGCGGCCCCACGTGGGGCCGCAATACTCTCACGCAGGGGTAGCACACCCCCCGCCGCTCGGCCGTAACCGGCCGAGCCGTCCCCTGGAGGCCGGGCCGCACCAGCCGGGCCGGGTCGCACCCAGGCCGGGCCGGGCCACCCTGGCTGGGCCAGGTCGCGCCCAGCCGGGTCGGACCCAGGTCGGGTCGACCCGGTTCGGGCCGACCCAGGGGGGGTTGGGCCGGGTCGGTCTGGGGCCCAGACCCCCCATTTTCAGACCTTTTTGGTCTTTTTCCCGTATCTTGAGCTACGGGCCTCCGATCAATGTACCATTAGCGGCAATGCGATCCTTGGACTGAGACGGTCGTTTTGACATATCACACTCAAGGTTTCAGAATACTTTCGGTTCGTCCGGGT
Organism: Viscum album; assembly: GCA_963277665.1. NCBI lineage: Eukaryota > Viridiplantae > Streptophyta > Magnoliopsida > Santalales > Viscaceae > Viscum > Viscum album. The sequence continues at coordinate 966,528,937 of OY728127.1, forward strand.
TGGTTCGTACACAAAACCAACCGGGCCCTCGAAGCGGAAACACTCATATCTTGAGCTCCGGACGTCCGATTGACGTGTCGTCGACTGTGATAGATTCCTCTTAGTGAGGCAGATCTTTTGGATTACTCCACCCGAGGTTTGGACGCAGGTGGAGTACGGTCGAGTTGGGTTTTCCTTAAAAACCAACCGGGTCCCTGGGACGAAAAAGCCAATAACTCTCAGACCGGGCGTCCGATTGACGCGCTGTCTGCGACGTTGAGTTCCTGTTGATGATACAGAACTTTTGGATACATCAACTCTATACTATGTGTTAGTTGATGTATCAGCCTCTCGGCTCGTGGAGCGGACCCTCCCGAACGAGCTTGCTGTGTGCGGGAACCCTAGTGCTGGCTACGACTGCGACGATGACAACGACTGTACAGAGATCCTCAGTGGATTCGACGACGACTGTGCAGAGATCCTCATTGGATTCGACGATGACTAAAACACTCAGCGATCCTTTTTGGATCAGTGCTACCGATCCTGTGTGGGTCCGATCCTGTGTGGGTCAGCCCTCAGCGGTCCTGTGTGGGCTAGCGCCTACAGATCCTGTGTGGGTCTTTGCGGGGGTTAGTTACCTATCGATCCTATGTGGGTCAGATCCTTTGTGGGTCATTGCAGGGGTTAGTTACCTATCGATCCTTTGTGGGTCAGATCCTTTGTGGGTCATTGCGGGGGTTAGTACCTATCGATCCTTTGTGGGTCCGACGACTTAGATGAATTAGTGGAAATATCTGGTCATCTTTATCGTCATATGAAGAAGTATACCTGTGTGAGATGAATCCTGTTTTGGTTTCCTTTGTAGATTGTGCTGTGCTATCCTGTGTGGATTTACGTTTTGCTTTCTTGTGTGGACTGGGTTGTACTTGGGCTCGGATGTTGGAGCCGAACGAGAATTGATGACTTAGGTATATGTATGGGAATATACCTAAGCAGTGTCGGATGTTACTTCATGATTGTATCTTTCCTTTGTGGATTATCCTTTATGGATTCTGGGAGACCTTCGGGGGTCTCGGGGTACCTACTGAGTAGCTTATACTCACCCCTACACGGGCTATGCCCGTACTACGTTGTGTTGGTTGCAGACGACGGACAGCGCTGATCGTGGTTGAGGCTTGCGGAGCAGGACGGTACCTGGAGGTGGACCACTGGGCAGGACGTACTCGGAGCAGTCGGCTGGACCCGAGGAGCAGTGGAGGCTATCTGTACCCACCCTTCAGGTGGGATTTCCAGTGGACAGCTCAACGTTGCGGCTTTACTTTCCAGTTTCTGTTTTTCCCTTTCCAGTTGTACTTTACTTTCAGTTTGGGTTTGTATACTGGCCCACTTACTTTTCCGCACTTACTGTTGTACCAGTTTTTACTTAGTGTTTACTTCCGCCTTCTTTCTCTGTGGTGTTTTTGGTTTACTTTACAAAGTCAATGCCTTCCCTTTTACCGGGATTTACGCCTTGGTGCTAGTCGCCAGCCCCTGGCCTATGGAAGGTGGGCTTGGGGTAGTCACGGCATGGGCCCCGAGGATGGGTCGTGACAGCATCCCTCCATGGTACTAGAGCAATCTTCTATCACACATGATGGAGTTTTTTAGGAATTTACATGAACTCCATGTGCAAGTAATTAATCCTACATCTAGAGGGCTGTAACGATAGGGTTATCAAAAGTCTTAATAGAGAATCCCCTATATTACAAGCCACATCAGTGTGGTTTTCAGAATTATCTGAGAACAATAAACTATGTTGCAGATTAATATAGATTGGGTTGTCCAGATTATATGGGAAGAATACCCTCTCTATATAACATGACCTTGACCAGTGTATTTCCCTTTTGACAGGGACCAAATTAGTGGGAAAGCGTCTCCGATGACATCAAGGCTCGAGGGGTGAGTTATCCTAAAATGACTGTGCCATGAGAAGAATCCTGTGGCTAAAGACTGGCTATGATATCGAGACCCCTTTTCATAGCAGGATAGAAAATCTCAAAGAAGCTTTTTGATATATCAATACCAGATGTTCTCTTGGATACTTTTGGTAGACCAGTTCTACATTTTACTTTCAAATAGCTCATGGAGTGAGACCTCCTAGATTGAGCATGCATTGAGCATAACCTTATGGCTAGGAGTGGATGATACATTGAGTCTTAGAATCCTTTATAAATATACCTAGATGTTCTAGTTATATAATTCATTGAAATATACCGATGTTGAGGTGGCTGTATATTCTTATCGGTGTTTCCATTTTTGTCTTTTACTTCATGTTTTGAGATGACTTGCTGAGTATTTTTTCACTCACCCCTGCATGGGCTTTGCCTATACGTGTCGTGTCTAGTGAATACGATCAACTCTTAGATGGTTCTCTAGGTATAGCAATACCAGGCGGTTCGTAGTGTGATCAGATAGAATGAGTTATGTTCCAGTGGCTTATAGACAACTGTTCCATGTCGTACCTTGTAGTTAGATGAGCAAGGGTTTTATGAAGATGTGCTTTGAGACATTGAGTTACATACTCTTTCTTTTGGTGAGATTGTATTTTGGCCTGATTTTACTATACTTATTTACTTTCTCTCATAATATATTGTTGTATTACAATTTTATGCATGCATTTCCTTAGTGTTTTTAATTTCCAACATAATTGTCTTGGAGTTATAAGTGTGTGGAAAGATTCTTAGGAAAATTCCTCCCATTTGTTGGATATTCCTACTCGGTGCTAGTCGCTAGCCCATGGCCTATCAGAGCTGGACTTGGGGTAGCCATGTCATGATCCTTAAGGGACATGTCATGACATTTATAAAGGCCCTAAAAATTATATTGATATAATTTTCTTAAGTCAAATGTGTGCGGATCGACGTGGGATATATTTTAAACTGTTATATAATTTGGCCTTTATTATATCTATTTCACTTGGATAATTGTTCTATGTATTTTATGGAATCATATTAGGCAAAAACATTGATATCTAAGGCTAGAACCCCCATCCAGCTCAACCCAAGATCATGTGGGAGTCACTTGAACCATTCCTAGGGAGATAGCTCGACCAGCTAGCATAGGCCGTATAAGATAGGCACTCATGTGACCATGAAGAGGGGATAATAGGTTTTCCATTGGTCGGTAGCATACTGGATGAAAGTGAGGCATGGTTCTGTGCTACAAATGGTTAGGAGTAGACTTTGGTTGTCACTTCTAGAAAAGAAAGGATGTTTTTTTGGATTATCAAGCATAGACCAGACGTACCACAATTCTGATGTGTGTTCGATACAGTACATGCACAGTTCCTCTTCCTTTAGACATATTTAAATAATGTAAATTGTCAAATAAAACTTATTTGAGTCATCTAATTTACAATATATAATTGTCTTCAATCATCATTAATCATAGGATCATCATGCTATAACTCGAAGGCTACCATCCTTTACTTAGACAATCCAATATTCAATGCACATTGATTCGGTCATCTCCAACATTCTGGATGAAACTCTTAGTCTACCTATGCCTAATAATTGAACATACTATTTAATGTATAAGGTATATCATAGAATAGAATAAACACAAGAACTCTTAAACATTTGATGATCTAATATCTACTTCAGTGTCGCATGATTATTTTTATCTTGAGGGAAATACTTGATCATGTAACGTTCTTTGAGAAAGTCAATTTTTCAACATCGCATAAAACCTTTTGAATAAAATCTGACACTATGCATGAGTCTATATGGTGATGAAGCATGCATTGTTTTCCAATGAGGACTTCACCAATCCATCGTAAGAAAATGAGATCATGCACATCCAAATAATCACATACATCTATTGTGATTTATACTAAATATCAAATAATAATGTGGTGAAAATAAAGTGGGGAAATAAATAAACCATCACATATTTTTGTATCATAAAGTGAAATATATATTTTGAATATCCTCGTATCATTTACATATTTTTCATGATCATGTGATGCAACCAAAGACATCATGCAAAGCCTATAGCAATTGTCCTGAAATGCATCTCATGAAAAAATAGTGATCATGTGATACCCTTTGAACTATGATGCCAAGTCTCTATGTGTTTCAAGAGAATGATAATGTGAATTATTCTATAAATTTCTATAGCAACTCTTATTTCTATTATATAAAAATTATATCATTTTTATGTTGAAATACATAAAAGTGTTATAAATCCAAGATGTAAAGGTTTAGTATTAGGGAATAATTAGGACCATACATCATACCTACATTGTAAAACCAAAACATTTATATGAAATATTCTTCTTTATATTTATAAATCTTAAATTATCATTCATACATGTCGTCACCGAATGATATAGATCAAAGAAAGGGATGTGCTAAAATCCTGGTAAGAGGATGAATAAAGGACATGAGTCAATATAACATTAGTGAGAATAATCATAATCATCATTATGTATGCATAATATCATAATCAATATCATTAGGGAAATAATAGAAGATGTAATGAAATGTGGAAATTCATAGAAATTAATTATCATGTTTTATTGGTTAAATACCACACATAAATGCGAACAAAGCTAGAATCATGTTGAGGAATAAAAAATGTGCATAATAATAACTTTATCATTTTGAAAAAAAAGATAGCATCATTTTCAAGCATAATAAATATTATCTTATAAGATACATCCCATTAACCAATGCACTGGAGGGTTATATAATTTGGGTTCCTCCCATCACATCGAATTATTTTGATAATTAAGCATTCCACAAAGTTTGTGTAGCAATCATAGTATTGAAATAATCCATGAAAATGAAATGGGTTTCATAAGGAATACACCAATTTTGATTTCATGAATAATCTTTTGGTATCTAAATGGGAAATGGAAAAATATATATGGTATAGAAATCATCACTCTTTTGGGAAGAAGAAACAGCTTAAGAGGAGTCAATATGTCTTTTTTCAAAGAAGCATTCTTTTGGAAAATACTTATATTTTTCATGAAATAATTATTGGTAACTCGAATATCCCATAAAATAATATAGGGAATAATTAAATGAAATATATGAAACATTATAGGAATATTCATACCTAATATTTCATGAAATATAAAAACCCAAAGAAAATGAGTTGGGTTTGAGAATCCCCATAAATTATGTATGAATATGTTATGCACTTTCAATTAATACTTGGGATCATCAAATTAGATATTTTATTTGGTACATTCCAATACTATACTATATTTATTTGATTTATTAAAAATTTATTAATTATTTTGATGCCCCTTTTGATGAGTTTGATGGTTTAATTTAGTCATTTCACGGGTATATATTGTTATGGTTTTCGGGATCTGTTCCCTTGAATATAATTATGGAAGTTTGTGTAAAATGAGAATAATTATCCATAACTGAAATGATGTGTTATAAATAAAAATATATAAGTATAAATGGTATAATATATCACTTTCTTCATGTATGCTGAATAATTTGTTGATAAAATGTTAATGATGATGTTTTGTTTATTTTGGCGATTTTTTCAACCATCACAAACTAGTTTCTTTATATATAATATTTTTTCTATAAATTAGTTCCATAACCTGAAACATGATATAATGTAAATATTATAATCCTATTGGACTATAATAATTGTTTTATAAAAATTATTTATGGTGATAATGGAAAACCGAAACTCATCATCCACAAAGGTGGTGAACCAACATATCATAGGTGATGTATTCATTTTTATAATAAAAGGTGAAGAAAAGTGTTATGATGATAGATATTCAATTGAAACAATAAAAATACACAATTTATATAATAATGGATTTATCATGCCACTATTTATATGTTAGTATAGGAGAAGGTAAAAAAATTAAAAGAGAAGTGTTGAGGATTTTACCTCCTGAATGTTGTCTCCCAGAGAACCTCTTTAAGGCACTTGGATTTGTTCTTTTGTTGAGAAAATAATCTATTAATCATGGGGATAAGGTTTGGGAATGGAATTGGTTATAAAATTGATATAATACAGGGCTAAAAATGTGTGAGGAGGAGGGGTGGTTAGGGGTGGTAGTTATAAAAAAAGGGGATGGGTGTTTTTGATAATTATAATCATTAGATAATTATTTCAGCTCAAGAGTATCAATATTGATGATTAACATGACTAAATAATGTAAATATTTCAGGGTAGTTTGAACCAATGGGTACTTATATTATTCTTACATCATCCAAGACTCAAAAATTCTTATAATCTTAAATACAAAAAATTATCATATTTCACTATTCACAAAAAATTCACCTATTTTGGAAAAATATTAAAAATTAAGTATAAAAATTTATCAAAATTTATATTTTAAAAATATAATCTTTTTTATGTTTTCTTTTTAAATATGGAATATTAAATTTTTAAATAAAATCATCATTTATTTAAAAAATAATGATTTTAATATTATAATTTATTTTTTACCCCTTAGAAAAACTAGTTAAGGTCTAATGAAAATATAACATATTTATAATACCAAATAATATTTATTTATTAATAAATTTTTTAAATGAAATTTTATTTAAATTTTAATATTAATTAAAATTTTTTAAATAAATATTTACATTTCACAAATATACAAACATTTAATTTGTCATTTTTAAAAAAAATTAATCACATTTACAATGATATAATTATATCATATTTTAATTTATAAAAATAACAAAATTTTATTTATTCTTTCATAGGTGGGGTAACTATTATAATGGTTAAATTACAATTATTAATGGAAGATTATTATGCCAACAGTTAGATTACTAAACCAATAGTATCAGTTCCTTAATTATTATTACATCCAATTTTTTCATTCATTATTTATTCACTTCCTTTTTTATATCAATTTTATATAAATATTAATCTTCAATGTGAAAATTATATTATTCACATCATGTTTTATTTTTATTTCTTTTTTCGAGAGTGCCGTATTTCTAGTGGGTAGAGCAGATCCATATTTTCATATTCCTATTACCTAATTTTCTATATTTTGTTCAACTGTAATATTTAGAATTCCTATTGGATTTTTATAAATAATTTATTGTTATTAATTTATATGAATTTTTGTTGGTTTTCTTTATTTGATTAATGCTTTTAAAATTATAATAATGAAAATTCCATTTGATAAAATCTAGGACTTTACTTTATTCCCCATTATGAAATTTCATCCTGGAAATTTCTTTTTACATATTTAGGTGAGAAAAAGTTAGTGTATTTCTTCTTCATTTACTCATTTTGTTCCCTTATAACCTCTTCATACTTATGGTTTCTTGTTAGTACCATGAATAAGTTAGTGGAATTTTTACATAGATCCTTGACTTTATGGTCTAGAACCTTCACTAAATTCTCCTCATAAGTGATATATTTTTCATGTTGTACAACCTCTTTGTTTAGTACATGTAAGGGATCTAGTTTGTATATCCTCAGGATGGATTAGTGGAATACATCATATACATGATACATGATTAGTGGAAACACAATCTTACATGCCACTACTTTTATGAGATCATTGATACCAAAGGGAATAATATACCTTGGGCTAAGATTCCCTTTCTCTTAAAAACACATGACTCTCTTCCATGGCGATATACAAAGGAAAAATTCATCTCTAATATTGAACTCCAAGTATTTTTATGGTTTTTAGTACAGAACTTCCTCAAACTCTAAGAACATTTGTTATGTTTTTGGATGGATTAAGTCTTCTTGGTCATATCTTGCATAAGATCAGGTCCAAGTAGCTTTAGTTCACCAATGACATCCCAATATGTAAGAGTTCTACATCACTTCCCATAATAAGAATTATATCCATCCATATGAATACCCAATTAGAAGATTTTTTTTTATATGAGAACTCAATAAATGAAAGATATTGATCCCAACCACCTTTTAATTCCATTGAGTATGATCTTATCATGTCTTCGAGCATCTGAATAATCATTTCATATTGGACATCTATTTGAGGGTGATTGGCCATACTAAAATTCATTTCATTACTCAAATCACATTGATGAATTCTTCCAAATTTAAATATGAACCTTGGATAATGATTTGATATGATGAAATGTGGAACCCCATGTAGGCTCAGTACATTCGTCACAAATATTTTGGAATTTTTTTCAAAGGATAATAATTCAAGATTAGAAATGAATTATAATTTCTTTTTGAGTTTATCCACCACCACTCATATCACATTGTTTAATTTGGACATCTTTTAGAGACCAATGAAAAAGTCAATAGAGACATTATCCCATTGCCCTATGGGTATAGTCAATGGTTTCATCATCCCTTTAAAAATATTTCACTATTAATTATCATACTGATATACTAAGCATCTTGAGATATACTCTGGAATCTCTTTCTTCATGTTGTGAAACCGAATGTTCTCTCAAAGATCACGATACATAATGGTACTTAAAAGGTGGGTTGAGATAGATGAGATCTGTGAATTATTTAGTAGATTTTTATTTATCTCATATAATGAAGATACCTAGATCCTATTTCAAAATAAGATGACACCATCCTTATCGATGATTAACTCATGTAGCTTCCCTTCCTTTAAACATTTCACCTTATTTTGAATCTCCATATCATCTTAGTATGAATCTATCAACTTTTCTTCGATAGATGGTTGAGAAGTAATTTGGGAATGGTAGGATTTATTACCTTAAATTATGATTTATAAATACATTCTTTACATATCTATGAATATAGGGTCCTTCTTAATGCACATCCGAGATTAGGTAGCAGGTTATTTTCTTCTAAGATAATTAACTACCATGTTCTCCACTCCTAAATGGTAATGAATAGGGAAATCATAGTATTTCCTTATATATAACCATCTTCATTTATGTATGTTGAGATACTTTTGTGTGAATATATACTTTAGACTATTTTTATTGTTATATATTTCACATTTATCATCATATAGGTAGTACTACCATATTTTCAAGGAAAAAATCACAATTTATAGCTACAGATCATGTGTTAGGTAGTTATGTTCATGATTCATCAACTTTTATGGGGTGTAGACTGTAAAGTTATCCTTATGGATGAGTAAAAAAACCCATGTATTTCTTTAAAGCATCGTTTTATATCCCAAAACATTCTTCTCTTATTGTTAGTGTGAGTACAGGTGTACTAATTAGCCTCTTCTTGAGATCCATAAAGCCTTTCTAACATTCATTCATCTAGAAAAAACATTAACCCTTTATATGTGAAAATAGTTAGAAAACTATATAATCATGAGAAAATTTTCACAATATATGGGTAGTACAGTACTATGAGAGTAAAACTATGGATTTCTATGACAATAGTCAGTCTAGGTCATTACTCAGTTGAAAAGAACCGCCCCTATATGATTTGAAATCACAAATTTAGGGTTTGTTTTTCAACCGCCCCTAAAGAGTAAACTATTTAGGGGTGGTTAAAACTGCCTATAAATTTGAACCATTTTTTTAAATGATCATGTTCCTCCTTCCATTTCCCTCCCATTCCCCCACCCGTCCCTTTCCCGCCTATCCCCCCTCCCTTTCCTGCTCTGCCCATCTGTTCCCCACACCCCTCCATTCCCACCACCCCTTCCCTAAGCCACATAGTTTCTCTCCCTTTACCCCTCCATTACCCTTCCCATCCCAACAAATCTAGTGACCCCACCTACCTTCCATTGTAAAATTAATCTACTTGGGTGATTCAAACATTAGATCAACATATCAACCACACACCTACCCACAACCACCACTTTGAAAATTTGATTTATTGTATATACATACACATGAATATATATATATATATATATTATCCATTCTAATAAATATTATATACATAATATATTTAAATATATAAACTATATATAAATTTCTATAAACCTTGTATCTCTATGTATATACACATATGCTTATATATTTTAAATATGTTCTTATAAATTATTTTTAAACATAAATAAATATTTATATACAATATGAATGTTTATTCACATAATATATATAAATAATTATATCCACATATATAAATATAAATTCATAAATACATTTATATTTGTGTGTATTGGTTTATGTATTTATATAATATATATATATATATATAATATAATAATTATTTTTATATAATTATATATATATGTCTGTGTACGTGTCTTTCTATGATAACAATAATATTAATTATCATTTTTATTTTTATTAAACCTATTTTTTAAACTATAGAAAATATACATTGGTTTCAAAAATATGATACATTTATTTTATGATTTACATTATACATATATTATATTAAATACATTTATATTTTATATTTATTTAAATTTTTTGAATATTTAAAAACATATTTATATATTATAGATATGTTTATCTAAAGAATAGAAATATATAATTACTTATTTAATATATTTATATACAGTCTTTAAAAATATATTTATATAATGTATTTTCATACATATATTTATTAATATTTACATTAATGTATATATTTATTTGTATAAACTGTATAGTAATATATATAAATAATATATAATTCTTATTATATGAAATACAATTTATAAAAATATTAATATTATATATAATTAATATAATATGAAATACGATTTTACATATATTTGTATAATTTTATATGAAATACAATTTTATATAACATATACTTAATATGTATATTACATATAATCAATATTATATGAAATACAATTTATACATATATATACTTAATATTACATGAAATGAAATTTCATATTATATATAATTAATATTATATGAAATAAAATATATATAAATATTTATATAATTCATTTCAGAACAGATATTTATTATTATGTGCATTAATATATATATATTTCAATAATTATATTTTTTATAATATTGTGTACATTAATATATATTTATTTATATAAATTCAATTTCATATAATATTAATTATATACAATATAAAAGCTTAAACATATTATTTAAAGTTATTATTATTATTATTATAATATAAATTATAAATACTACAAGATTGGGGTTTTATATGATATATTTTTTAAATAAATTATATATATATATATATAATATGTTAATGATTTTATATTATAAATAATTAATATTATATGAAATCCAATTTCTAAAAATAAATAAAATAATAATATACATAGTATTATACAATTATATTAATATATATATATATATATATAAATAAAATACAATCATATAAATATTTTATATATATCATATGTTCATATAATGTATTTAAATACATTTATATAGTGTTTTTTAATTATACATATATATATCATGGAAGTTGATTTTTTTAAAATAGTGGGGTTCACAACCCCCTTTAATATCTTAAATAAGAGGAGGTTTTAAACCCCCTCTAATTTAATGATATTAGAAGGGGTTTTGAACCCCCAGTAATTTATGAAATTAGAATGGGATTTATAACCCCCTCTAATTTATGACTTTATAGGGGGTTTTCAACCTCCTCTAATTTAAGATATTAGAGGGATTTTTGGATCCCATCTAAAATCCAATATGATATTACAAAAATAACATTAAAAAATTAGAGGGGGTCCATAGCCCCCTCTAAATTCGATGATTAGAAAGGGTTTTAAATAACCACCTCTAATTTTTATAGAAAAATAATTTATAGGGGCTTCATAATACCCTCTAAATTCAATGATTAGAGGTAGTTGTGAAGAAACTGCCTCAAATTGTATAGAAAATTAATTCAGAGGGTGTTATGCATAACACTTTCTAAATTACCACCTCTAATCTATGATTTTTTTATAGTGAGATATTCCCTCACTTGTGATCACATGCCACAAGAATGTTACTTGATGAATCCAATGGTCACAATTGCTAAACATAGGTTTCATTTTCTCCGTCATTAATGTCTCCATAATAGTCCTTAGATGTTCTGCATATTCCCCATTCTGTTGGAGTAAATAGGAATATCATCGATAAACACTATTGAAAATTTGTCATGATAGTATTTAAAGAATATATTCATAAAATCCATGAATATTATGGCGGGGGGGATTGGTAAGTCTAATGGTAATCACTAGGAACTCATAATGGTCATATCAAGCATGAAAATAATTTTTCTGAATATCTTCTATCTTGACCTTCATTTGATGATATCCAGAATGAAGATCTGCCTTTCATAAGTAATGGTCTCATTGTAGTTGATGGAATAATTAATCAATATTTGGAAGAGTATACCTTCCCATTATAGAGAACTTATTGAGTTCAAGGTACCTGATACACGACCACATTGATCTATCTTTTTTTCTTTATTAAGAGCACTATAGAACCACCAGGTGATGCATTGGGGATTATGAACCCTTTCCAAGTTACCTTTCGGCTTATCCTTTAACTATTACAATTCGATTAGGGCCATCCTTTAGGGAAATTTTCATATTGGAGTGGATCTTAGTGTACATTCAATTTAAAACTCTACCTCATGGTTTGAGGGAAACCCAGGTTACATATTTAAAAATATATAAATGTATTCCCTCACAATGTAAATTTCCTCAAGTTTGATTCCTTCCATAAACACGACCATTTGGGCCAAGTGTATATCTTCATTAGGTATAAACACCCACACAATTGAAGGACTTTCCAATAGATAATGATGTTCTATATTGTTTTTTAGTTGATTAAGGGATGGTTTGGAATATGAAAATCTATTTCCATTTCTTTATAGTTAATGCCTTCCTTATATAGTGAGAGCCAATCCATTCCATGTATAGTGTCAAATTACACAAAGGGAAGTATTAAAAAAATTCATTGAAAGAGTATTCACACATTCTACAACCATAGAATAGACCAACACTTGGGTTTCAATGATCAAACCATTATGTGTTTTTAATGATATCTCTACTTCAAGGTAAGATTCAATAGTTATAAAATATTTTTACAATAAAAAGGAACATATAAAACTAGAATCACAATAGAATTTTTCTATTCTTAAGTTAATATGAATTGTACATTTTATGACATTGTTTTATTGATTGACCTCAACAGTAAATTATGACATAATATTTCCCTTGATCATTTTTCATTGGTGGATAGTAACTCTGGATACACTCAATTACCCATGTTTTAATGGGATTGATTGAAAAATTCCCTTTCTACCTATTTTTGAAGCATTAAAGTATGGGAGTTCTCTCCACTACTCTATTAAATTGTACATCTTCATTATGTATCACTGATATTAAAGTGTTTTGTGTTATTATCTCCCACACACAAATAATTTCCCTATCACTTAGAGGAAATTACCATGATGCATCCCACATTTTTAACATGTGGGTTGTTGAGATTTCATTCCAACCATATCATTAGATCCCAATGATTTAAACTCCTTCTTTTGTTTCCTATATCTATAACCATGGGACAATTTTCCAAGATCCATATCTACTTTGGGAGAACACCAAAAAACATATTCAAAACTCATAATGTATTGGATAGTTAGAGCCATTAGAAGGTTAGGTTTTCAACCGATAAATAGTATATATGTTTTTTTAATAATTTTTAACCATAACACTCGAGGTATATCCTCTATTCCTTGTGAAGTTTTATTTATAAGATGTAATATATTCACCATCTAATTTATTAATCTCTATAAATCATCTTTCCACCATTGTATGAAGAGTTCAAGGAAAATATAAATTAAGAAATATTTTCATAATTTATTCCAACTCCATATTTGATATTTCGTCTTTGAATTTGTGTTATTTATTAATTACAACCATTGAATGGATTCTCCGTATAAACTATAAAAATCTAGAGTCACATTCTACTTCTCATAACAGTGGAGCATAGAAAATATATTCCATATCTAGTTAACCCACTATTACACAACAAGTGTATCATATGATGAACTAAATGTTGGTATTATTTTTCTCATAATGGACTCAATTAACACTTGATCATTCATGGGTGAAGTAAGACATTCCATATGGTGTAGGTTATTATTCATATCATGAGAAAACTGTGTAATAATTTCTATGATGTTTTAAAATCCACCTACCATGTTATTGGGGATGTAGTTTGGGAAATCGTTGCATTTTCTTTCACATGAGGTGTTGGCCTAGAGTCTCCGCATTCCCACCATTTTAATAAATAGAAAATGTTTCAAAAAAACTTTAGTCAACAAATCATGAATAAATTATTTATTATTTTGTGAAATTAACTATAAAGGTCTATGATATGGGATCCCTATGTGTAATATCATTATAAAACAAAGAACCTTTGATATTTATATATAATTAATCTAATAAAAAGGGTTTTCAATACCATTCTCAAATATTCATTCCCAAATTAAATTAACCATGAAATGATACCAACTATTGCGATCCAAATTTTTATTATCTGAAAATTTCATATTTTTTAAGAAAATTGTCATAAAATAATTAAAAATCTAGGATATAAATGTATATTATATTGGGGAAATTAGAACCATAAATCACTTATACAAAATAAAACATAAATATTTTGTTAAAATAATTTTCTTTATCCTTATAATGTTGACGTTATCCTTATTACATGTTGTCACATGAGGATATACATCAAAGAATGGGGTGAGATAAGGCCCTATTATAGGATGAATAAGGGAAATGAATCAATATTACATGACTAATTATAACCATCATAATCATAACATAAGAATAATATCATCATCAAAATAATGGGGGAAACAATGGATGAAGGCATATAATCTATAAATTAATAAAAATGAAGCAACATGTCTTATTGGTCAATGACCACACATAGTTGTGAATAGAACTGACATCAAATTAACGCATAACATATGTGAATAATCAAAAAAATTTCATTATGAACAAATCTGTCATAATTCTCACCCGCATTACACATTAAATCATGAGATAAATGACACTACCCAATGCATTAGAGGGATATATAATTCCTAGACCACCATTCACATCATACTATTTACATAATCATGTTTTTACAATATTGTGTGTAGAAATCATAGTCATGGAAAAACCCAAGACATGGAATGTGTTTCATAATGATTTCATAAAAAAGGATCCCATGAATAATATTGTCTTTACCAAATAGAAATGTGAAAAAATATTTTGAATGGAAATCATCATTTTTGAGTGAAGAAGAAACATCTCAAGAGGATTTGAGATGTGTTTTGGAAAAGATAGTTCTTTTTGGAAAATATTAATATTTTTTATAAAATAAATTTTTAAAACTTGTATATCTAAAAAAAGAAAAATGGAAAAATAATAAAATGATATTTATGGAACATTAGAAGAATATTCATAACAAATATTTCCTGAAAGAGTGATAACCCTAAAAAGGAGTTGGGTTTGGGAATCCCCTTACCTTGTGTATGACTCCATTATACACATGAACATAATATATCAGATAATCAAATTAGATTAATTAATTAATAAATTCAAAACCCCATTCAACATGTATTTTTTCATTTAATATTTTATTAATTTATTTTTTATCCATTTTTATGATTTATAGAGTTCAATTTCATTGTTCTAGGAGTGTTTGTTTTCATGGTTATCATGATCAATTCACTTGTATATAATTATGGATGTTCTTGTAAAATAATAATAATTCCCTAAAAGTGAAATGAGGTTTCATTAATTAACATAAAGATTTATAAATGGTCTCATATATCAATTTTTTGGTATGATGATGATTAATTTGATAAAGTGTTAATGAAAAATGTTTAGGTTTTTTTGGTTTTTTTCAGACCATCACAAACTAGTTTCATTTAATTTAAAATTATGTATATAAATTTGTTCTAGAAAATGAAACGAGTTATAATATATAGACTAAAATATTATTTTACCATAATAATGTTTTTATGATGAGCAATGATGGTGGTAATGGAAAACAAAAAATCATTATCCACAAAGGTGGATAACTGACATATCACAAACAATGATTTCATTTTTAGAATAAATATAGAAGATAAGTGATTTAATTAGTTTTATGACATTAAAAACATAAAATTTTATTATATATATAATACTTCATTTTTCATTGTAATTTGGATTGTGAAGGTGAGGAGATGTTAATAATATAAAATAAATTAAAAGAGAATGATTGAGGATTTTTCCTCTTGAATGTTTTATCCTTTAGAACATCCTTAAGGCACATAAGAGTATCATTTTTTTGAGAAATGTAGCTTCAAGAAATGGGGAAGTGACTTCAAAATATGATTGGGAAGAATATTTACATGATACAATGCTTAAATGGTTTTATCTTAAGGTATTGATGTGGAGTAGTATTTATAGGGGAATGAGAGGGGTGTTTTGATTATTATAATAATTATTTTATTATTTTAGCTAAAGAATATCAATAGTGTTGATTATTATAACTAAATAGAGTTAATAGTTTAGAACATTTTCAAATAATTGGTTCCTATATCATAATTACATAATCCATGACTCAATAATTCTTATAATGTTAAATACTGAAAATTATCATATTTCACTCTTCAATAAAAATTCAACTATTTTAGAAAAATCCAAAAAATAACACCAAAAATTTAGGAATGATTATATTATAAAAAAGTATTTCATTTTATATAAATAATTTTATAATTATGATAAAATTATTTTTTAAATCAAATCATCATTTATTCCAAAAATACTACTTTTAATACTGTAATTGATTTTAAGACCATTTGATAAATTAATCAAGGAAACAAAAAATTATTTTAATTTATGAATTTAATTTATATTTTTTTTATTAAAATATATATTATAATATTTTAAATATACTTTTACCTTTCCTAAAAATACCATCACTTTAATTATCATTTTTAAAATATTTATTTACTTATACCATGATATAATTATATCATATTTTAATTTATAAAAATAAATATATATTATTTATACTTTCATAAGTGAGCTTACTATTATAACATCCGGATTACGATTCTCAATGTTAGATAACAATTTTAATAGTTATATTACTATTGCAATAGTATAGGTTCTTTAATTATTATTATGACCTCCTATTTCATTCATTATTCATTCAATTATATTTTCAATAAGGGTTATATATATATATTCATCTTCAAAGTGAATATTATATTACTAATGCTATGTTTTATTTATACATCTTTGTTCGAGAGTCTGATCTTTATAGTAGTTTGAGCAGATCCAAAATTTCATATTCATATTATCTTATTTTCTATATGTTGTCCCACTGTAATATTTTTAATTATTATTATATTGTTTTCTTAATAATGTATCAATATTCATTTATGATAATATTATTTTTGTGTTCTCTATGTGATTTATTGTTTTTATAGTTAGAATAATGGAAACACCATTTGAATTTTTTTTGGTCATTATAATCATGATATATCGACCATGTGATACTTTCCATAGCCTTATGTCGGTGAATTGAACAACATAACCATGAGGAGAGAAACTCCATTCACCCAAAATCCACCTATATAAACCCCTAAACCATTGAAAAACACCCACATGATATGAGGGTGATTGGTGGGAGAGCAATGTGGAGATGAAAAAAATTATGGGAGGATTAGCTACTGCCTTTGATGGGATTCACCAAGTTATTTTGAGATCCTTGATGTGAAACCTATCACATGATTTCATAATTCTTTGATCAACATGATAAATTATCATGTGAATACTCAAGAGAAGACACCCTCATAATTATTCAAGTGAATCATTCTCATAAACCCCATAAGATGGGATCCATACCCAAATTCGATCATCCTATAGATATATCCCCTGATATATATACCCATCAAAGAAGATTCCTAGTTGTACCTTGAAAAAAAAACCTTTGGTTACCCGATGGAAACATGTGCTAGTGATCATGAGGCCTTAAAACTATTCAATTGATCTTGCATCTCTCTTAGGTTTTCACGGCCTTGTTTCTATCACTCCATGCATAAAAAGGTATTAAACACCCTCATCCATCCACTCTCTTTCCATGTGACTCATATATGATACCATTATGCAAAAACCCTTCTCATAAATAAATATTTCATAAGGGGATATGGTTATTCACCCATTAATTGATTTAATCCTATTAATAATTAGGGATGAAACCATGGAAAAGTGTCCTAGGAATATAATCATCAGACTCCATTGTGTACGTTCCTTGGAATTACATGATCGCATGACCCTTCACTAGTCTCACAATTACATCATATGGCCCCAAAATAGACACAATGATAATCTAAATAAGTCCTAGAAATGTCACATTCATCATGTGAATAAATCCTCTACAAGTCAATTTTATTAAGATATGACATCCCCTACATGTTAGCTTCGATCATGTGGATGGACCTAAACATGTTAGATTCAATCATACAAAACTCCCTATGAATGTTAGTTTTTATAATGCAATGTACCTTGGAGATTTCAGGTTTGATAATCCAATAAAGCTGAGGAATATAAGGCAGAAAACCAGTATATGTCCTCCAGGAAACGAGGACATGCTGAAATGACACCCTAGGATATATCAACCAGACTGAAAGACACATTTAGATATACACATTTTAAACTTGCTTCCATGAACCTTCCTACATGTACCATCTATATAAGGGTATTTTTTAATGGGATATTATTATGCCCTAATTCATCCCTATTTGTATCATTCACTTAAATAGGTGATCCATGTCATAGAAAACATATTCAACAGACATTTCATGGTAATCATCTCTCATTAACTGTTAGAGGATAGAAACCGAATATATAACTTGGTCATCCATCATAGTATAAGACACTTGAATTCCTGAACCTCAGAGATGATAACAATTCCTTCATTTATAGTAACCTTCACAAACCCATCATAAGGTTAGGTATAAATTTAACTATGAGAACTAAGATTCCCTCTATATGTAGGATACATATATATCATTCCTAAGGCTCGATATCTAATAGGTATCTAAAACTGTGTAATTCCACTATATAACATAAATTCATAACATATGGGAATGAATTCACCAAAAATCTAACCATCATGCCTTGTCTATTAGTGAATGATAAATGGGATTTTATATATAAATATTGTTAAGTGTATACCCTGATCATATCACCAAGTACCCTAAACACATTAGTGGGTTAGGGATAAACAGAACTATGAGGACTCAGATTCCTTTTATATAATTATGCATTGGTTGAATTTCTATATCCTAATCTCTATACCATATTCCCTGTGAGAATGGTAATCATACCTCTCTAAGAGAGACTTAATTGTGTAAGCCTCGTACAAATTCATTCTCATGAATTATGTCAAGTCTCCCCTATATCTTTTTTTCTCACACCAATCTATAATTACATTGGATTATAGTCTTTTGACGATTGTTCCAATGGAAAGATGAGTATTTCAATATTCTGTTCATTTTCTGTATGATATATGTCTAATTATATCTAATCTTCATTAAAATGTTCATACCCATGATGAGGAAATTTAGGAAGCTTACATGTTTATGTACAAATCAAGGACTCTATTCTTGCATCTTTTATGATGTAGACTCTCATAAAAATAAATATATGGACTATGATTCCTATAATAATAGGATTTATAAGATACCACTCTCAAGGATGGAGACCTATATTTACATACTTACTACATGGAATTAAAATGCATGGTACATTCCTATCATATGATCCAAAACAATGTCAAAAAAACTACGTGATATTAGATTCTTGTTATTATAAGATACGTATAATTCCACATTGGGGATTGATCCTATCTCTTAGACAATGACTTACTCCCAGGATAACTATAATATCTAGAGTGCACAAACATGTAAATTAACTAAAGGATCATAAATGAATAATAGAATGATCAGAACCCATTAAATAAATACTTGTTCTTGTTAAAACACTGTCTTGATCAGGTCATTGGTATTGGGGATACTATTACCATATGGGATTAGTAAGTATTTAATGAACATATCATAAATATATAAGAGTTTCCTAAAATAGGAAATAGTCCCCCCTAAAAGAATTTGATGAACCTTACAACCAATCCACTAGAAATATGTTAGTCCCTAACTATCATTAGGTTTGAAACCATAATTAACCACCTTTTATTTGAATATGGGTTTGTTCCATTTCATGGATGAGGGAACTATTGAGAGTTTTCATTAGATAAGGAAGATGATAAGGAAAGTGAAAATGATTTTGTAACGACTCTCAATCACCCACAACTGATTCTTAAGAGAAACCATCCATGTTTACTTGGAAATAATGTTACAAAACATAGATATAATTTACTTTTGTTAAGATCATATACATATATATATATATATTATATTCTCATACTCATTTTATTATCATATGAACATTAATGATAATCAATTATTAATGAAAATGTTTACCCAAATAGAGTGTTTGAAGTCACTAATCATACATTCCCAATTTTTATAGGTTATAAAGAGGAGTATTATGTATGATTTTATAGATGGATGTCATGTGTGGAGTGTTTCATGAGAATTGTTAAATAAATGTTATAAAATAATAACATCTAAGTATAATTTGAAGAATATCCCATGGATGATAAAGATATGAGAATTGTTCTTTAAATACTCTCTTATAATTCTCTAATACTCTAAACCAAAATCATAATATATAAAAGTGACTCATTATTTATTATTTACAAACTAATTATGGAATATTATGTTTTGGTTTCTTCAGTTTTTATCAAATATAGTATGTAAAATTACTATTTTTATCATCGTATCTGGTTTTATCGGTCTACAGATTTTGAATGTATATATTTCTTACCCCTATAAAAACTGTGTACTATACCTATTTATACATCAAAAAATGCATGATTCTTAATTATATTTTATTCAAACTCTTTAATATAGTTTATTTCATTAATTTGGGACAACATATTTTTTTCTAATAATTTAGGTTGTACCTAGATATGAACATTATCCATTCCTATCAAGTTTGAGCCTGAAAAAAACTCAATTATTAATTAGTTTTGGTTGGCTCATCTCTAACCCAACATGTTTATTAATTGGGTCTTGAATAATAATAATTATGTCTATTTTCATTTTTTTCTTGATTAATCGATCCTTAAAATATTATTAAATTTAAAAAATTCTATGTAATAATAAAAAAATTTAAATATTAAATAAATTATATTATATTTATTTTGAATATAATTATAATATAGTTTAATTATGTCACACAGTTCATATAATAAGTAAGTTAATAAATCTAAATCTTGACATTTTCATTAATTTGGATTTAAAATTATGCTCATTTAATGATGTCACAAAAAAAATCAGCCTAATAACTACTTTTCATTAGGTTGGCATTATCTAGTAGGACAATTCCCTAGATCCATATACATATCAAATTATTAATAATGACATGAAATAACATAATATGTATTATATTTTATAGCCAATTACATGATCAATTATATAATATGATTATCTATGAAACTTATATATTATTGTCACATCATACCATAATGTATGGAATCCTTAGTTCATAGCCTAAAACATTTTGTAACATAATAAAGTATTTTATAACATATTATAACACATTATTGAATTAATATAAATAATTTTCTTAATAAAATTATAAATTTTCTCACTTTACTGGAGATTCTAGAAAACCATTTATGAGTTTTATAGAAAGAAATTATGAATTAAAAAAATAGAAAAACAAATACCTTTGAAAAAAGGTTAATAAAATTTTCATAAAAAATAGAATCATGAAGATCATATTATTTCAATATATAATCTAACTTCTTCAAAAATGTATATGATGAAGAAAAAATAGAAACAATCATTGGATTCTCATCTCTATAAGTGTTCCATTTTCAATGAAATCACAATTAACAATCATAATACCTTCCTTGTTTTGAATACATTCCTCCACCTCATAGAATCAAAAGAATAAAATAGAAAAGTGATTTGACTTTGTGTTTTAACTCAATCATGTACATTGAAGTGAGGAATTTATGATTAATAAAACATTATATCATTTACACATTTCATGTCTCTATTTTTCAATACCAACACAACCTATGAAAAGATTATTATAATAACTTGTCTACATTTTTCCTCTATTTGAGAAATTAATTGTCTTTATCATTCATATTTTCCATGGAAATATATATTCTCACCAAATGATCATAGGAATTATATTCTATGATATATTCAATTTTCATTATATAGGAACCAAACAATATTTCCTAATCATCTAGACAAAAAATAAGATATATAGTGTCCCTCTTAGTATCATTAAAAATAATATGCAACTAATTTTTATTATTATACATATGTATTATATTCTTAACATCAAGATCAAATGGGTTTTTTAATATGTAATAATCTTGATATATTTCAAGTAATAAAATCTATAAAATATTTTTTATTGGTATCTACTAATTTGAAATTTACACGTAAAATTATCAATATAAAATTCATACTCACAAAATATCACCATTTCAATATTTCCAATATCCAGTAATATATGAAAAATCTAAAACTATATAAATTTCAATCCATCTATGAGTACCAATATTAAATAATTGAGTATGTGTTATAAGAACACACACAATACATTCATATATTTTAAAATAAAAATATCATGTCAATTATTAAGAAACAATTGAAAATGAGAAAAATAATTATATCCAATTGATATTTCTTTTAACCAGAGAGCATATATGAATGATGATATACCATTAAGTGAAAATATGTAGTTTTGACTACATGAGAAATGTTATAGAAAAAAAATTACATTATAAATATAATAATTTTAGAATTTTTGTGTGTGATAGGATGTTCACCAAAATTTATTATCCACATACAAAAAACCATTAACAAACATATAAAATTATCAGGTGTTACCTGAAGAAACTATATGAAGACTATTTTTGAGAAAAATCACCTGTAAAATTAATATTTGAGACAATAATTTAACAAAACCACCATTACTAGAGATAATCACCCACACATGATAAAATTTAAACTAAGAAACATATAATTATAAAAATAAGCACCAAAAGGATTTATAGGACAACAAACATGAATAATCACTAAAAAATTCATGACCATTATATAGATAACCAAGAATATTCTCAATAACATGTTACATATTAATAAAATAGTTATGATAGTGAAAATTATATAAGTCTCAAAAAAAAAGGCTTGGTGGCACTTATAGTGTTCAAAATTTTTAAAATAACGATCCCTGAAAAAAAAGATAGTTAACTCTAGTTTGTGGCCAATAAACAAATTTTTTTTGATAAAGGAGTAGAAATGTTTGGAATTTTCAAATAAAAATATATCATATTTTTTAAAAATGGTATTAGTTTCTTTAATATAATTAAGGCCCTTTTTTGATCTTGAGTATCATTTATATTAAAAAATAACTCAACCATCCTTATCATTGTATAAAATGACAATTATGGATATCTTGAGTTTTCTCGAATCCTAAATTAATTTATAAAACATTTCATGTAATCTAATATTGAATTAGAATTAATTTCAATCAAATTTTTTTAAATACTATTTTACCATGATAGTTGTTTTATGTTTTCACATGGTTGATCTAACACATGTTATAGTCCATGTCAAAATGTTTCTAAGTCATACATATGAAACTAAATAAAAAATATAACAAATAGAATAAACTTTCTAATTATGGTATTCATAAAAAGAAAAAAATACCATCTCAAAAAATGGGAATATGGTCTTCTAGTTTTAGAAAAATCTCAAATTTAGTGGAAATAAAAAAAATAATTCAAATAAAATTTGTAATTCTCCAACATATATCTATTTAGTCAATATCACATACATCCCATGTTGAATCATGTAAATTCATGTTAATGAAAAATGAATTTTGGAAATTTAAAAATATAAACATGATAAAAATAATAATAATGAAATGAAAGATGATTTTTCTAACAAATAACATGAGTTAAATAGTTAACATTGATATAATAATTCAAATAAATATTTCTATCAAAAAAATTATTTTCTTTATCCCCTATAATATTTTTCAAATCCATCAACTTTGTTTCATTACCTTTACAGATCATTCCAAATGTTCCATCATTCACCAGAACATCTTTTACTCCATTGAACCATTAAATTTCCTAGCTACCACAATTTCCATCATAGTCATAGGATCCTACTTCCCCTCCACCCACCAATTCCCTATAATCTTCAATTTAATGAATTTATTTAATCAATGCATATTTTTCTTATCATTATTACCCTTCTATTTTGGTTTCAATATTTTTGATTCCTTTTTTCTGAATTTTCTTTATTACTTCATGAATTTATTAATATCCGCTCAACACTCTAAATCCATTAAATATTCAAAATTATCTCTTTAAGTCCTAATACAACAAGATATCCAATGTCTTCAACAATATAGAATTTAGAGACTCTATATATTTGACACCATTTCTTAAATATTTCAATAATTTTGTTAATGTTATAGAAAATTCCTAATGTCATCACAACATTCTCTAGTGAGACCCTAACTCCCAGCAGCACACTACATTTGTCAGACATTAAATACCAAATTTCAAACCCACATACCCCCTCAACAATTTCTTTCTTGATATTTTCTAATAAATTACCTTGAACCGAAAATTTATTCTTCTTAAATAATTTATTCCTAAGGAGCCTTGGAACTATGAGCTCGAGTTACATGTCTGCCAAAAATAGATCTTATGAATTACATAGTATTTACTTATTCAGATAATCTAACTAATCATATTTTAGCTCTGATTCCTTAATAAAATATAGATTATAATATATTCATACATTATCATCTTTTTTCAACGTCACATGATATATTAGATTTTGGATGGTCATTGATCATGAGGAAGAGCTCTGATGTGAGACAGGAGTGGAGATGGTGGAAGATGGGAATTTTTAAATTCATTGAGATTACAATATATGGGATTTTACTAAGTGTTATGTTGAGACACATGCACTTATCTTGTTCTAGGTGTTGGGGATTTTAGACACTATATTTGGACAAATTCCACTTGATAAGTGCATTTTAGGTCATCAGGATTATCGCATCATACACCCAAGGGATTGTATCTATATATGAATCAATATCATGCTCCATTGATATGAACATGATAGAAACTAACAAAAAAATGTGGGATCATCCCCTAGACATTACGAAGGCAAAGTAGAACCCCATCTATGCGAGGATCTAAAAAGATTGGGTATAAGGCTAATGTTGTTCATGGGAGATTGATATAGATGTATCATAATCAATTTTTTTATATTCAATGAAAGTTAATTAAATCAATATTAACCATCATTTCCATCTTATTATGTTCAATATCATAATTTTAGTAAATAAACCCTAAAACATGATCAATATAATTTTTTTAGAAAAACTAATAGTAAATAATATTTATTTTAATACTATCTCATTGTAGTTTTTTCTACCATAGGATCCTAAAAAACACAGTGATGTTATGGAACGATTTAAATCTGCACTTGTAATGACATATGATCAATGCTTTTGGGGATTAAGTAAAAACTATTTCAATAAAACCATTTTTAGTCATAAATCATTGATAGACATAACATGGGTCCATACTCAAGCAATAGAGACCCTAATAAACATTAAAATCGTTAATATTGTGAAATATTTAATTAAAAGAAATAAAAATGGAACTTAAATTCCACCAGAGTGTAAACATATGAAAAAAATCATATACAAATGGATATTTATTCATATGTAATAAACAAATTCAAATGTAATTTATGATTCTTGAGATAAAACATCATAAAATTTTAGGTATAAATTATGTATAAATAAAAATATCATCAATGTGACATCCCATCACTCACTCTTAGGTGTCTTTAACCCCTTTTTTGATCATCTATTTGTTTAGACTTAGTCCAAGGGATTTTTCAATCAGCCTAGTCTTCTATAATGGGCTACATTATGGATTGGAGTTAGAATGGTGTGGTGATGCTGGTTGTGGGATGGATGAGCTAGTTGCAGTGTAGAGACTAAGAGGTGGGTTTTTTGGTTCCACTACAAATTTCAGTATAACAACACCATGGAGTGGGACTATGACATAAAAAGGATGAGTGGTGTCTCATGTAGGAGTGACATATGTCATAGTTCACTATTGTGTCAGTTTGGGTGGTTATTGAAAAATATAGGGTAGTTGTGCCTAGGAAATTAAGCTGTTGACTATCCTCCCATTTTGGATGTGGGACTCTACAGTGTGGTTATATCAACTATTCCTTGTCCCCCTCTCATGGAAAATGGGATCTTCATCATGGTGTCTCACAATAGTCGATTTTTTAGGTCCTTTCCAATACCATTGTGGTAGATTCTAGGGGTTGCGTTGTGGTCTTATTAATTTCATACATACTAGAAATAACAAACCCCCATTTAACACTATTTTATTAAAATATTATTCCTAAAACTATATACACACATGCGATATTTTCAAAGGCCCATGTGGCTCCTTTATGATCGGAAACAACCTCATATAAACAGATCAATATTTTTTGGGTTCTTTTCATTCATGATGTTCTTGTCTTTATACAGAGGTCCTAATTCCTTAATTTTATAGTGTTATTCTATAATTCCTTTAGTTTGATTTATGAAAATGACATAATTTAAAACACTATGAACATGATTAATGAAATATAGGTTTTTAATTGAGGTTTTCATTAAAAATGGCTTTTTGAATATAATTTCTTCAATTAAAAGCCTTAAAGGGATTTTGATAACTGAATGGATATTCATGTATGGAAGAGTTAATGATTCATCAGGGAAGTAATTTGTAAATTTTTATCAATGTTATGAAACAGTTTTTGGGATGAATATAACATTGGGAACCATGGGTGCATTGGGAAATGAATAAGTTCACTTTAGTGGATGATACCACTGAAGGTTTGATATTAACAGAATGTGATTAGACTCAATGTAAACTAGAGTCACATAAATATTTTCCTAGTGTATTATTTATATGTTTGAGTATGTATTCTCATAGGTTAAATCCCAAATCATATCCTTTATCATTTAGTCATGGTTTTAAAATTAATGTTATATTTCATGGTTGGATTCTCCCATTGTTATTTTATTGTGTATCTATGGGTGTTATTGATTATGATTTCCTGATTTATCACATATGCTTTACATAATCATTATTTATGTGAATATGGAAAATTATTAGGAAAACAACAATATATAACTATCACTTCCAAGATAGTATACTTTGTGTAGGTTCATTAGTGAAACCCTATTGAGAATTTTGATAACACTCTATTTCAACCATTGGTCATTTGTAGATATGGTTTTATAGGACTCAGGTAATGGGATGATAATTATGTAATTTTTTGGATACTCTTGGTTGTTATAATTTTCATAGTGGGACTATTTGTTTTTAATGGATGGACTTATGGAGCTCCAGATTATGTCTTGTTTTGTTTTAAATTCCACTTTAGCCCCTAAGTAATGACATTTTCAATATCATGGATGTGTATTATCTATTTATCTATGTAATATTTTGGATTATATTACTTTATTTATTCATGAAACATGTTTTTTTAGTTTTGATTATTCTAACCTTTTGGTAGGTCCTCTTGGGTGATGTGTTTGATCGAAATGGATTGGTAAATTACAAAATAGTTTTTGGGGTTTTTTTTCAAGTCGGTTGTGTTAAAACACTGGCTGGGTTTGGTTCAGAGTATTTGGTAGACATGAGATTTTACTTCCTTAATTTAGTTAGCATGTTCTATAGGGTTCCTATCTATCTCACTTCTCTTTCTATACTCTAGTTATATTTTGTTGTCTAGGGATTTTTTCCAAGCATGAGACATGGTATCTGACGATTTTCAAATGAATTGTAATTCTATTTTTTAAATATAATTATTTATTTTCAATTTGTTTTTTATTGTTTATAGAATCCATGTATAATTTAGGTTCCTATTATTTAACTCAATTAGTAGATATTCTAGAATCTAGACTTATTATTTCTGAATTTTTCACATTATCTTATTGGTTACTATCTTATTTTTATTATAAAATTCCAAATAAAAAAAATCTTTAGAGTTTTAGTGAGGATTCAAAAAGACATTTTCCATAGTAAAATTAAATTTTGGACCCATATTTGGTTGATTTTTTAATCCCTACAGTTCAGACCCTGAGTTATTTTGGCATTGGTAAATAGGGATGAGTAGTGGCTTATAGCTCAAAATTTACTAAGAAGAATATATTTTTCTGCCTTGGTGATAAGGGACCCAAATAATCTAATGAATGTAATTAGGGTACTGAAAGGATCTTCAATTTTCTGAAATTATTTAAGGATTATATGGTGGGGTTTTCATTATATATTCATGAATTACTTGGAAGGATGTGATGGGACATTATCATGAAATCTAATTTTCATGATGATATATCCTAGAAATCTTTCAAAAAAAAATCACCAAAATTTTTATATTGAATTGTTTTTTGAATTGAAGACCCATTAATTTATGACCTTAGGGTAAGGTGATTATATGGTTTTGGAGGATACCACACATTTCACGAATTTGGTGTACCTAACACATGAGCATTTCAATAATGTTTTCCATAAGTCTTAGATGTTTGAGATGTGTCTGAGAGTTGATATTCATTATCTATTGATCTTATTTAGCCTAATTTTTAAGGTATTTGATAATTCAAATAGATATAAGTAAGAATAGCTAGGTGGATGAGTTTATGTGGATATTTTGTTGCTTCATTTGTTATAAAGGGTGCATTTTCAAGGGAAAAAGTGTACATAAGGGTAACTATTCATATTGGGACTAGTTTTATGGGATACTTCAAGACCAAAACATGTTCATTTCTATCAGTATGTATTTTCATGTCCCAAAAAGGCTATATTCACAGAGTATCCAAATTCTTTTCACCACTATAGAAAATTGGGTAACCTTAGATGTATTTTGTAAAGATGTCACAAGGTAGAAGATTAGGATCCACTATCACAAATGGTATACTGATTCATTATAATTCATCTAGGGGTGTTGGGTCTCATCCTCATGTAAATTAGGATGCTCAAGTGTATAATAATGATTTGGGGGATTTGATATAGGTTGCCTTTATGTAGTAGAGTAACCACTAGAGGAATCTAACATAGGTCCATCTACCATTATAGGTATGGTGTTTATTTAATCCTCTATGATATTGGAATTATTTTATAAAATTTATAATCATTATTTTGTATCATAAAATATGGAATATGTGTTGGTGTTTCATTCATAACATATTTTTTTTCTTTTCGTAGCATTTCACTTCTTTGTTAAAGAGTCTTGAGTATGGTTTTAATGGTCCCATGTGTTGGTTGATGATATAAGACATCAAATTACTCTAGGATTTCATGGTTCTTGATCTTGATATCATCTTCACGATTATTGGCATGGATTGGATGATCAATTTTAAGGATGATATTGACTATTATCACTACCAATTATGTTTATATATCGCTATTAGGTATATGATACCGTTCTGGGTGAGTGTAATTTTATATCTAGGAAAATGAGTTTTATTTTTTATAATGAAAAAATAATCTCAAGCCAATTTTCAGAGATGTTTATGATATTGTTTGATCTCACATGGGAATTCCTCTTCAGGTAGTGTTGATCCCATATACCAAGTTATTTCTAGATTATTTTTCTTGGTTACCATCATATAGAGACGATGAGTTCATGAATGAACTTATTTCAAGTATGATGCCTACTTCTATATCATCTTATACCATGAAACTTGCTGAGTTAATATATCAAATTTTTTAGCGTGTAGAAATTTAGGATAAGTGATTTGTTCATATTCTTATATCAACATGGGGTTTTCTTGTATTTTTTTCCAAATAAGGTAAATGGTAGACTCAAAATTATTAATAATTAGGGAAAGTTAAATAGGGTAACAATTTTGAACATGTATCCCATCATAAGAAATTGATAATATTTTTAACAAATGAAGTGGGTATTGTTGATTATCTATGAATAAAATTCTTTTGATGTATCATTAGCTAAGATTCAAATATTATGATATATCTATGACTTTGTTTAAGAGAAAATATGTGTATTATCAGTTCCTATTCATTCCATTTATTTTCACTAATTCTCCAACTCTATTAATGGAATTGATGAACTGAGTATTTCCCCCGTTCTTGGTCTCTTTTGAAGTCATGTCTATGGATGATATATTGGTATATTCAAAGTCTATGGTAGAGCTTAGGGATTACATGGATATTATCCCTATAACTTTTATGGGATATAATATTAACAATAATACTTCTGAATGAGTGTTTTGGATAAAAGAAGTAAAATTTCATGGTCATGTTATATCTGAGAGGGTAATAACAGAAGATCCAGAAATGGTATGAATGGTAATTTCATGGAATCATACAAGAATTGTATTTTATATTCATATATTCCTGGGATAGCTTGATTATTATAGCAGGATTCAATAGGTCTTATCCAAGATGAAATATCTAATGAAATAATTTAATCAAAATGGTGTTATGATTGATAGGAACAAGAAATGTTAGGAAATTTTTGTGGAATCATGGGTAAGGATGAATTCATCTCTAGTTATTATTCATACTGAACCAGGTTCAATTTATTATATTTTCTACAATGATTCTTGTATTTTTCTAAGATGTCATTTGAGGCAAGTAACAACTATGGTGAGATATGGATCTTGAAAACTAAACAATCATTAAATTAAATACCCAACACTTGACCCTCAGTATGATACAATTATAGATTCTCAAAAAATGTGTCATCACTATCTCATTGTGGTGTGGTTTAGGGTATATTCTTTTCAAAAGATTAGGAATTATATTTTTACTCAGAGGGATCTGAATTTTAGGAAGATACACTTGGTTGAGAATCATTATACATTCGATTCGGATATTTTTTATATTCATGGGAAATTTTATGTGGATGGAAATGAATTGAGAATGAAAGTATATCCTCAAGAATTGAAGGAATAGGTGGAGGAAAAGTATCTAATGATTTTTTTATTGAGATGATATTTTAGGTATAAGATGCATGCGGGTAGGTGTTATTATCCTATATAAAGGTTGACACATCATTTAATTAATGAGTTCATCTAGTTTCTGTGTTGGAAACAGATTTCCTTCACATTAGTAAAATCCAAAATGGCGGGGAGATCATTGTTGAGTGGCCTTGGCCTCTTGTTGTCTCTTTATATTTATCATGCAAGATGGTTGTTCCTATATCAATGAGAAAGAATATATAGATGATGGAAACTATTATTTCTTATCTATAAACCATGGTAATACCAAGATGTATCATTATCTAATGGAGTATGGGGATGAGATAGTTGATTTTCAATGAAATTTTAATGTGCCTTAATTATAAAAGGATTAATGAAAAACAAAAGAGACCTTCTGGTTTGTTGAAATAGTTCTCCATTCCATTATGGAAGTGGGATGATATTTCCATAGACTTCATCATCATTCATCCATGGAATCCTAGTGGGAAGGGTGAAATTTTGGTTATTATTGATTAACTAACAAAATCAAATCATTTACTTTCTATCAAGGAGAATACAAAGGTGGAACATCTCGGGATCCTGTCTTTTGGGGAGGCTTTTAAAATTTATAAAGCTTCTTCGATGATTATTTTTTTTGATAGGGACCAAAGGATCTTTTAAAATCCCAAACTATGCCATTGTGTATGATTTAGGTGCCACATGACCTCATGCACACTTCCTCATATGTAAGAGGACACCAACTAGTAGTGAGGTTTGGAGTCCAAAAATCGAGAGATCAAACACTCAATATCATGTCATAGTACCAATAAGAAACAATAAAGGAAAGTACAAATCTGTAGAGTAAAAATGTATAAAATAAATAACTTACATACACATCAAACATATAAAAATATCTCCTGAAGTGGTAATCCAACCTAGATTATAAGAAACATATTAATAAACATATAAGGGGTACTCTAGAGGCTAACCTTGTATTATTCAGCTCTGTTCTCTATTTCTCAATGTTCCATCATAAGGACCTTTCAATTTTTTGGTTCTCTAGTTATGAAGTCTATAAACTCATTGAAATGTCCCAAATAGGGTGTGTGTAAAAGGCTCTATATGACACCACAAATTTTTATTTAACATAAGTTCATTTTATATACATTAGTTTATTTAATTCCATAAATAAATTATCAAATAAAAATATAATCATATATACACTTAGTAATAATCTACTGATCAAGATGCCACAAACCACAACCCCACAATCTTAAACACCTTAGAGATAATAATATCAAATACGTCACCTTTTAACTACTTTATAGTAAAAAAAATCTCACCAATCCTAGATGGTGGTTTTCATTAGGAAGAACACATGTTCCTCTATGACGATACTCAGCCGATTGTACTTTTAATCACCTATGGACCATGTTCATTGGATTCCCTCAATTGTATTTGTCAATAAGAAACTGATTCCCATACCTATACAGGGATAACCACATTCTATTTTCAGTATGTTTTGAATTTTTCTTGTTGGTTAACTGAAAAAATATTCAAATCCATCTATATGGATATCCATGCCTTACGTTACATAGTTTTTCAGACATCACACTGACATCAAGGATAAACCTAATCATCTCAATACATAAAACACAGTTCTAAAGGCTATGAATCACAATGATAAATACATTTCATATAAAAGATCTACGAAAAAATTCAATGAAAACATAAGGATCCATATATAATACCATGGATATAATTAATAATTCTATATACCCGATCACACACCCACATGAAATTCATATCAATCAACTGTTATTAATGTATAAACAACATTCCATGGAAACATATACATGGCCTAAAATTGAAACTCCCTACATCACGATTATCCATATCAACATAAAGTTACCTAAAAGGTGTAAACACCTATACTATGATAACAAAATAACTATAAATAAATCTCTCACTAAGGACTCATAGAAATAATATAATCAAATACATCTTGGGTTCAAGAGAACATTAGAATAAAAATACAAAATAGTAGAATAATTTCATACACAAGGTCAATTTTTGAAAAATACCAATCTCCACTGAAATAGATTCTATAAGTAATCATACATATTTAATGGGGGAATGTTGTAGTATAGAGTTTGATTTTAGACCTCCAATATAGTATAGGTTTGGGAAATTATGGCAAAGAATATTGATATCATGACACAAGATGGAAATCTTCATCGTGGAATCTCAAACACCACAGGTGTAATGGAGATTCCAATGGTGATAAACAACGATACTATTTTTCAAGGGATAAAACCATTGGTTATAGTTCATACATAATAGTTTTATGGTGATAAATATGGAATATATTACCTAGCTATGACATAAAAAATAATAGGAATTAGAAAAGATGTATCGTTGAGATGGGGTCTTCTATGCGGGGTACACTTTATAGCCCTTTGCTAAAAAGGGATATCAGTCAAGGAAGATGGGGGAAGAGGGTATTTTTGTTATGTTTTGGTTTCCTTACACATGAGTAAATTATCTCAGGAAGATTCCATAAACAATTCCAAAAATGATGATTTTAATAGTTTCTTTATGGGGATTCATTTTTTGAAGACTAAAATATGGTTAGCCTTATCTAATTTTAATTGAAAGGATTCTAAATCATGGTTTAGGACACTAAGATTCAACCTTCATGGGTACCCCTCAACAGTTCCTGCTTTGGTGAAATATCCCTTGAAAAACCACACTATAGTGAATCCTCATTTCTCTATCTTGTATAATCATCCCCATAATTTGTTAAAGCATATATAATCATTATACAATGTATCATAGTCTATTGTAGAATGGAATAACCAACCTATTTTTTTAAGCAATCCAAAACACCCCTTAACCATATTTTAGCTTCCCTATGCTCTCAATCGTTTTTCTAATAACATGTATTTTAACAACCCTAAACTTAATTACAAATTAATACATGATTTATTATATAAGATTACAATAAATAATACCCGTAAGATCAATAAGTATAGTTTATTTGAGAATTAGGTACATTATATAACAATTTATAACACGAAATACAACATCATTATTTAAAATTTCCTTATGATTCTCTCACTTAAAATAGCATGGGATAACTAGAGGAAATTAATAAGAAAGGGGTGAGATATAAAGACCATTAAGATAATAAACATGGAATAACATGAAGAAAACATTACATGTTAGATAATAGGCATATTAATGGGGAATAAAAGGAGTAGTAATTGTAGACATGAATAATGGACATGATATAACATAATAATCATAAAGGAAACATGGAAAATGTTGAAACAACTTTAAACACATCATCATAAACATAGGTCAAGGATAACTTCTAAGGCATCATAATGGAAGAAACCTCATCGAGGAACCTCATTCACTCCCTGTCCCAACATGACATATCATGATACTCAACATTACCCAATGCATTAGAGTACTATATAATTATGGTTACCCCATCAAATTCATTTGATTCTTAGGATTAAGTGTGATACATAGATCATAAAACATTAACCCATTCATCCTCATATTTTATTCCATGATTAAGGATTGTCAAATAAATACAAGTATCTTCCAAGTAAAATAAGTATAACTGTAAATAGGTAAATAATAATGATAGGAAATGGGTATGATATTCATTAATATATTGTTATGACATGGATAATCATAGTGAAATTTCAGAAGCATAACGACGTCACATAAAAATTCATAAAAATGGGTTGATGAAAGAGAAAGGGGTGTATCATAATTTGGACATAAATTGGATAGTATGGTAGATATGGTATAAAAAATCCCATCATATGAAAATAAAAGATATTTGGTAAAGAATATACTTGAATAAAGATGAGAAAGGAAAAGATCCCTTACACAAAGATTTCATAGTAACATATTAGATAAAGGTAAAAATGAGAGAAGATAAATTGTATCTCATTAAAATTAAATCAATTTGATAATAAGGGGATGAAATTACATAAAATATAAATTTAGAAGGAAAATTCAAAAGAATGTTCTTGAATTGATAGGAGGAGAGGAAGGTCCCTTACATGAGTGTGTGACTCCAAATGCTTGGAATGAACTTCTGGAGAGCTTGTGGGTGCCTTGGGAGGACTCTAGATAGTGAAGATAAGATACTGGATGTACTCCAAGGAGTTATAGTGATGATAAATCTTAAATCGGGTGGGTTTATAATGAAATGAGGTATATTTTATTATTATTTTAGTTTTGGACTCTACATAAAAAAAGAGAAAACATACCTTGGGTTTTTACAATGGTATCTTCTAAATGGGAGTTGTTCGATTTTTTTTATATTTCCAAGGGCCTAACTCAATAAAATAATTCCCTTCATTATGTGGAGGTGAGTCACACTCCAAAAAAAATAATTTTAGAACCATAAAAAATATGAATGATTTTGGAGGATTCATTAAGGATTTATAAAATAAATCATATTAGAAAATCACATTTTTAAGGGAAAACTTATATTAGGTAACTAATTCCTTTAATTATATTTATTACATCACTATTTGGTAATTATGATGTCATAAAATAGACTATATATTTATATAATATATATTTTATACCTGAAAATTCGTCTGTATCAGAAAATTATGAAAAACTAACCATTGGATAAATTAAACATTATGATTCCAAAAATAATTTTCATAATATCAAAATAATTTTCTAAATATGTTTATTTTTACTTTTAAAATGATAATTGATATTTATTAAGAAATGCTGGTTTGTTGACAATAACAGTTTTTGAGTCCTTATAAAAATCACTTTTGAAATTATAAAAATTATATAATAATTTATATTTAAAACAAAATTATTTAAAAATAATATTTAAAAAAAATATTATTTAATTCAAAAATTCAATATTTCATGAAAATAAAATTCTTAATTAAAACTGAATATTAATTTAAAAAATAAAACTCCTTTTTTATCAAAATGGTTCTTAAAGAAACAATAAGATGGATATATAAATATATATATATAATCATATCATTAGGGTATTGATAAATATCCATTTATTACACTAGAAAAATCCATAAGATTAATGTTCCTGATGGTGGGACTATCATGGGTTGGTTCGACAAGCACGGTTTGGATCATTATCTCAATAAGCTTGAACTTCTCTCATAAATGGTTTCTATCATGCATAAGTTGTTGGATATCATCTTTGGATTAGTCAAGGTAAAACACCTTTGATTCTATATTCCTCATAATCTCTATTTATACAAATCATATGATCACTACTAAATGACTATATTATAACAGGTAATGATACATAAAGGTATTTTAAATACAAAAGAATATAATAGAACCAAATAAATGAGTGTTTTTTCTATAACCATATTACATAATAAGTGATTTATTTATTTTATTATTGAAATTTTATCTATAACATTTCAAGTCATTATATTGTTCCCCCCTTTATAAATTCCACCATCTAAATTTTTCAAATCCCACACTAAAAAAGATTAGGGTGACTCTCTTTTATCACCTCCTTTGGTTCCCACATTTCCTTTTCAAACTTTTGGTTTCTACACATCACTTCCACAAGGTATATTGTCTTATTTCAGGGAACTATGTCTCTATGATCTAAGCTCTTCACTGTTTACTCCTCATATGATAGTTCATTCTCCAATGGTACCATATCTAGATTGAGTACATGTGAGGGGTCTAATATGTACTTCCTCAATAGTGACACATGGAATACATCTTGTACATGACATAGCATTAGTGGGAGTTATAGTCAAATTCAGAACCGCTCTGATGTGATAAAGGATCTCAAAGGGGACCTAGTGTATTTGACTAAGCTTTCCCTTTTTCCTAAATCTCATGCCTCTATTCCATGGAGATATATGGAGGAATACCATACATATAAATATAAACTCTAGGTATCATTAATTATTGTAAACATATCTATTTTTTTACTTAGATATGCCTTGATATGATGTTGATTAGTCTTAACATTGTCCACCACTTCCTTAACAATTTCATGACCTAGTAGTTTTTGTTCCCCAATTTCATCCATGAATGAATATTTCCTTCATGTATTCCCATAATGGGATTTATAGGGAGCTATTTTGAAGCTTGAGAAGAAACTGTTATTGTTTGAGAACTCAACCAGAGGAAGATGACAGTCCCATCCTCCATTGAAGTCAATTTAGC
The DNA here is from genome assembly GCA_963277665.1 of Viscum album. Lineage (NCBI taxonomy): Eukaryota > Viridiplantae > Streptophyta > Magnoliopsida > Santalales > Viscaceae > Viscum > Viscum album. The sequence goes on from OY728127.1 coordinate 966,566,138, forward strand.
ATGATTTCAACATGTCCTCTAGTGTCTGGATAACCCACTATGATTGGACCAATTTTTGGGGGTGAAAAGACATTATAAAGTTAAAATCAATATTTATAGTGTGTTTTAGACTCTTCGAGATCATGGAGGTAAATTGTGGGTCTTGATCTGATACAATCGACACCCGTGTTCCATGAAAATTCACTACTTCTCTAATATATATCCTTGCAATATGATCGAGTTAGAAGTCCTCTTGAATCCCAATTAAGTGTGCATTATTTATGAGATGATCCACCATAAACTTTATATAATTATACCCTATATATATCTTTGGTAGGCCACTAAAAATATTCATGGTGATCTTTTCCCATTTCCATGTAGGTATGGCTAAGGTTTGCATCATCCCCTTGTTTTTTTCCTTTCTGCATTCACTTGATAACATACGTGGAATCATGTTGTATACACTTTGTTTGACTTCTCCATATTTTTCCACCAATAGTTCTCTTGGAGATCTTGATACATCATCATTCTTCCTAGAGGGAAAGAGAAGGTTGAGCTATGTGATTCATTCATCATCGCCTTTTTTATATCAGGATTTTATGGTACACATTAATGTGACCCAAATATTAAAACACCTTCTTCATTAACATTGAATTCAGAGTAATTCCCATATATTATTATTTCCACTTTTCTTTTTGAATTCCCAAATCACCACTTTGAGCATCCTTTACCCATTCCAAAAGAGACAGTTGAGAAATCATTTGTGAAAGGATTGATGGCATTTCATCCTTCATGATTACCACTAATGGGACATAATTCATCGATCCATGTTCCTTTAAATCATCCATCATTTAATCATTGAATGACCTCATCAAGCACCACTACTCACCTGATATCCCCTCACCAATATTCCACTCAAAATTCATCTTATAACCATAAGAATATGTGATTATTTTACCATTACTTGGTTCATAGTTCATATCAATGTTATACATATTCATATATTCAATGTAGTTCCTCTGAATCAGGTTCAGTTCCCTCTATGTGAATAAATTGAGGACAATTTTGTCTGTGTAAACAAAAAATCTTTCACTAAAAAGTTTGTATCACCAAAACATCAAATTACAGACAATTGATTCAAGATCATTTTCATGAATAGGGTAGTTATGCTCCTAAGGTAATAACTGACATAACCCATAGTCTAATACCAACTCTCTCAACATCATCACTTCTCTAAGACAAGTTCGTAATGCATAAAAACTATTGAATAACCAATCACAAGATCAGGGAGTCTTGGTATTGGAGTTTTCATCAATTTTTTTTTTAGATCAAGGAATGAATCTTCATAATAGTTTACCCACTTTAATATCAATCACTTATTCATCAAAACAATCATGGTTTTTGATATATGGTAGAAATTTCATATAAACCACCATTAATAACCTACTAAATTTATGAATATCTTGATCGAAAACATGTTTTGGGGAATTTTATTTGGAATAAATTTATCAACTTTAAATGGGTTTGCATATATATTCATCTAATCCATAACATGTCCTAGGAAAATCAACCCTTGATTATAGACGTCACAATTTAAAAACATAACATAAATCATATGTTCTTGAAGCATAATCAAGACTATCTCCATCACCCAAGAATGCAAATACGGTGTCATCGAGTAGAGGAGGACGTTTTCAATGAACACTCTAACGAATGAAGATAGAGGAAAATGGAACTCTCATTCCATTAAGGGTTAATTTCATGTGAGAAAATTTTATCATAAGTCATCCATAAAATTTTCCTCAAACAAATACTTTAATTGATTCTTTAAGAGTAATCTAAGCCTGAAGATTAATTGTTTTTGGCCGTATGTAACTAATGGAGATTTGTTTTTTTGGAACTGTGGTGTTGAAATACATGGCACATCCTTCTATAATACCCCTCCATGGTGTCTTACAATATTAGTTGAAAAATCATAGTACAATACAAACTATTTCCAATGTGATGCGGCCTCAAACCCACAACATACTAAAATGTTTCCAATAATACTATGACATAACCTTAGATATTGTGACGTTGTCATAAATGCCAAAATGCAACCACTTTAGTTTTTTAAGTAATAAAAAACACCCCTTAATCCACATTAACCTTCTCTAATCCCCCAATACTCTATCTAAAACATAGTTCAACTCAAAAAATAGCGTGAAACGAGTATATTATTAAATACATTTAATTTCATGACATTAAAGTTTGCATCCATGTTTTGGAAAGGTTTACAATAGGTGATGGGTTAAAATATGAATTTAATAATGAAATAGCATCCACATATGGATAGGAAAAAATATAAATTTATTCAAATTCTATATGATATTCTCATATCATGAGTTCTTTATTTTATAGGTTTCAAGGAAAAGAAAATTCCTCTAGTTATATTTTTATATAATAATATTCATTAGGATTTGTCAAATATGTAGGCTTAAACATTATATTATGGGTGGATGTACAAATAATCCTTCTATTTGGAATATTTGAAAGAGAGGTACTTGGTTGGACCGATCATTGTTTAGGATATGATGGATATGGTATTGTTGATTCTATTGAGATTTTCATGACATGGAGTCATTATAAATCCTACGATAAACTCTTTTGGTAGACTATAGAGTTTGATTATTGTGATTAGTAATTTCATGAAGTCACCCCATTAATGGGACACCATCAGTTTAGTATACTGGGTGTATTGGTACCATGGTTTATTAGGAAATTTTATATCATTGAGTCTCTTCAAATAGTAGAATTAATGTTGGACTTTTCAGTGCTCCTTACATCAATTCATGATTTTTTATGATTCCTAACTGAAGAGGTATCAACTGGACACATCCAATGTTATCAACTGAGATGGTTTTGATCTTGAGACTGAAACCACAATATATGAGAAAAAATTTTATGTTATGTATTACTGGGAAAATTTATTTTTCATTAAAGAAATTACCATGGTTTGTGTATTTTCAATGTTTGTTGGGAATATCCATGAAATGTGGGAGTGTGAATAATTGGTGATGTAGTAGTGGAATTATCTTTTTATGATACCCTAATCATGATATCTTTTTTGGGGAAATATAACATTTATATAGGGTATACAATGACATAATTACACCTTCTTTTAGGTACTCCTATCCCATTGCTTTGATCATCATTTGTTTTATCCTTGGTCAATTTTTTTTTGAGTCACCATGGAATTATACAAGTAGATGTGTTGTGTATGACAGATAATACGATGTGGTGAGGCTGGTTATGGTGTGGAAGATCCATCTACATCATGATGTCTAGGGGTGGATTTTTAGTTCTTCTATTAGGCATAGATGTTCAAAGGAGTGGGGTTGTGGTGTATATGGGTCAAGTAATGTGGTATGGAGGAGAAGACTATTCCATAGAACTCTGAGGGGTTTGCATGGATGGTTCTTCTAAATATAGTGTAATTGTAATGTGGTATGTTGGTTATGGTGTAACCTCATTTCATATGTGATCTTTGTGGAATGGTTTTCTTGGTTGTAACATATCCTTGTGTCCAATAAAATAGTATCTATACCACATTTCTCATGGTTTTCAATAGATGGGTTTTGCCTTCCTCCCTCGCATTGTTCCACAATATATGCTTCTATTAACACCTTTGTGTCATGGTCTCGGAGGATACATCATGGTCTTCAAAATTACAAATAGAATATAAATATTTAATCCCCCATTGAACAAATTAAATTTAAAAAATTCACACTCGAAACATTTGTTTCAACGATATCTTTTTGAAGTCTCTTGAATCCCCCTTTTGATCTCATTTTACCTTGACCATGGGAGATCAATCCAAGGTGGTTTCACATCATTCTTGATCTTATTTTCTCAATACAAATGTTATAATTTAGGAATATCTAGATGTTCATGCACAATCCGATTGATTTTTTTTAAGATATGGTGGATTTGATATCATGAAGTATTTAATTCATGAAATCTATTTTTTCATTGTGGTATTGTATTAAAATAGGTTTTTTACAATATTTGTTTGATAAAACTCCTTAATGGTGGTATTACTTTGTAATTGGATATCCATGTATGTACGTTGTAATGATTCACATTTAAAATGTTTAATAAATTGCGAACATGGGTTTCAATTGGTTTTTTGAAATGAAAACACATTTGGAATATAGGTGGAATTAGGAAATGGACAATGTTAATTTATTTGATGATACCACTAAAGTATTGATACTTATTGACTATTGTAGGGATAAATATCTATTGTATTCAAATGATAACTATATTAGATATTTAATAATATTCCCATATTATGGAGCCCAAATATTATTCATTTTCATTTATTATTGGTTTTACATGATATTTTATATTTAATAGTTTTTTTCTTACTTTTTTATTATATGGTGTATGCAATGATTATTTTGATTATGCTTTCAAGCTTTAACACATGTAATTTACATAATAATTTTTATGTAAATATTGAATATTGTTTAGTCTAACCGAAGGATATTTTAAAAATGATATTTTGTTTTGAAACAAATTTATAAAATGGGTTTACAATTGTAGGACTAATTTTTTCATGGCATTATAAATTTTATTGATATTTTGGTAAAATTATACCACGATTTGGGCTTAGAGACTACCTTTACCTTTAAGAATTTCTAAATATGGTTTATAAGGATGTAGGTAAAGGGAATTACCTAACGTAATTTTTTCCTTTTCTTGATGTAAATAACCATCATTGTGGGGCTATTTCCTGGTGATATATGGTCACATGGATACTCGTCTTATGGATTAGTTTTTATGTCTCAGGTAATGTGATTGATCAACCCTGGTTGGTTTGTTATAATAAAAATATAGTCAAGATTATTTACCAAGTAAACTTTTTTATATGTGTAAATTTAAAAAATTCATTTGATAAATTTATGTACCATATAAATTGAATCATTAAAAAGGAATAATTTTCCAATCCATTTTTCGGGGTGTAATTTTTTTGATCAATTCTTCTTGAACCAAGTTTAAAACTCAGTGAAAAATTTTCCATGAAAAGAAAATATGGATGCATGTTACATTGGTTTAAAAAAACAATATCATCTAATAAAATAATAAATTTTTATGAAGAAATATAGACTGAATAATAAAACCCTAATCAATGAGATGATAAATTAATAATAAGTATATTCTTAAAATAATATTGAAAATATGATACTCATCAAGATGGTTTTTTGGGGGAAGATAATCCCGAAATCTTGTTTAAATTAAAAGGTTATTTTAAACTAGATCATTATAAATGAACATAATATATCTATAAAATAACATAAATATAACTCATATGTACAAAAAAAATTAAAAAAACATTAAGGATTAAATTATTTGAAAATTATTGAGGATTTAATTTTCGAATGAGTTAAAACAATAGAGTAGTAGAGAGATGCCTTGGAATATTTATATGAAACAATTCATAATTTATTTAGAAAAATAATTTGAGGAATAAAAATATTATGATACCATGGATTGAGGGTTTAGATCTCCCTAAGTACATATTGATGGTGCTAATAGTCTAGTAAAATCATGATACCACTGATTACCAAACTAGGGACCATGTAATTATATATTGTAATCATAGTTATATTAAATAAAAAATACATTATTTGAAATGTTATTTAAATATAATTTTAAAACATGGTAATATACACTATAATATTTTATTTCACATTCTTCATCTATTTTCAATATCGTTTGGTTAGATGATAATAAATTTTGTGATAGTGTGTTCCCTGTGAATAGGATAAGTTTTAGCATCTACGTTCTTCCTTATTTATTACTTTACTAATATTAATATCTAATATCTATACATTATTATATTATTATTATAAATACTCCTAGGTAATTTATTTATTGTTTAGTTATTTAAATAGAATACATGATAAGTAAGGAAACTAAAATTTAAAATAAATAATTTTACAAGTGTATGACCTAGTGGAAAAATACCAATATCACAAAAATTGAGCCTAAAACTAAAAATATATTAGTAAATTATTACTCAGGGACACATGTTTTCATTAGTGGTAAAATATATTATATTATGGTTTGGGATCCATGAGAAAATATTTTTATCTTTTTTAAAAGGTGGATATCCCCCAAGTTTTCTGATTTCACTGCATACCACAAAGAATCTAATGCATAACCTTATTAAATATATCGAAAATCAAATAATATTTAATTTTTAATCGATGCTTTCTAATGTATTGACCACCTATTGTCCCCATGGATCCATGATTTCAATCACTATAATAATAATAATAATTATTTACCTTTTTTTGTTCTAAATGAAATAGATCAGTAAAAAAGAAATAGAGGGTTTGTGTTTGATTTCTTTTTTATTAATGCAATGAACAAGAAGAAATAAATATAAAGTAAAAATTAAATTGAGTAATGTCTAATACAAAGAGGTTCCAATAAACCATTTTCATCACATTCTACAATGAAATGGTTATATTCTCATTTTTAATCATTGAATTAATTTAAGATCGAATAATCTTTTAAACATATTATGATAAATGTAATCATAAATAGAATATTATTACCATTTATTGATTCTAATATTATTTATGAATTTATATAACCTTTTAGCATTAACATCCATGTATTTTAGTATGTGTTTTTAGTTAAATAAATACTTTTTTTGAGTAGCTTGTATCATAAATATTATTAAAATAAATTTAACCATGATATAATTTAATTTTATGAAATAAATAAATTAATAAATCATGACAATAAAATGAGAAAAATAATTATGAAAATTACTAAAGGAGTGAAATTTTATGTAAATAATAAGATAGTTAAACTAATATATTTCAATTTTAAACATTTTGAATTTTTTAAATGAATAATATGGTGTGATAAAATACCAATTAAATAAAGAAATTTAATTTTTATAATATAGTTAATTGAATTAAATGGAATGAGATTAATATCATTTTGTGTTTAAAATGCCAATTTTTAAATGAAATTTATTTTTCATTATATTTTATATAATTATCATAATTAAATAAATAAACTTTTTTAAGAGGATTATTCCAATAAAATTTTTAAATTCAATAAAAAACAAATTAACCATTATTGGTAATTGATATGAAATATGATTAGGAACATAAAATTATAAAAAAGTAGGTTTTCAATAAAAATGAGTTTTGTTAAAAAAAATTATTATTTAAAATAAAAATTATTTAATATTAATAATTTAACATTTTTAGGGTTTATTTATTTTCATATTTAGTTTTTCAAAAATTTATTAGTGTGAATTTGAGGGATATTTATGAAATGATTGATTTAGAGGTGAATAGTGAAAAATATTATATTTACAAACACCACAACTATTATGAAATCATCAATATATATGCGTATCATGAAAATTTATAAAGCATATTGACTGAAAAAATGGGTATTTAAGGAGTAAAATAATTCATTTAAAACTATTTTCTCGAAATTTAAAACCCATTATTGACTTTTTGTATCCCATGTAATATTTTATTCTATAAAGAAGACTAGTTTAGTCCCTTTACTTTAATTAATCATTCAAAAAGATCCATTTTTTAATATATTACATTTATTGAAATAAATATTATTTTTTATAAATATAACAATTGATATCATGGGAACTAATACTACACATTAATTATGGGTAAATTATTTATTATTCTTATAAAGAGATTTTTTCAATTTTTTTATGTTCATTACACTTTTTAAAATAATTATTTTCAAAATATATAATTTTGATCCAGTAAAATGGTTTTCATATTTTAAAGTATAAATTTAAAATTTTGTAATAAGGTGCACTTATTTATTTTCAAATAAAAAATTTATCATGGTAATAAATGACTTAACAAAATAAAATAAAATTATGGTAAAAGGTTAAATCAAGAAGAAAATTCCTAATATATTTCAATCCATATCCCAATATTGGGTTAATGAGAGATGTAAAGACCAAGACTCAAACTCTATCTATTATTTTAAACTTTTGGATCCACTTTTCATTGAACATGACATGCCTTTAATATTAACTATGGATTTTTTTTAAAAATAACCCCATTCCCTTATAAAATAATCCATTCACAATCCCACTAACACCTCACATATAAATCCTATTTTGTGCATAAAACCTTTCTAAAAAACTTTCCCTAATAACGTTTCCATTTTCTATGGATTCTAATCACACTAAAAGACCTATATTATAAGGGTTGAGGAGTTTTCTTGAGGAGTAATATGAGAGCATCTAATCACTCCATTTGTATTTTTGTTTTTTTCATTCATCAAATACCACAAAAAAACCTATTATACACATAAAAAAATTATTACATAATTATAATTAGTATACTAAAATATTATGATGATTATTTAAAAATAAATTTTTACCTTTCCCCCCCAAAAATTTGAAAAATTAAAATATCAATCACGCTATGTGTGGATGGCCTTCTCCATGAACAATATATTAAATTTATCATCACTACATTACATGAATGTTTATAAAAATTTATTTGATGATTATATTGGATAACATGGAGTGATATATGTCAATAATATTATTCTAGAAGGATAAAAATTAAATTAAATATTATTATATGGTAATCCATTGATATTGGTAAATTACTAAAAGAAACCTCATAATGGAATTCATCCCCATGAACCATACCCATAATATGAATAAAATGAACATGGAGCATCAAAAATAATTGAAACATAACAGTTTTGAAACTGTTTATCATAATTTAATGATGGTAGTGAATCAGATAATAGGGTCCGACATCTTTATTACAATGAAGCATTGAGACAATGAAAGCCACTAAAATTCGATGAAGAAAATAAACATTACCTAACTAATATATGTATAGTGAATGGTTATAATTTTATAAATAAAATGTTAATAGATATGAGTACAATTATTAAATAAGTTATTAATTTGGTTATCTTTTTTATACATGAGTTTAGATTGTGTTTGGCCATGTAGGGATCCAAGGTAAGAGTTTCTTTGTACAATTTTTAATTTCTTGAAAAAAGTATCACGTTGTGAAGCAGTCATTATTTTATTTTATGTAATTAATTCCCCATGAAGTATTTTGAAATATTCTAAAATATTCTTCCACATAATACATATAATGACACTGCCTTAAACATTATATAATCTTGAATTAAGTTAATAATTCACATTGAATATCTTTTCATGTTTAGAGATTTAGAGAATTAGGTCATAACATATACATAACAACTTGAATATTACATGTAGATACCTCTACTCAGTTTCCATTTTTTCATAAAATAAAAACTCTTGAAAAAAAGTTCCATGTCTAGTTTCATGTTTTAGACAACATGAATTTTCCTTGATCCCATCCTTGACCCAATTCATCTTTAATTCCCATGAAAAACATTTCAATACTTGGAATGAGCATAAAAAGATCAGTAAGGGTTATAAAACAAAGAAAGAAAACATTAGTTCATCAATACATACATAACATAATCTCTTTAACATACCTCATGATATCATAAGATTTATGAATAACACATAGTAATCACAAATCTTAAAGATAACTTGTGGCATCCATAACATACTTACATTGTAGCAGTCACAACTACGTAGGGAGTAACATTTGGAATACCCATTATAATATATTACCTAAATCTCTTATGAAAAACATTCATTTTTACCTCCTTCACATGACCCAATGCATTGGAGAGCTATCTCGGGATCACCCGCTATAGGTTTATCATAGAACCACCTGTATATGTATACAATGCCCAATAACTATAACATATTCATAACACATAAAACAAACATAAAAGAAAGATAACATTTCCACATATTTTAAAAATATTAACATAGAAAATCCATTATCAAAACCATTTTCAATACCAAAATACATAAAAGAGTATATGGTATTTGTTTTCATTTTAAAAACATTATGTCTTATTAAGGAATCCATAGATCAAATAATATTTGTGGAGGCGGAAAAGGTCATTGTCACTACTTACGTTAAAAGAAACATTAATTTTTTTTAGTAAAACGCATCATAGAGAAATATTACCTTTGAATGAAATGAAAAGTCAAAGGTGTTTATTCGCCGTATAAAATAAATTCATGTATAAAACAAAATATTACACAATGAATGGAGATTGAGACGAAGTACCTTACCTCGTGTCCGACTTGACCAGTTCGTTCTTTAATCTATTGAATAATATACTAAAGTTAATTTATACTTTATTAAGAATATTTTTCAAGTTTATTATTCCTTTAATATCACTTATTAGCATGTTATAAACATTATTCAATCACTTAAGTTAATAATTGTCGTTTTGTCGATATTTTCCACTTGAGTCAAAAATGAACTTCTTATAATTACAAGTTGTTCATGTGGTCAAACTTCCATTATCTCTAGAATGATATTAATAATTTATATATCATATATATCATATAAATATATAGTATATATATGTATTTATAATAGTACATAACATTTTGAGGTATGAAATGAAATGCACCGTTCGTGGAGATGGTAAGTCGTACTTACGCATGAATGCTACTTAAATTTATATTTCATATTTAATGGAATGAAAAATTAATGATACGTAGGTATATTATAATTATAGTATAATATAATATATAATTTCATTAACTCCATCCTTTATACATTCCACTTATTGCATGAACGAGTCATATCACTTTGAGGGGGCAGTAGTCCAGACTTCCTCAAATGAAAGTATCACGTTTACCCATTATGGAAACCATAAAGGTATGATACAAATGAAAAATACAGAAGTATATAGAAAATGTAAATATAATTTATAGTACATATAAATATAGTTCCATCATAATGTCCACCATAAGAGTTGGTGGGAGAATATTGAACAATCATCATTTTGTGAGGGAGTAGTTCACCGTCCACAGAAACAACATGTTCTTTACCCATTAGACGGAGGTGTGTGTAAGTTTAGTTAGAATAAATCTCATATAAAAAACATAGTATATTTATGATACTGGGTTTTTTATAAAATAAAGGAACAAAAAGAGTTTATGGGGTTGGAGAAGTAAAATAAAAGAAGAGAACCTAAGAGAAGACATTACCTTTAAATCAGGTATCTCCCTTTGGTTTGAACCAAAAGGTTTACTTGAATTGCCTTCTGCATAGTGGAAGACTTCTAGGAGGAATATAAGGATGTAGGGAGATTAATTGGGTATATTTTGGATGATACAAGGGGCTTGAGAGGTGTGAGTAATGGGTTAGAGGTGATGTCTTTTTATAAGGGGGGAGGGGCTCTTTAGGAAAGTTTGAAAATATTATTTTATTATATAATTCTTTCTGGTTTCTAAATGTCAAAAACTTATTAAATTCAAAGATAAGATGACTCTTTTTTGAGATAAAATCATCCAATAAGACTTGGACAGGTTTTGGATATTTTTTTAATCATTATAATCTTATTTATTTAAATCATTCATTAATGAGGTAAACACTGCATCATTATTATGTCATAAATATTTTTATTTATTTGAAGTATAAAAATTAAAAATAAAATAACATTATGTAGTAAATATTTTCAGATTTAAAATGAATATTTATAGTAGAATATATAATGTATATTACCCCATGTAAGAATTGATTTACTAAAAGATATATGTTTATGTCATTTTTGTCGTTTCATTAAATTAATTAATATAAACTGTCATTATCACTCTTAAGTGGCTCCACGGGGTCCCAAAATCGAACCAAGGATTCCCATGGTCAGAAAGGTATCATTAAATGAGATTAGGACACATGTTAGGATAATTTAATGTTATTATAATATTATTTTTACCTTGAATTACCCTATTTACCTTTAACCTTGGTAAATAAAAGTCAAAAGTTACTATTAACTACAAATTATTTTCATCTTATTGAACCAGATTTTACTTACTAATAACAACCCTGTATGTAATATTTTCAAAAATAAATTCACAAAAGCAATAAAATTTCATTTAAATGAAGAAGTTGGTTTTTAACTACTACTCAATGTTTTCACTATTCATAAAAAATTAAGGGTTTTCCGAAAAATACCAAAAATTCAGCCTATATATTTGATATTACAAATTAAAAAATAATGTCTATTTTACCAAATTCAAAACATATAAGTTACATTAATTAATGTAAAATTAATTCTTGTTGTCAAAACAGAAATCACTTTTTGAAGGAATAAAAACTATCAAAAGATTGACACTTGTTTATGTCCAATTTCAAAGTGAAATTACTTCCAATGACAAAAATTGGATTAAATGGTAAAGATATAACCTAATTAAAATTTAAAATAATTAAAAATATAATCTTACCATCTAAATAAATTATATTAAAAGGAATTTTTGATTTAAAATATAGAATTTTTCACTATTCATTAAAAAATGAATTTTATCAGAAAAATACCAAAAAATTAACGAAAGTAATTTTTTTGTCCCAATTATAAAGAAGAATTTTATTTTGTCAAATAGAACATATAAAAGTGACAAAAACTAGATTTGAAAAGGGTTCACCATCAAAAGGCGGTAAAACGACCTTTTAAAGAATATTAGAGTATTTATGCTAAAAATCAGATTCTTTCTTATTTTATGACTCTAAAAATTTATTGGACAAATGTAAAACCAATTAACAAAAATGTATAATTATTTTATAGTTAGTTATATTCATTCCCACCATTACAATGGATAGGCGTTAAAAACCATTTAAAATAATAATATTATATTATTATTGTTCAGTATAACTCAACGTTGTGTGCAACGTAAGATTTAAAAGAAACCCGTTGTCGCGTATCGGGTACACCATTGAACATATCATCCCATTTAAAGTAAAATTAATATTTAATTCACAAATATTAGTAAATATGAAAATTTCATATTCTTTATTTACCAGGATGTTACATCCTTCCCCCTTTTTGGAAATTTCACCCTCACAATTTTTATTCACCTATAAAATAAATGGCGGTATTTATCCCTCATAGAATTTTCAGATTCCCACGTTGCCTATTCAACCATATGTTTTTTCCATAAAACCATTACCTGATGAATTACCTTATTTCACAACACTTGCTCTCTTCGGTCAAGAATCTCAACTTTTTGTTCCTGATAAGATATATTCTCTTCCAACTGAACTATCTCTAGGATCAAAACATGAGATGGATCTAGTGTATACTTTCTCAACATTCAAACATGAAAAAAATTATGTACTTGGGATAAAATTGGAGGTAAGGACACTCTGTACGCAACTGATCCAACTTTCTCTAGGATTTCAAAAGGTTCAATGAACCTTGGACTCAACTTTCCCTTCTTACCAAAACACATCACACTTTTCCATGGAGAAACTTTGAGAAAGACATGATCACCTACCTCAAAAGAATGATCTTTCCTCCAGTTATCCACATAACTTTTATTCCTGCTCTGAGCTGTTCTCATGTGCTTCTGAATCATATGAAATTTTTCTTCCATCTCTTCTACCATTTCTAGTCCCATTATCTTCCTTTCAACTACTTCATCCCAAAAATCTAGAGTTCAACAAATATTTCCATATAATTCCTCAAATGGAGCCATTTGTATACTTGAATGAAAACTGTTATTATAAGAAAATTCAACCAAAGAAAGATATTAGTCCCAACTTCCCTGGTAATCCATTGAGAAAGCACGTAACATATCCTCTAAGGTTTGAATTGTTCATTCTGACTGCCCATCTGATTGAGGATGAAAAGCTATACTAAAATTTAATTTAGTACCCAAAAACTTTTGAAGGACTTTCCAAAAGTTATAAGTAATCTTGGGATCACAATCAGATATAATGGATAGGGGAGCTCCATGAAACCTGACTATCTCTTTAACATACAACCAAGAAAGTTGATCTAGAGAAAAATTATCTCAAATAGAAAGGAAATGAGCAGATTTAGTCAATCGATTAACAATAACCCATATTGTATTATTACCTCGAGATGTATTTAGTAATACCACAACAAATTTCATGGATATATTTTTCCATTTCCACTCTAGCAATGGTAAATAATGAAGAATCACTTCCAGTAACTGCTGCTCTGATTTAACCTATTAACAAGTCAAAAAATTCATAGTAAAATCATCAATATCTCTTTTCATTCCATCCCACCAGTAATAATCCCAAAGATCTCTATACATCTTATTACTTCCAGGATGAACTAAAAACGAAGAACCATGATCTTCAAATAAAAACTATTTCTTCAACTGTGAATCACAAGGCACACATAATCACTTCCCAAACCTCAAAAACACAATCATTATCAATGTTAAAATCAGAAAACTTACCCTTATGACCCAACTCTACCTTTTTCTACAAATCACTGTCTTCTTTTTGCGCTTGATTAATTCTGTCGGATAGAGATGATTTCACTGACACCTAAAACAAAACAGAGTAATTTTTTGCACCAACAACTTCTACGCAAAAGTTCATCAAATCAGTAATCAACGGATCTTGTTCCAAATGTAACATGGTTAATGTAGCATTACTCTTTCGACTCAAAAAATCTTCCACTTTATTAGATTTTCCTGGATGGTAATGGATCATGAAATCATAATCCTTGATTAATTCCAACCATCTCCTCCATCTCATGTTCAATTCTTTCTGAGTGAATATATACTGAAAACTTTTGTGGTTAGTATATATTTCACATTTTACTCCTTACAAATTATTTCTTCAAAATTTTAAAGCAAAAACAATAACAGCTAATTCCAAATCATGTGTAGGGTAATTTAACTCACGAGGTTTCAACTGAAGTGAAGCATAAGAAATTACCTGATCATTATTCATTAGGAAACAACCAAGTCCTTTCAACGCAGCATCACTGTAGATAACAAACTCACCATTTCTGGAAGGCAGTTCCAAAACTGAAGCATTCACCAATCTTATTTTCAATTCCTGAAAATAATCATCACATTATTTTTTCTAGATGAAAATAACAAATTTTTGAGTTAACTTAGTCATTGGACTAGATAACCGTGAAAAATTCTCAACAAGCCTCCAATAATAACCTACTAAAGAAAGAAAAATATAGATCTAGGTAATATTTGGGGGTCTTGGCCATTCTTCAACGACTTTTGTTTTTGCAGGATCAACAATTATGCCATTTTTTGAAAGATTGTTACCAAGGAAAGAAATTTTTTGTAACCAAAACTCACACTTGAAGAATTTCCCATACAGTTTCTTTTCTTTTAATGTTTTCAAGACAAACCTTAAATGACTTTCATGTTCCTATTTACTTTTGGAATAGACCAAAATATTTTCAATGAACACAACCACAAATTATCCCAGAACTCAAGGAAAATTCTATTCATAAGATCCATGAATATAGAAGGTGCATTGGTTAACCCAAAAGGCATAACCAAAAATTCATAATGGCCATATCTAGTATGAAATGTGGTCTTCGGATTTTCGGCTTCTTTTACTCTCAACTAGTAGTACCTCGGCCTCAAGTCAATCTTCGAAAAATACTAAGCTCCCTAGAGCCAATCAAATAAATCATCGATATGAGGGAAATAAGACTTGTTCTTAATAGTGACATTATTCAATAGACTATAATCAATGTAAAGTCTCATTGAACCATCTTTCTTTTTAACAAACAAGATAGGAGTACCCCATGGTGTTGTCCTAGGTCGAATGAAACCTTTATATAATAACTCATGAAATTGCTTCTTTAACCTTAAATGTTAAATTTGAGCCATTAGATAAGGGGGTTTTGAAAATATATTAGCATCAAGAACTAAGTAAATAATAAATTTAACTTACCGATCTGGTATTATAACAAAAATCTCATCAGAAAAAACATCAAGATACTAATTTACCATTGGCACATCATTAATCTAAACAGTTCCTTTGTTTTTAATAGTATGTGCAAGGTAGCATTCATTTCCATCTTTTACTAGTATCACATCTTCCAGATATGTTATCAAAATTAAGGGTTAATTATTGTATACAAACTGAAATTATTTATAAAAAAAACCTCTTTATCTCTAAATTCAATCTTATAATGGTAAACACAAATCCAATCCATACCCAAAATAACATCGAACTCCACTAGAGGAAAAAAATAAGCTTTTTAGGTAGATTCTTTCCTCACACAAGGACATTAAGGTTCTTATAATTTCTTTTTGTCTCAACATTTCCCCTGATGTTTTTACCATAAGTTCATGATTCATATCTTGAGATAGATTAACCAATTTACTAGAAAACTTCTCAGAAATTAAAGAGTGTGTAGACCCTGAATCAAAAAACACATTGGAATAATCTAAAAAAACAAATAGTGTACCTGATACTACTTAATTTGATGGCCCAACATCTTCTGAAGTAGTTGCAAAGGATTTCACCACCCCTTTATGCTTATAGTCCAGATGATTTCTATTAGTCACGTTCTTCATTGGACAATCATTTTCATAATAACCCAATTCATTGTACTTAAACCATTTTACTGATTGTAAATTAGATTTTTTATTACCATTAACATGATCTTTGTTAGTGCAATTATGAGCCTTATGTCCCATTTTACCACATCGGTAGCACTTACCAAAATTCAAAACACATTCCCCAGCATGAGTTTTACCACAATTTTCACAAATTGTAAACTTAAGTTTCTTACTATCAAACTTTCTTGAATAGTTCTTCCCTTTTGTCTTCCACCTCGACCTCTTATTCTATTGTTTGTCAAAGAACACATAATCATTAGAAAACTCCATTTACACCTTCTCCACACATCAAAAAAGTTTTTCATAACTTTTGAACTCATGAGACGATAAATCCCTTAGATACTTTGGATTTAATTTTGAGTAAAAATGGTTGATTTTACTATCAGGATCTCATAAGACACTTTGAGCATACCTTGCTAGTCAAGTGAATTTCGCTTCATAAATAGTCACTAATTCATCCTCCTGCCTCAATTATAGGAATTGTTTTCCATCCTAGGATGAACCAACATAGGAAAATATTTCTAAAGAAACATACCTTTGAATTCATCCCAATCAAGAGCATCAATCTCTTCATTATCCCTGCTATTTTTCACCATCAACCACCACTGATCAGATTCACCTTCAAAGTGGTAAACAACGAGTCTACACTTTTGATGTTCTGAACACCCCATGACATGAAAAATATTTTATAGTGATTTAATCCACCCATAAAATAGCACAAGGTCAAATGATCCTATGAATGATGGAGATGTTTCCTCATGAAATGCTCCACTACTGACATGTTCATTTGTGGTTGGTCCGGATGATCTCGCACATGGATACAACCACCATTTATATCCTTAGTCAACTATTAAATCACTACAAAAAACTGTTCATTTCTGATTCTGACTATCTCAGGTTGCTGATTGGAAGATTGTCTTCCTTCTGACATCATGTCATCATAACTGCCCTATTTCCTCTGTGGAAAACCATTCTGAACACAGAAATATTTTAGGTGAAGAAACATGGTAATCTTTAAATTCGATACCATTTTAATCTAACCATAAATCAATTTATAAACATTAATTTAACAATATTCAAACTCCTAAAGTTGTCTAAACTGACCTTTGATACCAACTATAAGGACCTGACCTTAAACATCACATAATATTGAAGTAAGATAATAATTCACATCGATGATCTATTCAAGTTTAGAGCTTTATAGAAATAGGTTATAACACATATATATATATATATAGAAAAAATTGAATATTACATGTAGACACTTCTACTTAGTTTCCAATTTTTTCATAAAATAAAAACTCTTGAAAAAACGAGCCATGTCTAGTTCCATGTTTTAGACAGCATGACTTTTCCTTGATCCCATCCTTGACCCTATTCATCTTTAAGTCTCGTGAAAAGAATTTTCAAAACATGGGATGTGCATAAAAAGCTCAGTAAGGGTTATAAAACAAAGAAAAAATCATTAGTTCATCAATACGCATATAACATAATCCCTTTAACATACCTCATGAAATCATAAGATTTATAAATAACACATAGTAATCAAAAATCATAAAGGTAACTTGTGGTATACATAACATACTTACGTTGTAGCTTTCACATCTATGTAGGGAGTTAAATTTGGAATACGCATAACACTATATTCCATAAATATATTAGGAGAAACATTCAAAATTACCTATTCTATGTTACCTAATGAATTGGAGAGCTATCTCGGGCTCACCAGCCCTAGTTTTATCACGAAACCACCTATATACGTAAAAATTTCCCAAAAACCAAAATATATTCATAACACATAAAAAAACATAATGGAAAGATAACATTTCCACATAATTTAAATATATTTACATAAAAAATAAACTATCAAAACCATTTTCAATACCAAAATACTTAAAAGATTATATGGTAATCATTTACCTTTTAAAAACATTACCGCTTGTTAAGGAAACCATAGATCAAATAATACTCGTGGCAGCGAAAAAGGTCATTGTCACTCCTTACGTTAAAAGAAACAATATTTTTTGTCATTTTGTAAAATGCCTCGTAGAGAAAGATTAAATTTGAATGAAATGAAATTTCAAAGGTGTTTATAAATCATATAATATAAATTGGTGTATAAAACAAAATACACCTCAATGAAAGGAGATTGAGACGAAGTCCCATACCTCATGTCCGACTTGACCCGTTCGTTCTTTAATGTCCTGAATAATAAACTAAAGTTAATTTCTACTTGATTAAGAACCTTTATAAATCTTATTATTCCTTTAATATCACTTATTACCATATTATAAACATTATTCAATAATTTATGTTAATAATGGCCATTTTGTTGATATTTGGTACTTGAGTCAAAAATGAACTTCTTATAATTACAAGTTGTTCATGTGGTCAAAATTCAATTATCTCTAGAATGAAATTCATGATTTAGATATCATATATATAATATATATCTAGTATATATATGTATTTATAATAGTACATAACATTTTTAGGTAAAAATGAAATGCACCGTTCATGGAGACGGTAAGTTGTACGTACGCATGAACACTACTTTCATTTATATTTCGTATTTAATGGAATGAAAAATTAAAGATACATAGATATATTATAATTCTATTATAATATCAAATTTAATTTCAGTAATTCTATCCATTATATGTTCCACATATGGCATGAATGAGTCATATCACTTTGAGGGGGCGGTAGTCCGCACTTCCTCAAATGAAAGTATCACGTTTACCCATTATGGAAACCATAAAGGAATGCTAAAAATGAAAAATAAAGAAGTATATAGATAATTTAAATATAATATATATCACATATTAATACAGTTCCATCATAATTTCCACCATAAGAGGTGGTAGGATAAGATTAAACAATCATTGTTTCGTGAGGCAATAATTTGCCATCCATAGAAACAGTATGTCCATTACCCATTAGACGGAGGTGTGTGTAAGTGTACTTTGAATACTTCTAATATCAACAACTTAGTATATTTATGATACTATATTTGTTATAAAATAAAGTAATAGAAATAGTTTAGCGGGTTGGAGATGTAAAAGAAAAGAAAAGAACTTAAGATAAGACGTTACCTTTAAATCGAGTATCTCTCTTTGGTTTGAACCAAAAGGTTTAATTGAATTGGCTTATTCATAGGGAAAGGATTTTAAGAGTAATAGAGGGATGTAAGGACCTTAATTGGGTAGAGTTTGGATGATCCAAGGGGCTTGAGAGGTGTGAGTAATGGGTTAGAAGTGATGACTTTCTATAAGGGGGAGTAGGGGTTCATTAGAAATGTTTGAAAATTTTATTTTATTATATAATTATTTTCAGGTTCTAAAGGTCCAAAACATATTAAAGTCGAAGATAAGATGATTTTTGTTTGAAATAAAATCATTCAATAACAATTTTATGGGTTTGGATATTTTTTTAATCATTATAATCTTATTTATTTAAATAATTCATTTATGAGGTAAACACTCCATCATTATTGTGTCATAAATAATTTTATTAATTTGTTCTCTAAAATTTATAAATAAAATAACATGATTTAGGAAATATTTTTATTTTTCAAATTAATACTTATAGTCGAAGATATAACTTATATAACCCCATATAAGAATTGATTTACTAAAAGATATATGTTTATGTAATTTTTGTCATTACTTTAAATTAATTAATATAAAGTGTCATTATCACTCTTAAGTGGATCCCTGAGGTTAGAAAATAGACACAAATATTCCCATGGTCTAAAATTTATCAACCAATAGTATTATGGAACATTTTAGGGTAATTGAATATTATTACAATATTATTTTTACCTTGAATTACCCTATTTACCTTTAACTATGGTAAATAAAAAATCAAAATTTACTATTCACCAATAATTATTTTCATCTTATTGAACCAAATTTTAATTACTGATAACAAAAATATATGTCATATTTTCAAAATTCAATTCATAGAAGTGGTAAAATTTTATTTAAGTGAAGAAGTCGGTTTTTTAACTACTACTCAGTGTTTTCCCAATTTATCAAAAATCGAAGGTTTTCAGAAAAATACCAAAAATTAAGCCCAAGATATATTTGATATTCCGAATTCAAAAATGATTTCTATTTTACCAAATTAAAAACATGGAATTTTAATTAATTAATTTAAAATTAATTCCCATTGTGAAAAAAATGTGTGTTTCAAAGAAATAATAACTATCAAAATATTGACACTTGTTTATGTCCAATTTCAATGTGAAATTACTTCTAATGAACAAAATTAGATTTAATGGTAAAAATATAATCTCATTCCACTTTAAACAAATTAAAAAGATAATCTAACCATCTAAATAAATTATATTAATAGGAATTTTTGAATTAAAATACTGTATTTTCCACTACTCATTAAAAAAAATGAATTTTATCAGAAAAATACCAAAAATTTACCCCAAGTAAATTTTGATGTCCCGATTCTAAAGAAGAATTTTATTTTCTCAAATAGAATATATAAAAGTGAGAAAAAATATATTTAGAAAGGTTTTACCATCAAAAGGTAGTAAAACAACCTTTCAAATAATATTAGAGTATTTATGCTTAAAATCATATTCTTTCTTTTTTTAAGCCTCTAAAATTTATTCGATAAATGTAAAAACATTTGACAAAAATATATAATCATTTTTTAGTTAGTTATATTCATTACCTCCATTAAAAAGTCTAGGCGTTAACTACTATTTAAAATAATAATATTATATTATTATTTTTTAGTATAACTCAACGTTGTGTGCAACGTAAGATTTCTAAGAAACCTGTTGTTGCATATCGGGTACGCTATTGAACACAACATCACATTTAAAGTAAAATTAATATTTAATTCACAAATATTAATAAATATTAACATTTCATATTCTTTATTTACCTAGGATGTTACAATACATTTTATTTATAAAACCATATCAGGTTATAAATTTTTATGGACTTTGATTCAAGGTTTAAGAAATATGTAATTTTTTAGATTACAATTTCACTTTCTTTCATAAATGTCTTTGATTAAATTTATATTTGGGATATTATTTGTTCATTCTATCATAAAATCCATCTATATTCATATTATTTAATTATTTATAAGGGTTTTTAGTATCCATTGCTTTTTTTCTCTCTTTCACAATTAAAATAATTTATATAATTTTCATAAGAAAATTGGGATTTATTTATAATTTTTTGTGAGGAATATTTCTCTTCCATATTCAATTTTCTTTATTTTTACTAATTATTGATGATTTTTATACTCCAATGATTTATTAATATTAATTTATAATAATATTTATTCTTCATATTATGATGTTTAAAATGATTTTTAATGTTTTTAATACAATTTATTTTTGACCTATTTTATATAAGTGTGAATAAAATCTATTTTTAATGTTTTATTAAAGAATTAATTATTACACTATCATGAACAAACATAATTATTTAGATTAATTTAAAATTTTTATAGTTATCTTGATAAATATATCTTGTTATTATTCTATGATTTATTTTTTTATATCATTCCAATGGGGTAAGTATTAGCTTGTTTTATGTTCCCATATTTGACATCGAGTTATTAGGGATTTTGGATTCGATATGCACTACATAGCCCATTGAGTGTCGGGATATAAAAATTTAAGTGATGAAAGAGGTTGGTGATTATTCAACATACCTATGTGTATAATCAGGTGATCATTTATTATATTGGCTACAATGATCTATGGGAAATAGTGGTCGTGATCAGGGGTGTTTTTGAAAATGTGTGAGAATGGAAATAACTCCATTATAGGTGGTGGAAGATGAGGGTGATTAAAACGGTGGACAAGGATCTATCATTAGTGATAGAGAATTGTGTTTCCACTAATGATATGTGATGGAGGTCCCACCCTAGGTGTATGGGGGCTCACACAAGATCTGTGATTACATGATTAGTGGACCTACATGAATGTGTAGTAGAATATGCGGAAAAGGAGAGTATGCATGGTGAAAAATTTAGGTTTGGGCCTTCTGGTCATTTATTCACATGATTAATTCCCACTATTCCTATAAGTCATTTAATTGGAACCCACTAACGAAAAAATGAGTAGGGGTTTTCTGGGTTAATAAAAAATAGGACCTTTTCACCTACCAGTGTAAAATAATATTTCAAAATAAATGTGTACTATTTTCTTAAATATTCGAAAAAGTGATTTGATTTATGTTATGTTTATTATTATCTATGAATACATATATAATTACATAAATATTTTTTCATTTTATTATTACATTATTTTATATTATTTTATAATTATATTTTTATATTCCATCTTAAAATCTCATGAAAATTGTTTTGGATTTGATTTATAATTTCATTTTGCAATAATGGTACAATATATTTCTATATTTCTTTTAATATTAAGATCCATTTTACACTCTATTTTCCAAAACACATCTTTTTATTACAGATAAAAAATTTATAATTAATTAATGATCTCTTTTCATTCCGTATTTATCAATGTTTTATAACATATTTGGGGTATAAATTGTATTCCTCATTTTATACCTTCCGTGGGAGTATTTTCCTTCACTCTCACCATCTCCAATTTAACAAAAAATTTCTCATTCAAGCCCATGATCTTTGTTATCATTTATTTATTATACATCATGTTTTGTATTGAACTATTCATATACTCATTACTGTATATGGTGTGAATTTATATATCATATATAATTAGAATTGGAGTGTGTTTATAAAGAATGATAGTTCAATAATTGACTAAGAAAATCTAGATAATGTTTATATATGTTAAACCCCTATGGATGATTGTTGTTTTCAAATTGAATATTGACTATTTACCAGGAAACACTAAAACAAATTATTTTAATATAGAAAATTATTTATTATAAAGTTAGTTTAATTATATAATTTATAATTTATCCATTATTTCTCATGTGAAGAATTCATTGGACCCATTTAAGTGACAGACAAGGCCTACTATAATATAGTCCATAGATGCATTGGGTAAGGATCCTGAATAAAATAGGATTGAGTATTATTTATTGTATGTAATGTAATAAAATTGATATTTATTTTCCTATTAATTGGATTTATGGATTATATAGTTCTTAATGTATTGGAATATGAATTGAAATTACAGTTCAAATTATTGATAATGTTCTCAGTCAAGCCCTTAATGGTAAGATGTCCTTTATTATAAATTTAATCATTATGATTATAGTTATTGTTGTCTAATAGATTATTTAAATTTTTTTGTTATCCATGGATATGTTTCATTGTTATTTTATTTAATATATAACAAATTTATTGATTAATAATAATTCCATATTACCCATTGTTTTTTCAAATTTATACCTTCCACTATATGCAACTTTTACAAAGAATTTCAGTTAATCTTTTGTATGTTTCCACTTAACCAGGTTATTATGAAATGTAACAAAAATGATATTCTTTAATATTTTTACATGTGACGAATTTTATTAGATATTTTTAATAGATAATATTTTATAATAAACTTTTTTATAGTGGAAAAAATTTCAATTGGGTGATAATGTAATTGGTTTTCTTCAATAATATTTTTCCTAATTATCAAAAGATCGAAAATTAAAAATTACATGATTATGTATGTGTCTCAATTATTTAAGTTGATGTAATTTTTATGGATTGTTAATGTTAGATCTCTAAGATGTTATCAAAGACTATATGTAAATAGTTTTTTCTCATCAGATTCAGTAGCGTGGATCTAATTAATATCCACTAGCATGAATGTGGGCTTTGGATTACATTTAAAGTTTGAATGTTAAAAATTAAGGATATTTAAGAGTTTTTTATATCATTATGTGATGATGATTTCATGTTTCATTATCTTTTAAAATGCATAAATACCCCATTTTTAGCTACTATGTGTTTGGATGTTTAGATGATTAATGATATTTTTTTGATGTTTTATGGGTCTTAGGATGAATACCTAAATAACATATAGATTACTATTTTTTATATGTGATTTAATTTTATGGTAAATATGGATAAATTTAGGATAATTGGATAACATTTTTTTGGTAATATATATTTAGTAGTATACATAATCATGATGATTGGAATGTACTTTTATATTACGGTGAATGAGGTTATTTTAGGGTAGATTAAAATTTCATAGAGATAATTAATAATTAATCTTGAATTTATCGATATGTGGTTTAATGTTATTTAAAGATAATTATTATGTTATCCCATGGTAGAATATATTTACATGATATTGGGTCTAGAAAATTATTATATCCTATTATATTTTAGGCTAGTAATTTCACGGAATTATGTTATTGAAAATAAGAGTATGAACGTAATCAAACATGGGTAGAACTAAGACAACTATATTTGAGTTGAATATATTTTTTGTTTAAATGATTCTTTTAGAGGATAAGATACATGTAAATGATTTTAGCATGCTTATTGTGAAATGTCAATAAGAAAATTACAAAATGAGTAAAACCTAAAGTAAATAAAAAGGTGATTAAAAAGATTTACATTAATTAATTACGTATTATTATTGTTTGAAGAATAATTTGATGTGTTCTAGTACCAATGAATTGATGAAATTAAATATTTAGAAGATATATAAACAAATTCAATTAAATCATATTATTTTCATTTATTGTTGAATATGTGTATTTTTTGATTTTTTTTCAATATATTTTTTAATATTGGAAAAATAAATTTACCATTTTTAATGGCTTGTTCTAATAAAATATATCACTTTACAAAATATAATTATCCCTCATTCTTAATTGACATGAAATATATTTAATGGCCCTTAATGATTAAAAAAAACACAATTTCCTATAATAAACTCTTTTCATTATATTTTATGATTTTATATAAAAGGTAAATTCCAAAATATTAGAATATTAATTTTATTAAATTAAATAAATTTTTAATTCAATATAACATATATATCTTAGGGTGAATATTTGCAAAATGAGTTCATTTTAGTTGAATATTGAAAAATATTACCTTTATAAATATCCTAAATTTAATGACCCTATCATTATAAAGGCATCTAAAAAATTATAAAACATTATGATCAACCAAATTTTTATTTAAGGATTAAAATAAATCATTTTAAATTATTATTCTTAATTTATAAACTATTTCTTCACTTTTTGTAGCCCATATTATATTTTATTCATTATAAAAAAACTATTCTTATCTTTTTTGTGTAATTAAGAATTAATGATGATCTATTTGATATTAATTGATATTGATTTGTAATAGATATGATTTTTAACATATATAATAGTAAATATTAGTTTATTCATTACTACACATGATTTAGTTGTAGATTCATTATTATGATTAGAAGGCATTCTTGAAAACACTTATTATTACGTTATACATAATTTTATTAATATTAATTTTTCCCGCCTCTTCAATTCCAGTCATATAAAATGGTTTTCATGTTTGAAAGTTTTATATTCACGTTATTAAAGAAGTACCATTTAATTTTATGCCATAAAAACTAATTTCCAAGGTAAAAAATATGATACCAAGATAAATATAAATTATGGGAAAATGTTAAATCGAGGGTAAAAGGATAAAATATCTCATAACATATCCATCATTTTTTTTGTATGAGAGGGGGATAGATAAATAATAATATCAGATAAATTATTTCACACTTTTTTAGCTACATTAATTTGAAATGGGAATGCCTTTAATATAATGTAAGGTGTGTTTAAAAAAATGTCACACCTTTAAATTATAAAAGGACACCCTTACCACTTCATTTATCCTCAAATATATAGACTCTTATCATGAAAAATCATAAAACAAACCATTCTCAACTTTATTTTCCATGTTAAATAGGCATTGTTTGCACAAAAAGTTAATATAAGAATATTAAATGAGCGGTCTCGATGATTATTATGATAAAACATATCAATAATTTTTCATTTCAACTATTTTAATTTTCTAAAACATCCAAAAAAACACTTTAATCGTAATATAATAATTAAATCATGTAAATTATTAAACTAAAATATTATTATTTTTAAAATATTAATAATTTTATACCTTCATCCAAGAAATTTAAAATTAAAATGCTTCAAACTCTATGCATTGACTATGTCCTAGAGAAATGATGTATTTCATTTTTCATCACCGTACAACCTAGAGGGTTGAAAAACCAAAATTTATGAATATATATGAAATTAAATAGCAACATACGTAATGAATATGATTATGCGTGTACAACATAATAAATACGAATTATTATAATGCAATCCATTGTAATCGGTAAAATACGAAAAACATGATCGTCTTGGATTCCAATCCCATGAACCATATGAATAATTTCCATCAAATAAACAATGATAAGAAAAAATAACAGATAGAAAAACATTTCAGCATCATTCATAATCAATTAATGATGATCCTTGTATCAAATAATAGTGTCTTACATATACGTTATGAAATATGTATGAAATAATCAAAATTAGTAAAATCCGAATATGATAATAAAAATAAACTAACTAATATATATGGTATGAATGATTATAGTTAATTAGTATGAAAGGTAAAATATTTGAATAAAGTTTTTAAATTATTTATCAATATTTTATTGTTTAATATATAAAACGATTGAGGTGTACTTCCAAGAAACAATCGAAGCTAAGGGTTTCTTTTTATGAATATCAATTTCATGATACATGTTTCATGTAGTACACCATGATTTCATTTATACAGTGTATTAAATACCTTATGAATATAATATGAAATATTAATTCATGTAATTCCAATTTTATATTAAAATATCATTTTTAATCTTTCGATGGTTGTGGATATGAAATTTACCATTTGGGTAATAGTTAATTTTAAATTCTCACATTTTATTAGGATTTTTATTATTTAAATTTCCATTGAAGGGATATGAATACTAAATCTCTACTATTTCTCAAATATTATATTATTGTATGGTTATTTATATATTTTTTGAGTATCAATTAAATATTCCCATCTTTTGTACTAAAATCAACCAAAATAATGTTTATAAGAAAATAGGACACTATGTGTCCTTTTTGGTAATAAAAATTCTCTTCCATATCCATATTCATTATTATTTTTAGGAATTTTTTTATATACATAAATTATTTGATAAGATCAATCTCTATTATTTTTTAATTCCTTTTTAAATTAATTTAAATAACCCTTTTAACATTTCCATAAAAGTAATTTTGACTTTCTTTAAAAAAATGTGATTGGTATCTGATTTAAATATTTTTATCATAAATGAATTTTCCTATAGTTATAACCATTATTAATAATATATCTTCCTCTCAATTTTTAGGGTTTTAAAATTTAATATCAATCCTAATGAATCTATGAATTTTTCAATTTTATATAAAAAGTGGACATTATATTCATTAAATTATTGAAAGGTAATTTTATTCCACTCATGTAAATTTTTATCTTCCACTAAAAATTTTCATACTTTTTTGTGTAGATTCATTTCTTTTTTCTTTTATTGTATATTCTTTAACAAATTATTTTTTTAAGTCTCTTATTTACATATCATGAAACAAAATTTATGAAGTGATTTATAATTACATTTTTTAAAACAATATTACAAACAAATTATAGATTATTTTTGAATGGTTTTCATCAATTTTACTCTGTATATTCCATAGGAAATAATTACTAACCAATATTAATTTTTTATGAATTTATGATCTCTTTTCATTAAAATCATATATGTGTTTTATTACATAATTTTTGTAGAAGGTCTATTCATTTTTTAATCACTTCTCAAGGAATATGTTCATATTACTCTTGCAATGTACCATAAATTCGTTATAATTTTTTAAAATTATATGGGATTATTTTGAGACCAAAAAATCAAATGAAACCTGATTCCAAGTCCCGGTGAGCCTGGAATAGATTTTTGAACTTTTTTTGGTTTAATTAAATAAATGTGCCATCGATTTTTTCTAACATTTAAACTAGTTCTTGGAACAAATATATGAGGGCACTGATGAACTCACAATGAAGAGATTCACCTAAAAAGGAACTAACTTAGACCGGTGAGAATTGAATAGAAAATATAATTTTTGGAAATTTCGGAAGAGGAGTAAAATAAATTAAAAAGTTATTTTATTTTCTTTTCCTCGCTATTGAGTGGTGGCACACTAGCACTATGGTGCAGTGACAAGGCGGTGATGAAAACCATTAAGGAGGACATTAAATGAGAAGTGTAACAACTCATTAATTGAAAAGTAATGACACAAAAACACAATTTAACAGAAATGATGCAACACATTTCACTTTTAATGAGACAGTGTTTGGAGAATCAGACTTGGAATTTCTCTGAAGAATGGGGAAGCATTATTCTCTACATCGAAGAACACTAACAGATCAGAAAGCGGTGATGATTCCATAGAGGAAGGACCTGTGGTTGGAGATCTTTAAATTCCAGCATCTTCAAACGGATCGACACCAACAAAGAACCATCACCAAGTTGGGGTTGTGTTTGATTTTGATTTCCCTGTACTTCTTTCTAAAAAAAACATGGATCAACCCATGAACTGGTTAATCTGAGGGATGATTTTTCTTTATAGAGGGTGATTTTAATTGGGGTTTTCCATAGGTATAGAACTTTGATAAATCCTTAAATATTCCCCACGTTTCTAAACATCTAACATGGATGGTGCAGGATAATAAGAACAAGCCCTGATCCCCTCTTCCTTTCATGTTCTTCATGACTGTAACTCCGAGTTGGCAGAAATCCAATACCGTGGCTGTAGCAGGGAAGATGGAAACCTAAGAAGACCTATGAAATAAATGGTTCATATAACGTACCACCAGAGAGGACCCGGTGGCCCGTAGCGGCGACCACGAGTGGGAGGTGGCGTGCCACAATGGCGCACCGAGGCGGAAGCTGTGGCGGGCTTGGACTATGGTGGAGTAGCAGGAACCTACGGTTCTCGGGAGGGACAGATAAATCTGGTCCAATAAGAGGCCTGGGCTAGGAATAACCAGCCCACCTGTTGCTGGCTGGGCCAGATAAATCCAGGTCATTAGGCAACCTGGCAGACTTGGCCCACAACCAAACCGGGCTGGGTCCAAGAAGGCCCAATGGGCTTGGCCTAGTATCCATGCTAGACTGGGCCAACCCAAAACCAACTGTATCATGTTAGGTTGGCCAAAATGGGTTGAGTCATGCGGTAACCGTGGGCTGGGTTGGTTGGGTCGGTCCGATTGGGTCTTAACGGGCCCGGACACAACCAGCCCCTGTTTACTAAAATGCTAGTATCGTTCAGACTGGGCATTTGATTGATGATCCATTTGTGGAATTGAAACCCCCAAGATGAGGTGGTTCTTTTGGAATACTCAAAGGAGGCTTTCATGGAAGTTGAAATGCGATGGATGTCTTTAGTTGTGGATTATCCCTGGATCAAGTGTGATAAGTACATGAATCCTATGGCTGGATGAGACCTGAATACTGCTGACAAGAGGATCCAAGTGACTATGTAGGCCTAGAAGACAAGTGACCCTATGTGGATCAGCACCAAGAGACCCTGTGTGGATCATCTCCAAGAGGCCCTTTATGGATCAGCTACAGGGAACCTCTGTGGATTAGCTACTAGCGATCCTATGTGGATCAGCTACCAGCGACCTTGTGTGGATCAACTACTAGAAAACCTATGTGGATAATCTAAAAGAGGCCCTGTGTAGACCAACTATGATGGCCTAAGTGGGAAGTGGCTATGTGTGACCCTTCAGACCCACGATACTCATTAGGTATGAGTACCTCAGCATTCCAAGGTGTTTAGTGTTACGATTGATATTCTTGTATTCTGTATATATTATACCTGTGTGAGATGTCTTGCTTCATGATCATGCTTTGTGGACTGCTTTTTGGATGTATTTGTGGTATTTTCTTTTTGGTTTGGGTTCCCTACTGAGTATTCTTTTACTCACCCCTACACAAGCTTCACTCGCACGTGTTGTGTCAGGTGCAGATGACCTCTACCTTGATGGAGGACTTAGAATCATAGGACTCGGTTGAGCCCAGTTATATTAGGCAAGTGGGGCATGTTTCTAAGGCTTTCAGAAGCTACTCTACACATACCCATCATATAGGGTTTTCAACAGATATATTTTTAGAGATCATCTATACTTTCTTTTTTTTCATTTTTCTTTTGTTGGGTTTGTATTATAGCCCATTTGATCTACACCTTGTACCTTTACTCAATTTTTGTTTAGTGGAATGGATTTTTCCTTTCTAGTTTTTGGGACGTGGCTGTGTGTGTGTGTGTGTGCATACAGGTACTCCAGAAAATTCCTCCCACTTACATGTTGACATCGTCAGTGCAAGTCGCCAACCCTAGCCTTTAGGAGGCAAGTTTGGGGGAGTCATGGCACGAGCCCTAGGGGATGAGTCATGAAAAAGTGGAATTATAGGTGGTCGGTTCTACCTCAAAGACCAGGAATCCATTGATTTTTTTTTGTGAAACAGTGTTAAACTTTTTGAGTTCAACTTTCATATTCAGGGAGTCATGTGTTGGTGTGGTGACCGACATATCCATACACCAAGACATCGAATTTTTCTTTTTGGATGTATACATAAAATAATGGTAGCATGTATCATATAATAATTGAGTGTTTCCTAATGTTTTTCTTGAAATATATTAATCTCATGAGGTATAATCTATTGACTATGGTACATCTTGATCTATTTTAGGATGGATCCAAATAGATAGCCAGCTTGGATTCTGATGCATGACCATAAGGACAACTATCCTAGCGATGAGGTTTTGGTTCAGGAACTCGTGCTAGAGATGGCCCTACTAGGTGGTGCACCATCATTTCCACCACCCATTGATCTGCAATTACTTCTAGAATTATCGGTAGAGGACACACGTAGGCTCAGTTCCTTGCACGAGTTCCACAGATAGAGACCTCCCAGGTTCAGGGGAGAGACAGATCCTTAAGCCGCTGAGGACTGGATGGAGGCGAAGATGCAATTCATCCGCTTATTGAGGATGCTACTTAACCAGATAACGATCGTAGCCATGATTCTTCTTCGAGGATTCGCAAGGATATGATGGAGTTTGATGATTCAAACTCATGATGAGGAGACACTCTCTTGGCCTGACTTTGAGAGATTTTTTTGGGAGGAGTTCTTCCCCACGAACTTGCGTTCAGTGTGTATACAGGAGATGCTTCACCTACAATAGGGAAGCATGTCAGTGGATCAGTATGCTGTGAGGTTTTCAGACATCTCACACTACTCTATAGATATGGTATGAGTCCCTTTCTTCAGGCCCAAACATTTGAGAAGGGAATCCGGTGGGAGATCTGGGTGTTGATGATTTCCCTCAGCATCCCCACTCAGGATGGAGTGCTAGAGAGATCTATCCTATTAGAGAGATTCCGCGTAGAGCATACACCAACAGTGGGATATAGAATCGGGAAACAGGTGGCCGAGTGATCCGTAGAAGGCATCCAACAGATGATGCAATGGTACAAGAAGGATAGACCATCTGAAGGGCAACCTCAGGATATAAGATCAGTGGTGCGAGGCCACTAGGGAAGCGGGGGTCAGCAGAGGAGCAGGGCGTGCTATTCCTGCGGAGGGCAGGGACACATGAATCATGGATGCCCGACACACCTCAAAAATAATCATCTGATGGTTGAGGGACTACTAAGGTAGAGACAGAGGTTTGAGCGTGGAGTTCCACAAGGTGGTAGATGCGATAGAGGATAAGGATGAGCAACAGGCTGTGGGAGATAGTTTGAGGTAATACCACCACCAACCCATGTGGTCCACCACGACCTTAGGGAGTAGGCGGAAAAGGGGGATCTCAACATCAAATAGTGTAGGCCTATGAACTTGGTGCTCTGAAGATGATTAGAGGTACGATCTGTGTCTTCTCCACCCTAGATACATTTATTATAGACATAGGTGTCTGTCACCTTTTCCTTTCCACAGACCTCATTCAAGGATCAGAGATTCTGGTGGAGTCATTGGCTTGATCCATACAATTAGAGACTCCTGCAAGAGAAGATTCAATGATTACACACTATTTTTTGCAGTGTGAACTTACTCTTGGAGGCGAGGGCTTTGGCTGGAATCTCCTAGTAGAAGCGTTGAGGCCTTATGATGTCATCATGGGTATGGAATGGTTATCCATAGTTCATGATCAGATTGACTATCTTAGGAATAGATTGTGGTGTGTCCATGAAGATGGGACCGGGTTTTCTTTCACTGGTGAGAAAGGAACTCTTACATCACAGGACAAACTTTCTTAGAGGAGGGTGCAACCAATCACTCACCAGTTGGCTAGCCTCACCCTCGGTGTAGTGGAAGACATGAGTCCTCACTTTACTATTGTGGTGGAAGTGTTTAAATATTTTTTTCATGAGGATGATCTAGGGATACCTCCTCATAGGTAGGTAGATGTCTACGTTGATCTGTACCCTGTAAAGAAATTGATATCCACAACAACATATCGGATGGCCCCCATGGTGCTTTGTGAGTTAAGGGAACAACTAGAGGAATTTCAAGAGAAGGGATTCTTGATACCCATCATTTCAACATGGGAAGCCCCACTATTGTTTGCCAAGAAGGTGGAAAAAATCTTGAGGCTATGCGTAGACTTTCGGTTCCTGAACCTGATGACCATAAATAAAAAATATTCACTACCGAGAATTGATGACCTCTTCAACTAGCTGTAGGGTGGGAGGTGGTTATCAAAGATTGACCTTAGATCAGGCTATCACCAAATTTGGGTATGGGATGAGGATGTTCCAAAGATAGCCTTGAAATCCTGGTATTTCCACTATGAGTTCTTGGTGATTCCCTTCAACATTACCAATGCCCTAGTAGTATTCATGGGACTCATGAATGGGATCTTCCTGCCTTACCTCGATCATTTTTTGGTGGTTCTCATTAATGAAATATTGGTTTACTTGGTGTCAGAGGAGGAGAATGATACAAACCTGTGGATAGTCCTAGATACACTGCGAGAGAACTAACTCTATGGGAAGCTCTTGATGTGCCAGTTCTCGATTCGAGAGGTCCATTTTCTGGGACACGTCATCTTAGAGGATGGAGTTGATGTAGATCCAGTGAAGATAGAGGCAATGCTTTCTTGGGATCCACCTAGGATACTGACAGAGGAGCATAATTTCTTGGGGTTGGTCGGATACTACCAAAGGTCTATGACCAACTTTTCTAGAGTAGCATAAACCTTATTGGCTTTGACATCGAAGGGAAAGACCATCGTGTAGTTGAAGAAGTGCCATAAATATTTCTAGAAGCTATGGAGGAGACTGACGAGTGCCCCCATCTTGAGATTACCAGAGGAGGGAATTGGTTATATAGTTTTCTCTGACACATCAGGGACTAGACTGGGTTATGTCCTAATATAGGAGTGAGTAGTGATCACCTATGGTTCACGGAAGTTAAGGAAACATGGAAAAAACTAGGTGACATAGGACCTGGAGTTAGCACAGGTGGTCTTTTCTCTAAAGATGTGGTGACACTACTTGATGGGTGAACGATTTATCATCTAATCTGAACACAAGAGTCTTAGGTATATCTTATCTTAGAAGAAAATGAACTTGAGACAGTGGTGATGGATGGAGTTCTTATAGAACTATGACTTCGAGATAGTCTATACTCTTAGGAAGGGGAATGTGGTGGAAGGCACACTCAGCAGGTGGTCCAATTTTCAGCTGCTGAGTGAGGCGACAGAGCAGCTAGTTACAATGCAAATATCCTCCATGGATGATTATGGAGAATCTTACATTTAGTCGATTATTGTCAATCCTCCACTATTACAGCGATTTAGGGAGTCACAGCTTGTTGATATATATTTTGAGGCCCAATGTGCTCAGTTATCGTCAGAAAAAGTTCCTGATGGATTTTCTATAGGTGGGGAGAATGTCATCCTTTTTAAAGGGTGCATACTAGTACCAGTGGCATTGTGAGAGGATATTTTGAGGGATTTCCATACCTCCCCCTTGGTGGTACATCCTGGAGCGGAGAAGATTTACAAGGATCTCCAATGCCAGTACTGGTGTCCACGAATGAAGAAAGTGGTGGCCAAGTTTGTTTCAAGGTGCCTCACCTGTCAGTAAGTGATGGTTGTGCATCATGTTCCAACAAGATTAGCACAACCACATGAGGTACCAGAGTAGAAGTGGGATGGTATCTCAATGTAATTCATTATGGTATTACCATGTACTTACAAGGGCCCAATTCTATCTATGTAATCGTGAACCAACTCACCAAGTCAGCTCACTTCCTACCCATCTGAGAGTAGAGGTCAGTAGAGGGATTGGGACGCCTCTACGTCTAGGAGATAGTGCGTCATCACAGGGTTCCCTCGATGATCATCTCAAACCATGACGCTTGCTTCACATCCTGACTGTGAAAGAGATTACATGAGGCGTTCAGGACTCAGCTGCGCTTGAGAACAAACTTTCATCCTTAGACTGATTGTTAGATGAAGTGGACCATACAAACCTTGGGGGACATGCTTTGAGATTTCATTCTTGATTTTGGTCATAGTGAGGAGGAAAAAAATCCACTAGCAAAGATTGAATACAACAACAGATATCACTCCACCATTAGAATGGAACCATTCGAGGCTTTGTATAGGTGTCCTTGTAGATCACCACTATGCTAGACTGACCCATGGGACATAGCCCTAATGGGTCCAGAGTTGGTACAATCTACCATTAAGAAGGTGTAGATCATAAAAGAGTAGATGAGGACTGCACATAACATGAATAAATCTTATTCTGATGGGAGAAAGAGGAACTTGGTGTTTGTGGAGGGGGGGCATGTGTTCCTTCGTGTATCACCGCAATAGAGACTACAGAGATTTGGTTGGGGTAGAAAGTTATCTTCGAGGTTCACTAGACCTTTCTAGATTCTGAGCAGAGTTGGTGAGGTGGAGTACCTCCTAGCTATCACCCCATAGATGTACCAGGTGAACGATGTTTTCCACATGTCAATGTTGAGAAGGTACGTGCATGATCCATCGCACATCATGGACTGGGGTGAGCTGGAAATTGACGATGGGGTGATGTTTGTGGAGTTCTCGGTGGAGATAGAGGATCAACATGAGTGGGTCCTTCATGAACGATAGATTCTTCTACTACACGTTTGGTGGCATCAAACAAATATTCAAGATATAACATTGGAGTGGGAGGCTCATATTCATGCTTAGTACCCCCATTTGTTTGTTTAGCCTTGTTTTGGCTAATAAGGATGTGATTCCCTAAATGTGGGGGTAATTTAATGTCCTGGAAATTTGATGTTATTTTTTTAAAAATTATATGGGACTATTTTGAGACCAAACTCTTAGACGACACCTGATTACGAGGCCCGGTGATCCTAGAATACATTTTTGAACATTTTTTAGTTTATTTAAATAAACGTGTGAGTGGTTTTTTCTAAAATTTAAATCAGTTCTCAGAACAAAAAAATATGAGGGAACCATTGAAATCAGAATTATGGGATTCTCCTAGAAAGGACCTAACTTTGACCGGCGAGGGTTGAATAGAAAATATAATTTTTGGACCTTTAGGAAGAGAAATAAAATAAAATAAAATAATTTTTTTATTTTCTTCCCCTCACCATGGAGAGGTGGAATTCTAGAACTGCGGTGCATCAATGAGGTGGTGACGAACCCCATTAATGAGGATCTTAAATGAGTAGAGTAACGACTCATTAATCGAAGCATAAATATGTGATGACACAACGTAACAGAAACATTGTGACGTGTTTCTCTTTTAATGAGATAACAGTTGGATAATTAGATTTGGAATTTATATGATGAATGAAGAAGGATTTATCTCCCCAACAAAGAACACCAGTGGATCAGAAAGTTCCAACGCCACCTTGGAGGAAGGACCTGAGATCATATATTGATGAACGCCAACGACTTTGAACATATCGACACCAATGACGAACCTTCTCCAGGTAGGGGTAAATTTTGATTTTTTTTTATTTCCCCGTTCTTCTTTCTAAAACAATGAAACCGGATCAACCCACAAATAGGTTGATACTCGGGTTTCTTGTTCATGAGGGAGGGTGATTTAAATTGGGGTCTTCCATCAGTATTGAAATTTGATAAAGGATTAAATATTCCTAATGTTTCTAAACCTCTATTGAGGAGGGTGTGAGCTAACACGAACAAGGCCCAATCCCCTCCACCTTTGTGCATTCTTACATGTTCTTCGTGGCTACAACTCTGAATTGACGACAAGCTGGTACTAAGGCCGCAGGAGGAAAGATGATGACCAGAGAATACTGCTAGTGAACCGACACAAGTAACTACTAGAGGTAGACCAAGGAGGCGGTTGCGGGTTGGTGGTAATGCTCCATGATGGTTCACCAAGGTGGAAGCCTCAGCCAGATCAGACTGTGGTGGAGCAGCAGGAGCCACTGGCACTCGGGCCGATGGCTGGCAGAGGTTGGATGTGGCCATTTTTCCATGTTACAAGGTCGGACCAAGGTGCACTAGAATGTGGTCCATTGGAGACTGTGTGTGGGATGAATGATGGTCGGCTTCTGGAGGCCATGCGTAGTCGAACCGAATGCCTAGCGGACGTTTGGGCTAGAGAAGACCAACTCTCCATGCGGGCCGGGCCTGGGGGTGCGAACTGGGCCGTAGAATGACCCATGATGGAATTATGCCGGCTCTCTTTTACAGGCTGGTATAATAGGATAAAGCTGGGATGCTGGGCGGCCTAGGCTGGTAACAATCGTCCCGCCTGTTATGAGTCAGGCCAGATAAATCCTGGTCGCTGGGCGATCCGGCTGACTAGACCCATGACCAAACTGAGATGGGTCCAGCAAGGCTCAATGGGCCTGGCCCAGTAGCCATGCTGTACCAGGCCGACCCAGACCCAACTTGGCCAGGTTAGGCTAGCTGAATCGGGTCCAGTCATGCAAGAAACCCGAGCCTGGTTGGTTTGGGTAGTCCGACCAGGTCATACCGGGCCCAGACACAGCCAACCCCGGATTAGTAAAACACCAATATCATTCAGACCAGGCGTTAAATTAATGATCTATTTGAAACATTGGAAGCCTCAGGATGAGGTAGTTATTTTTGAATAATATGAGGAGTCTTTCAAGGATGTTGAAATGTGAATAATGGCTTGAGGAGTGGATTCTCCCATAATCAAGCATGCTATATGCGAGAATCCTGCTGCTGGATGAGACTTGAAGACTACTAATGAGTGGGTCCAAGTGAACCTTTAAGTCTAGAATACAAGAGACCTTGTGTGGATTAGATCCAAGCCAAGCTATGTGGATTAGCTCCAAGCGACCCTATGTAGATTAGCTCCAAGCGACCCTGTGTGGATCTGCTACCAATGACTAATTGTGGATCATCTACCAATGACCCTTTGTGGATTAGATACTAGCAAACCTATGTGGATCATCTACAAGTGGACCTGTGTGAACCATCTTAGATGGCCTATGTGTGATGTGGCTCTGTGTGTCCCAGCTGACCCATGATACTCATCAGGGATGAGTACCTCAACATTCCAAGGTGTTTAGTGTTACGACTAATAGTCTTGCTTTTCGTATTATAGATTATACCCTTGTGAGCTATCTTTCTTAGTAAAAATGCTTTGTGGTTTTATTTTTGGATTTCATTGTGGTCTTTCTTTTGTGGTATGGGGTATCTACTGAGTATTTTTTTACTCACCCCTTCACGAGATTCACCTGTATGATTTTTTTCTGGTGCAGACAACCACTGCCTTAACAGAGGACATGGAGGCCTAGGACCTGGTGGTGCCTAGTGAGATCAGGTAGTCAGGGCGTGCTTTTATATATTTTGTCAGCTACTCTACATGTACCCATAAGGTGGTGTTTTCAGAGGAAGTGTTGTTATAGATTTTCTGTACTTTCCTATTTTTTTCAGTTTGTCTTTTTTTTGGGGTTTTTTTTCCTGGCCCATTTGACCTACACCTTGTATATTTACTCAGTGGTTGTTTAGTGACATGCATGTTTTCCCATCCATTTTTTAGGATGTTATTTTTGTGCATATAGGTACTTAGGAAAATGCCTCCCAATTGCAGGTTGATTCCTTCAACACTAGTCACCAAACCTTGGCCTTTGGGAGGTTGGATTGGGGGAGTCACGACATGGGCCCCGTGGGACGGGTCGTGACGACTCTCATTATACCTTTGTACTGTAATTTTCTCCATCTTTTCTATGTCCATTAATATCATTGATGTATTATACATCCTGTTTAGTATTTAATATTATTCCATACATAGTATGGTTAGGGTTCTTTTTCAAAACAAGTTATGTGAAATGATTAATAGAGATGTTCTTTATGATACAAGAATTATACTAGAGTTGTTAAAGTACTATATAAAACAATTTTGAAGAATGTTGATGTGAAACTATTATATAAATATATAAGATAGTTTGGTTATAATGTTGAATGATAGACTAAATAGAATATGTATGAGTATATACGATGTAAAATCCACCCAATGTGTGATGAGATTAAAGGAAACTATGAAGATTACCTAGATGATGATTCCCTAGATGATGATTTTATAGGATATAGAATGGATATAGAAATATTAAATATGACTATAATCCATTTGAATAATTTATGGTTCTTGGAGATAAAACTAGAAAAATATAAAAATACATAATCATAAGGCCTTTATTAATGATCTTATGACTTCACGCTAATCAATAAAAAGAAAATTCCCTAATAGTATGACTTCATCATAAGCTTGTAAGCCTATCATATTTATTTTTTCATTAACAAAATTCTTCATCATAAAGCTTAATTGATTGAAATTGAATATTATAAGACTATGCCTTATGAATTTTATTATTCAAGGAAAATTGTCAATATTTTAACAAAATATATTAAATTAATTTCAGATTATGTATAGTAACTTATAGGATGAACATAGGAATTCAATACTTTGAGAATTTTTGTTATTGTTGTATAAAAAGGTGAGGTTCTAGAATTTTTATTTAGAAGAAATAAAAAGACAATAAATTATGAAAATTATTTTTTCATGTCCTTTATCGATCAAATATCACAATCAAACACCTGAAAATGATTAAAACTAAATTGAATATTAAACTAGCTAGGTGAGAATCTAGTTATATTGAATGTTTTACTTATAGAAGTGATGTTACATATCCCCATGTTGGAGTTCAATAAAACATGAATGGAATCTCATATGAGTTTAATGAAGTTGATGTAGTGTAAGATTAAAATAAAGGAGAATAATTTTATAATTCAAATATCATTTGAGGTAAATACGTGATTCATTTTTTCTTATATTGAGAAATATTTTTGAATGAATCCTTAACTCAATGATTATGTGTTTGAATTATATGATATATTCCTCTGATATCCATGGAGGATTACATTACAAAATATGGGAACAATATTCACAAATTAATAGGTGAATATAAATAATAATAAATTTTGAAATAAAAATGTATGAGAATATTAATGAAGAATATCCAACACACTGATGTATCAGAGAATAAGAGATGAGAATATCCACTAAAGGTTTCTGGGTAAGATGGAGGAAGAAGATAGTCATATTTATTCTTTATTGATGTTCATATACTCATCTATCATGTTTTTCAAAAATTATTTTCTTTCTCTGTTGATGTCACATTGAAAGTAGTTGGTTTGAGTAGTTATTTGAGTTCAATATAATTTCCTTTCTTGAGTTCAATTTAATAATAATAAGGGGATAATGTGTGTGGTATAATAACCATGTGTCACTAGGTATTTATAATCTCATCAAAAAACATATTGTGTATTTCATATTTAATCAATAGTGAGTATCATATGTGAGAGGTGAACATGAAATATGAGCATTAAAAGATTTGAAATAACCATAAACATAGTTTCACCCCTCCCACTATGTGTATGACACTTTGTGTGATCTAATAATTGGTATCATAGTGAGGTGTAATTTATTATGTCCCTATCAAGTGAACAATATATATCAATAGAATTATATTAATAGAAATAAAATCCCAAAATTTGATGGAAAACGGTTTGACTCATTGAAAAAAATAAGTGTTATTTACATTCCCTCTTTATGTATTGATGTTACTAACTCTTTTTATATGGATTATCTATCCATGATAATTACTCTGTGATGTCCCTAACCGAAAATAGAAACATTGAATATTGTGGGAATTCTAGGAATTCTATGTTATAATCTTTATTTGATAATAAGTTGATAAAGATCATGGGATTATAATGATATTTAGAACTTACATCAAATTAAATATAAGGGAAATAAATATATAAAATAAGAAAGGTATAGATTATTCGACAATAGTTTTTAAACATCAGAAGCTTAAGGATGAGATTTTTGATGAGTTTTTCACCTGAGTAAATATTTTTTTCATAAAAATTAGATGACCTAGAGAAACACCAAGTGACTTCACTACGATAAACATACTACTGAACATAGTAACTGATATATTTTATTAAAATATCACAGCTAATAAAGATAGATAATTTCATGAAATTTCCATTTATAAACTTTATTGTACTCCCATTAAGAATGAGATAAGAAGAGAATGAGAATATAAGGGAAAGGTAACTCAAATAAAAAATTATTTTAATATCCCTAGAATATATTAAGATATAGAGGAATAATGGTTACCCGAATTAAATATATGACATTGAATATTATATAAAACACATTCTCATATGTCATGAATTTTCACAAGATGTGGAATGGGTAATTATAAAAGTAAAGTACCATTAAAATATATTAATTTTATAATCGTATTCTATTTATAAGATAAAACCTATTAAACTTGTAAGAGAAAATTTTAGTGAGGATTATTCAAGGAAAAAACTACTAGATATATCTCATGTACTCAATCAAAAGTGAAAAATAATTTTACACTAAGTTCATTCAAATTTCTGAATCTATCAGATGATGAATGTTTTTTTGAAAATGAAGAATTTGGTTATGTTAATGCTCTTAGATATTCCAATTAAATATTTATCATGTAATTGGATTAAAAAGAGTTAATCCCATATAATATTTAATCTCAATACAATGGTGTGTTTTAATTATAGTTAGGAGATACTCATATTGAATATACCATGAGAATTGAAATCATGATTTTTCTCTAATATAATAGATGACTGTGAGAATAAATCATTAAGGTTAAAAGATGGATAGATAAGAGAAGTAAACTTCTTGATGATAAGGAAAGCCTTATCAAAGAAATTATATTTATGATATATCATATTTCAAGAAATAGAATAATCAATGAAGACATGAATTCTTCTATAATCATAGGTGATATGTTAATTGATAAACTCATATTGTTGAATAATGAACAAAGGTTGAAGAATAAGAAAAATAAATTTGGATTTAAAAGTAATATTAGGGAATAGAAACAATGTTCTAAGAAAATTATAACATGTTGCTGCTCAAATAATTATGTATTATATATAAATGGAAATTCAACAAAAGTTATAGTATAAATGGAATATTCTTCCACTAAAAAAATGTAAGATAGATAAAATATTGTCCAACTAAATTTTATAAATAAAGACACAAATATATTGATATAATAAAATAATTAATTAATAAAAATTTTCTTGATCTATAACAATAATTTATAGACTATCTCCACAATTGGATATGGTGAGATCTATTCAATTAGGGGATGATAATAGAGAATGAAAATAAAATTTTAGCATCAAATTTTGTATTAGAATAAAAGAGTGTAGGGGGGATTATAGTTTTCCAGTATATTTTAAATGAGGATTATATAATATAATATAATATGTGTCTTTTATGATTATTAATAGAGTGTGAATCAAGAGGGGAAACAACAAGCACAAGAGATAACTCACCAAATGCATCAACAGTTTGAAATGATGGATAATTTGAGAAACAATTTTGAATTATTGTAAGGGTTTGTAGGAAGCATGATCAATAAGAAAACACAATATATACATGTGAATCATTCACTTATTCTCATTTAATTATATTTAGTAGGATTGGGAATGATCAGAATCAAAACCATATCAGGGAATAAAAAATATATTTCATTAAATATTTAGTGATTGATAAACTGAAAAAAAAACGGTGATCTTGTATATCATATGTTCATCTCACATGGAATTTAATCTGATAAATGAAAAAAATTCAGATAAATGATGGTGTATCTATGGAATTTGGTGATGATTTCTATATTAAATTCTAAGTAATTAGGATAAAATATTTTTGTAATAATTAAATCACATCTTATAATGTTTTTTTGTTGATGGTTTAAATAACCATATATTGAAAATATAATAAAAATGTGATTTTTGGAAATGAGGTTATTTTTAAGATAGATGTTATTATTATAAAAGGACTCAACTATAGATCTATAATAAAAACCATTTTGAGAACCCTATGTAGCCTAGTTCATGTTTAAGAGAAAATTAGTATGTATTATTTTAGTAAATAAGAAGAAATTTATATATGTCATTGAAGTAA
This sequence comes from Viscum album, assembly GCA_963277665.1. Taxonomy (NCBI): domain Eukaryota; kingdom Viridiplantae; phylum Streptophyta; class Magnoliopsida; order Santalales; family Viscaceae; genus Viscum; species Viscum album. The sequence goes on from OY728127.1 coordinate 966,609,180, forward strand.
TATAAATTATATAATTTTTTTTAGAAAACTAATTAAGGAGGAAACTTTTAGAAATATGAAAATATTAAAATAATATACTAGTGAAGTTTGTAAAACATTCAATAAAGGAATGATGGTAAACAAATCTCAAAATGGATTAGAATTTAAAATGTCAGAACCTCTAGAGCTTGACCATCAAGATGTGTGTATCCCCTTTATAAATAAATTAACCACTATAGAAATATATTTTATTAATATCATTTATGAAATCATAAGGGAGACATATATCATGTTTATGTCACACAAATAACTATAATTAGGAAGGTTTAATATTTTTAAAGGGATAGTAGAAAATAATACATGACTAAATATGATGTGGATAGATAAATATAATGAAATTTATTATCAAAAACAATAATTTATTGAATATCATGAAAAAAATACACTATTAAATAATTAAGTTTAAATTATAAACCCATAAAAAATGGATATTCTAAAATAAAGAATATATTGTTGGTACACATTATGAGATCATTATTGTTAGAACAAGAAACATCATGAATTTACTTAATTATGAAAATATAAAATAAAGCAATTATTAAAAAATATGTATCTTAAGACCAAGATATTAAATGAACCCTTATGATATATAGATAAAAAAGAAACCATTTTTCAAAAACAGAAAGGTATTTTCAAATCTATTTTTTATGTTGAAAAAACAATAATGGGGATGAGATTTTGATAAATTTGATGAAATTGGGATTTTATTAGGATACACTTGAAATTAAAGTTCTAACAGGTGAATCAACACAATGTTATAAATAATTTTTGATATTACTGATGTGATAGTTCTTGATGATCAAGATTGATTTATATGAACTATCCTATCATATAGTGAATATGATGTTGACATATTAATATACGTAGTTCAATTAATAGAATATAATGACCCATTCTATTTATTCATTTATATTAAATCTAAATAAATGAATATTTAATATAAAAAAAAACCACACTATATCTTAATTGGTTTAGTGTCTTTGGAAACTTCAAAATATAAAAAGGATGTCTAAATAAAATATACATCATCTCCATCTTATTTATTAATAACTAGGACCCTTTTTGACAAATAATACTTAATAAATTTCCTTATATCATGGGGAAAAAATAAGAAATGGGTGAGCATAGATTTTTAATAAGGCTAGAAAGGTATATATCACTCACAACATAATCATATTTGTACAATAACATGAACATATACTTTAAATATAATCCCATTCATATCAAATATAATAATATTGTGCCATAAAATAAACCATAGAAGTTCATAAGACATGAATCATAAAATAACATAATCCAAGATAGAATAAAATTTGAATAAGACATGGAATTTTAGAGGAAAAATATTCATAAAAATATTTTCTTATATTTTAAGTCACTTTTCCAAAACTATCATAGTGTAATTGGTTTACTTCCCAAACAATCATATTAGTAAATTTTCATTCCCATGTGTATGATAGTAAAAACATTCCCTTATTGAACCAGATTCACTTCCCATTCTCATACTATCTATCTCATAAAATGTAAATCAATACCCAATGAAGTGGATGTATAAATTTCTTCCACCAATCATATAATAAAACCGATATATATTTGTTTCATGAGAACATAAACCAGTCATCATATCATAACCCATGAAAAGAAATGGTTTTCAAAATCATTTAATTATATCATTACACATGGAAAGGAAATGAGTTTTATAAACATCATTCCATTAAAAAAATAATCCATACAAAGAATGAGTATGGATTTTATCCTTTTATCATATTCCTAGTTAAACATTAGTAATATCAAATACTATTATCATAGATGGAAAATTATTTAGAAATATCACTTGAAAAAATTATTTAAAAAATTATTTATAATTGGGACCATTTTTCTAAATGACTTATAATTATAAAAGAATTATTTTTTATTTGAAATCAACATTTTAATTTGATAATTGAAACATAAATACATTAAGTCTTCATGATGGATAGAAAATTTGATCACTCCATAAAAGTTAAAACAAAATTCCTTCAATATTTTTTGTCAAAAAGGTCACAAAATAACATTTTTTATAAAATGAAAAAAAACATTCCTTTGAAATAATTTTTTAAATTGCCAAACAGGTGTAAAAAATGGTTTTAAAATTTTTTAAGAGGATATTAGAAATCATATTTTGTTAAATATTTTGTAAAAAATTTAATTTGAAGATAAATTATCCCTAGAAGATTTATAAACATAAAAAATTCTTGAAAAAAATGTTATTGTAATAGTTCCTAACCACTTTGTAATCTATAGAATAATATACCCAATGAAATAAATAAATTTAAATGAAAAATTAAATACCATGAAGTTAAAATTATTTATGACTTAATATAAATAAGGTGTAGTATATACACCAAAAAATAAGTAAGTGGTGAATATGGTGTATGTCTCATGAAATAAAAAGTTATTAGAGATACCCATACAAAGATTATATCATTAATGTGAGAATTAATCAATTGAATCAGTTATGTTTGTAAAAAATAAATAAATATAAATAAAGAATAAATAAAACATAATATAATAAAAATTTATATCACACATAGTCTTTTCATGACAAATCAATGAAGTATAATTTAAACTAAATGAATGAAAATTGAGTTATGAAATCCCTTAATTCAAGTTCGATTTCATTAAAATGTATTGAAACCTACTATATACTAGATTTTCTAATTTAATAAATTTATATAATTACCTTATTTATATTTAAAATAACATATATGATCCATTTATAAAATCTTACCCCACATTAATTAACAATATTTTACTAATTTCGTTGTTTTGGGTGTTAATTACCTTGTTTTCTCAGACTTTTTTTCATGATAATCCCCATTCTCTTGCATTAGATATATATCCATAATTTCAAGAATGTTAGTAATTTTATAAATACCATATTTAATCAATAAATAAAATTTTATTACCATTCTTTAATGTTGAACATAAAAAAGGAATCACATGGCTTCGGGGATACGATAAGTCATACATACGTACGAGTGATGAAATTATTTCTAAATGAATGAAAGGGAAAGAAATATGATGGTATATTAGTTTCTAGAATCAACTCCATCCCAAAATTATAATATATATCCATTAGTTTAATTATTTGAGCAATACATTAAAATTAATGATGAAAACAAATACATTGTTATATGGAGATGGTAAGTCGTACGTACGCATGACTGTGGTTTTGAATTTTCATATGACATAGAATAAATGAAAAATGTTTGTCCCATAAACATAATACCATATTCATAAATTTATGACAAAAAATTAATTAATTTATAACTGGTAAAACATATTAAGAAAAATTATAAGAAGAAATAAAATTGAAATCATTTGTAAAGATAATTACCTACTCTTAATGAATCCTCCTTTGGGTCTCCTCTTAGGGACACTAAGGATGGAAATTTGAGATGATCATGACCTCTAGAATATAGATAAGGATTTTTCGAATGGAAATGTTTATGGTTTTTTGGGGATATATGGCATGGTGAAGTGAGGAGGGAATGAGGTGTATTTATACTTTGAGAGAGGAGGTTTTAATTGATTAAATAAGGATTAATTTGTATTTAAATAAAGATAATTTTGGATGGAATTAATTATAAAGATATTAGTTGATAATTAATGTTGTATAAAATGGTTAGGGTCATGAAACACATCTAACACCAATTTAATGTTTTAGTTTTTTGGTATTTTATGCTTTTACATTTAAATTTAAACTTGCTACATCATTTTACCTATATTGTGGTAAATATTTGTTTTACCATGGTAACCTTTTTATGCATAAAATATGAAAATGATATTATTACCTAATTTTTACATCTTGAATAAAAATATTTAATCTATTTTACATATTTAAAATCAAATATGTTTCAGAATTAAATTTAAAATTAAACAATAGAAACATAAGGAAAAATTATTTTTCAGAAATAAGACATTTTTAATATAAAATATTTATATAATAAATTCAAATATAAAATACTATTGATAAAACCTAAATAGATTACAATAAATTAAAATAAAATAATAAAAATTTAAAATAATCCAAAACCTAATTTTACCATCTAAATGAAATACATTTTTCAATAAAACGGTACTTCACTATTCATTAATAAATTTTCCTTTTCAGAAAATTAAATCAAAATATCACTAAATTATTTTTAATATGAGAATTTCAAAAATAAAATAATCATTATCAATTAAATTTTCTAAAATTTCAAAAAAAAAAATACTTATTTTCTCATTGAAGGGAATAAAAAACCATTTTTGATTAAAAAATATATTTGAAAAATATATTTAATTTATTATTATTTATGTGATTATTTCCTATGCATAAATATATCATTATTGAACATGAAATTAATATATATTTCATAATATAGTTAATCATATATACACCTTCTAATTTAATGTCTATTTTAGAATTGTCATGTTATAATAAAAATATTTTGGAGTTTGTTCAAACAAAGTGTTCCATGAAACTTAAGATTTTGATGATATTAAATTTATTTACAAAGATATGTAACCGAAAATATTATGTTTTTTAAAATTATTTTTTCACTAGAAATTCATCACTCAGATATAAATATATGAAGACACCTCTACCTCATCAAGTCCTCAAGTTCCCACATAATTTCTTCAAATTGGTCGGTTTTCCACAAAACTTATACCAAGTGAGTGGTCTTATTTCAGAGAACATTATCTCTAATATATAGAATATCTACTAGTTTTTCTTTATAAGGAATATATTTATCTAATGATAACAAATCTTAGTTTAGTACATGTAAAGGATCAGGTATTTACTTAAATAGGAGAGACATATGGAAAATATCATGAAACAAAAATTTGTATCAAGATACTTCTAAATACTTCTCCAGAAAATCAATGTAAGCCTCATATATTGATCATATACAATGAAAAGTGTTAATCCATGAAACCATAACACTTACATAATATATATTATATCAATATATTCAGGATCTAAATCTTCTATGATAGCAATGAAGTTTTCTAACTCCAATAGGAGATCGACTACAACCCATATTGAATTATTGAACGTAGATTTTTTTTGTAGTATAATGACCAAATCCATGGTGATGTTTTCCTATTTCCATACAGGTATGGTTAATGGTTGTAACATCCCATTATACTTATGTCTCTAGGCCTTAAATTTCTGAAAACCCAATGCATGAGTAGCATACTCCATAATATATCTCTTCATTCCATCCCATTAAAAAATTTATTTCGTGTATCTATACATTTTTTTACCTCTACGGGGAATATAGAATTATGAACTATGAGTCTCATCTAATAGAACCTTTATAAAAAAAGTATGGGATGAACACATACAAGGTCCTTAAACATTTGTTTTCTAACAGAATCATGGTTGAACTCAGGAACATTTGTTTAATTCTTTTGTAGCACAACATCTGCCTTCTGTTCCCATTTATTCTTTACATGCATATATTATTGACAATTCATTGGATATAGATAAGAATTCTACCATTTTTTTATGATCTCTAGGTTCATCTAGTGTAAATCCTTAAATATTATATCTTTTTTACCCACATCATAGAAAATATATCAAGATACTTTAGACTAATATAATTTTTCACCTTGTTCACCTTCCTATGGTTGTAATTTATAGAGTAGTAATAATAATTAACCATCTAAAACCATATTTTATGGTGCATGTAAATATCATTTTGAATGAATATATACATAAATTTTTTTGGGATCAGTTCATATGTTATGAATTTCACCATAGAGATAATTCCACCACTTCATCAATGAAAAAATTATTGTAGTTAACTCCAAATCAATAGTTGGATAATTTTAACCATGGAACATAAATTTGTTTGTGTACTAATATATCACTATAAAATTATTCAAGAGAACGTATTCTAGCCCTCTTAATTCATTACTATAGATAAAAAACATCTACCCACTACAGGGTAGTGTGAGCACTAGTTTAGTGGCCAATATTCTTTTTAGATCCTTGAAATTTTCTTTACATTCCTTCTTCCATATGATCTTAACTCCTTTCCATGTCAACTTGGTATGTGGATTAGATCATTGTGAGAAATATTTCACCAAATATTGATAAAATCATAACAGCCTATTAAAATGAAGGATATATGTCACTGTGGATCATCTTGGTCATTTCTTAGTGGCTTATGTCTTTCACAGATCTAGTGATACACCCACACATGAAATTATATGACTGAAAAATGAAACATTATGAACCCATAATTAAACATTTATAAATTCTTAACAAATATTATATTTCATAATGGCCTTTAAAAAAATCCTCAAGGTATCATCATGTTATTCTTTAATCTTTGAAAATAAAATAATAATTTATAAGGACTACGATAAACTGATCATGATAGTATGTGAAGACAAAATTCATTTATTCCATGATGATATCTTGGGATTAAATATAACCAAAAGGAATCACTATAAATTCACAGTGTCCACACATCATACGGAAAGTTGTCTTGGTCATATTCTCTTTCTTGACTCTCAATTATGATATCCAAAATAATGTTAAATCATGGAAAATAATTATTTTCCATGTAGTTGATAAAATAAGTCATTAATATGGGGAAGATGGTACTTTTTCATCATATTGACCTTGTTATGTTCTTAGTAATCATTGTAGTGTCTCATTTATCCTTATTTCTTCTTAATAAATAAAATATATTCACCCCTTGATGACGTGCTTGGGTGTATAAAACCCTTATCAAGATTATATTGGAGTTTCTTCTTCAATTATCACATCTTAATTAATGGCATTCTATTAGGATTATTTGAAATAGGAATTTCACCAGGTTTGATTTCTATTGAAAATGAAAATTCATTATTTAGTGGAAGACATGGGAAATATTCTAGAAATACATTACCAAAATCATTTACAAATTGGTGTATCTATGAGTTTCTCCTTAACCATTTTAGATAGATAACATTAATTTATAGGAATTAAGACCCACACGATTTAATCAATCTCCATTGGATGTTCGTATTCATACTTGAATTTATATATTATTATGCATTAATTAGGAATATAATATATGACTTTCTATCCTAAAAAGTTAATATGATCCCCATATAATGAATTTAAATCCATTCTAGGAATCACATGAAATTAAACTAATGGGATAATCACAGGATCTTCAGGAATCACATTCCTACAAACTTCAATTGAAAAATAACTATAAAAATTTTAAGAAACTATTTTTCTATTAGTAGTTTTCATAGCTATTTTAAAATATATATTTTTTGGTTATATGATGATACCCACAACTAATTACTTAGAAATAAATGTGGGGTAAGATCTAGAATTTAAAAAGATATTATTAGTCCAATAGTAGATTTTAAGTGTACATTTCACTATGTCATTCTCATAACCTACCTTAGTAGTCATAATCACATGATATTTCACTCTGATTTTAGGCTTATGTGGTTGTCAAAATTGATCTTTAATACCTTCACATTTGAGAACTGATTGAAAAAATGCCTATACTCCATGCATTCAGTACATTGGAATGTGGGTGGTGAATTGTGTGGAGATTTTTCTCTATTCATATCAGTAGCTAAATTATTTTCATCACTTCAACATTTGTTTTCCTGATAAAAATCATTTCTAGACTCGAAGCATTTATCAAACCCCTTCATAAAATTACCCTAATTCTTTCCTCAACACTTTGATAAAAAAAGGAAATATCATCTTCTTTTCTCATTGGGTTTTAGAATTTCCTTTCAATACCATTTATATTTTCTTATAAATATCATATAAAAGATATGTAACATACATATGCCTCTTATCCTTTAGATATAATCTAATTATTTCTTCAAAGATACTAAACTATATTATGTATAACTCACTTAAGTGACTTGGTTTTAAGCCACTAAGGAATCGATCAACCTTATTCTCAGATTGGATGATAATTTGAGAAGCATACCTCATAAGTATTGTAGAATTTTATTTATAGGTTACATTATATTCATCATCCTATTGATTCAACTCATGGAGTTCATTTTCTATTTTTGTATGAAAAATATACAGAATTCACTTAGTGAAATAGTAGTAAATGCACTCAACCCAATCCATGGCGTCAATTTGTTGATATTTTCTAATATTATTGATAAGATTCCACCATTGATCTGCATCACCTTACAGATGATAAAAATCCAAAATGAGATTATCATGTTCTAAAAATTTGAGAACATAAAAAATCTTTTTAGTCATACCGATACGTTTCTCACCCTCCAGTGGATTAGAAGTCCCATTGAAATGTGTTGGATGTTTCCTCGTGAATGATTCAAGATAATATTTACCTTATTTTCTCATTTGTAAGTATATAAATATTCAGGGCTTGTGTGAGTATAGCAATAAGATTTTTCATTCCATCTCTCATAACATTTAGTTTCTCAGGAGGAAAATCATTGTATTACCCTTCACATTCACCATTAACATGGTTCCTTTGTATAAGGAACCACTACTGGAAATTCGGGCTATAGCCACGGTTCTAAACCATGGCTATAGGCCCTCAAACCGTGGCTATAGGTAATAGCCACGGTTTGGGGAACCGTGGCTAAGTTTGGCGTGGCTATAGGCCTAGACCTAGAGCCACGGTTTGGAACCGTGGCTTTAACTCTATAGCCACGGTCCAAACCGTGGCTATAGGTTTAGAGCCACGGTTTAAACCGTGGCTGTATACCTAATGCCACGGTTTCAACCATGGCTATACTAAAGGCCGGACAAAATCTATAGCCACGGTTTCAAACCGTGGCATTATGTCTATAGCCACGGTTTAAAACCGTGGCAATAAATCAATAGCCACGGTTTAAAACCGTGGCTATAGGGTGTCCAAATCCATAAAAAAAAATACCCCCTGGAAACACCCTGGACACCCCCCCTGCCACCCCCGGCCAGTCCCCCCCTGCCAGTACCCCCTGCCAGTCCCCCCTGCTAGTCCCCTCTGCCACCCTCCTGCTAGTCCCCCCCCTGCCAGCCCCCCTGCCCACTGCTTGTCCCCCTGCCAGCCCCCCCTGCTTGTCCCCCTGCCAGCCCCCCCTGCTTGTCCCCCTGCCAGCCCCCCTGCCCCCTGCTTGTCCCCCTGCCAGCCCCCCCTGCCCCCTGCTTGTCCCCCTGCCAGCTCCCCCCTGCCTGGACACCCCTCCCCCCTGCCTGGACACCCCTCCCCCCTGCCTGGACACCCCTCCCCCCTGCTTGTCCCCCTTGCCACCCCCTGGCAGTCCCCCCTGCCCCCTGACACCCCCTGCTAGTCCCACATGCCCCTGCTAGTCCCCCCCTGCCACCCCCTGCTTCTCCCCCTGCCAGCCCCCCCTGCCCCTGCAAGCCCCCCCTGCCCCCTTCTTGCCCCCCTGCCAGCCCCCCCTGCCCCCTGCCAGCCCCCCCCCCCCCCCCCAGCCCCCCCTGCCCCCTGCCAACCCCCCTGCCCCCCCTGCCCCCTGCTTGTCCCCCCGCCAGCCCCCCTGCCCCCTGCTTGTCCCCCTGCCCCTGCTAGTCCCCCCCGCCAGCGCCCCCCTGCCCCCTGCCAGTCCCCCCCTGCCTGGACACCCCTCCCCCTGCCTGGACACCCCTCCCCCCTTCCTGGACACCCCTACCCCCTGCTTGTCCCCCTTGCCACCCCCCTGCCAGTCCCCCCTGCCCCCTGACACCCCCTACTAGTCCCCCATGCCCCCTGCTAGTCCCCCCATGCCACCCCCCTGCTTGTCCCCCTGCCAGCCCCCCCTGCCCCTGCCAGCCCCCCCTGCCCCTGCCAGCCCCCCCAGCCCCCTGCTTGCCCCCCTGCCAGCCCCCCTGCCCCCTGCTTGTCCCCCTGCCAGCCCCCCTGCCCCCTGCCAGCCCCCCCCCCCCAGCCCCCCAGCCCCCTGCCAGCCCCGACCCCTGCCCCCCCTGCCCCCTGCTTGTCCCCCTCCCAGCCCCCCCCTCCCCTGCCCCCTGTCATCCCCCCCCAGCCCCCCCTGCCCCCTGCCAGCCCCCCCCCCCCCCCCCCCCCCCAGCCCCCCTGCCCCCTGCTTGTCCCCCTGCCAGCCCCCCCTGCCCCCTGCTAGGCCCCCTGTCAGTCCCCTGCTAGTCCCCCTGCCCCCTGATCTGATAACCAAGTTTATCTGATCTGATAACCACAACATCTTCAGCACTGCCAGATTCAGGTTTAACAGGTACCAATTCACCAATTCTGACATGTTTAGCAACATGAGATAAGACAGGAACAGACTGAACCACATCAGATTTACAGACCATGTTTAGCACCCCTCCCCCCTGCTGGACACCCCCCCTGCTGGACACCCCCTCCCTCTGCTGGACAACCCCCCTGCTGGACACCCCCCTGCTCGACCCGCGACAGTTGCGAGCCACAAGCATTCGGCCCAACCGGATCGGGCAACACCAATCCAACAAAATCCTCATCCGCGACAGTTGCAGGCTACAAGCATTCAGTAGGGATTAATGGAAGAAATAAACATGAATACAATGACAAATATGTTCCTTTGAGGAACAGATTTCAGGGGCTACATGTAGAAAACTCCTATGCTGAGAGTAATGTAAAAAAAATCCAAGACTAGTTATAAAGCAAAAACCTCCTGGAAAGACACAAAAAGGGCTTGGAAGCATGAGAAGAACTCACATGATCCTAAAACTAGAAGGATTCATGTGAAAGGGGTGCCCCAAGGCAAGGTATGTACTGAAAATGCTTGCAGGGACAGTCCAAGCAGCAAGGTGATTTGGAGAAAGAAAAATCAACCTATAGTGAAAAGAAAAATCCTTGGTGGTAAAGCTGTCCAAGGAAAAACAGGTTGTGTTTTGGGTTGTGAAGAAGAGAACAAACCTAAATAAGTGGAGACACAATCCATGGGGTAAGTGTGCTCACAAAGCATATATTTTAGAGCTGAAAACAGATCTGGTTTAGAGCTGGAAGTTGCATGCAACAATGGTATCAATTCATGCTAAAAGTGGTATGTCACACACCCTTTGTGCTTTACAGTTTATATACTAACAATTTGGTGTGAGTTTGGTTTAGATCACAAGATTGTTGAGAAAAAAGAAAGGTGAAGTGGCCTTGGAGAGCCCTCTTGCACCCCCACTGGACCCCCATGCCCCCCCTGGACAGCCCTCTTACACCCCCTTGCAACCCCCTGGACAACCCCCTTGAACAGACCCATTGAACACCCCCCCCCCCCCGCACCCCCATTCCCCCCCTGCACCCCTTGGACAGACCCCCCCCCAAACCCAGACCCCCCAGGACAGACCCCCCCCAGACCCTGGACACCCCAGGACAAACGCCCCCCCCCCCTCACTGGACCCCCTAGACACCCCATGGACAGACCCCCCCCCCCCCCCCAAACCCAAACCCACTCCCCACCCTTGACACCCCCCTGCACCCCCAGTACCACCTGCACCCAGCCCCCCCCCCCAGGATATTATTTGACATTACATCTACAATTGGCATTCCCATCAAAATGGATAGAGCAACTGAGGAGGCACATTATGGGCATTTTGCTAGAATAATGTGCATTTTGCTAGAGTTCTTCTAGAAGTGGACCTTAATTCAACCCTCATTGATCAGGTTGTGTTATCCACAAATGAAGATGACTTGTTTTTGAAAATTGAGTATGAACAACTACCTGCATTTTGTTCCAAGTGTCTGTCTATAGGGCAATCTAAAGAGAGATGCAGAATGAAACTTGTCTGCTCTTTTTTCTCGCAGAAGGGACATGATTTTCAGACTTTCCGTAAGAATAGAAAGAATGGTCCTGGAGCTGGGAATGGCTCTGGTCAGGCTGTTGCAGGAAATGGAAGTGTGGAACTTGGGCAGGGTCTTGCAGGAACATGTTGTGATCAACCAGGGACTGGAGTCAGCAATATGAAGTGGAATGCTTCTGATATTTCAGGTGAAGGTTTTCAAGAGGAGGTGAATTTTGATGATCCAGATTTGCAACCTGGATTGGGGCTGGTGAGGTTCAGGGGCAGGGAAAACTAACAGTAGCAGGGGCTGTTAGTGGCCGGATTGAGGATGAAAATCAGAGGCCAGGAGCAGATAAGTCAAGGTCAGAGTTTGATGCTGCCTCTCAGCAGCGGGGTCAAGGTCTGATCTCATCAGGTGTACAGGTGCAGGTAAATGTTGATGATCCAGGCTTGGAGCAACCTGGAATTGGGTCTGGAGAGGTTAAATCTGTTCAAGGGCAGAAGAAACTCTCAGTAGCACGGGCTGATTGTGTCCAGTTTGTGGATGAAAATCAGCAGCCTGTTGACTTCCAGTCGCAAGGACCTGCAGGAGAAGGAACAGGAGATCCAGGCCCTAGGCCTAGGAGCCAGTAACCTGGGTCAGAAGCTGGGTGCTTCACTGGGGCAGCCTCAGTATGGGTCTGAGCAGCATGAACCAATGGTTCAACCTTCTCAGATCCAGGAAGAGATCAATCGGCAAATAGATCTTAATAATATAGGGGGAAGTTGGGCCAGAATAGAAAATGATGATTATGCCCATAGAAGTGATCCATGTAAGGATATTTTAAGCAAGGGAAAGTTTCCTTCAGTTGATAAAGAGGGATTTCAAATTGTCTATTCAAGGAAATCAAGGAAGAAGAAAGACTGCTCTCAATGGAGAACAACGATGGTGACTAGGTCTCATAGCTCATCTACCTACAACTTGGAATGGGATGATGATGTTGGGGAGGGGGGTTATGAAAACGAAATGCTTTATTATGAAGGCAGTTTTATCAATGTCTAGCCCCATATCCTCTCTTATGTCATCTTTTGTTTTTAATAAAATGGCTTTAGAGCCTTTCGGCTCGAAGATTCTTTCTATTTCGATGGATTTGGGGAGTTTGAACATCTCACATAATCGTTTAATTTAAATGTTAAACAATTACTAATGGGATTGAGCCGTACGCTTCAAATGAGCTGAAACGTTTGGGACATTTGTGTAACGTACCATGAATAGGCTGAACATTTTGAGGTTCTCGAAGGCCTATATGAATTGGTTCAATTCCTATGCAAGTGGTTGCACTTGATGGATGAGATCATGTGATCGTTAGAACCCCTCAAAGCTGATTCTCTCTAGCTCTTGTTTCTCTACCACCTTTAAACAAGGTTCTAACAGACTGTGGTGTTGAGAGAGACCCTACCTAAGCATCGGGTGATTCCCATGAACCTTGGATACCTTAGAAGGAGTCTTTCGGTGACTTCTCGGAGATCTCGATCAAACGCTTGTGAAAACTTTGACAACCAGGAAGGACTGGTATTGAGAGAGGTCCTACTAAGTGTCGGGTGATTCCCATGATTTGTGGATACCTCTGAAGGAGTCTTTCAGCGACTTCTAAGTGATCACAATCAAACACTTGTGAAAAGCTTCGAAAGACTGGATCGAATGGTGTAAGGTACACCATTCTTATTCTTTGTTTAGATTGATTACAAATGTATAGATATATTTCGGCGTGACTGCGGCGTGACCGCAGACACCCCTCCCCCCCTGCTGGACACCCCTCCCCCCCTGCTGGATGTGGCTGGAGCAGGGCCACATCACAACGTGACAACGGCGTGACCGCGGCGTGACCGCGGCGTGACCGCGGCGTGACCGCGGTGTGACCACGGCGTGACCGCGGCGTGACCGCGGCGTGACCGCAGCGTGACCGCAGCGTGTTGGCCCGATCCAGCGACATCCGCGGGGCAGCATCTTCCGACCAGGAGAGAAGGGAGCGGGTGGAGGCTGGAATGCGGGTGGAAGGGGGCTGGTTGCAGGTGTTGGGGTGATGGTGCGGGCTGATTCGAAGGTGGTGGGGGGGGGGTGTTGCGGGCTGGAATGCTGGTGGCAGCGGGATGAAATGAAGGTGGAAGGGGTCGTGCAATGACACGAATGGGCAGAGTGAGAATATCGGATTGATCATCGGATGGAGTACACTGCAATCAGAGGAAAGAATATACGCGGTGAGAATACAATATGCAATGGAGGATCATCGGATGGTCCAATAAAATTGTACGCTAAGTAGACACCCTATGATCAGACGATTCAAGTATAACATACTTGGTAGTAGAAAAGTTGAAAGAATATGATATGAATATACATACACAAGAGTTGGAGCACCAAAAAAAATGCAACTACTGATGATCATGGGATAATAATACAATCGAGCTGAGTAATAAATACAATAAAGCAGCTAATGTGAAGAAAGAAGCAAATAAGAATAGAACCTTTTCTGCCTCATCTTCCACTTCTTTGGTCACATGGAAGGTGATTGTAAGAGGAGTAAAGATTGTGGGCTGTCAAATTTGAAGGTCATTCAGATGCTTTCTGTATGAAGGGATAGGCACATGTTAAGACCTTTGATAGGTCTGGTCTTCCATGGCCGGTGCATGATCCAGGAAACAGTGCAAGTCCTCTTGCTGATCAGAATTCACAGGGTTCGGTCCAGGTAGGTTCTGATGAACCTGCTATTCAAGTGGTAGCTCAGGGTCACCCGGTGGCCTCTTCAGTTCATCTTGATGCCCCTCGAGACTCTGTACAGGGTACTGGTGATGGATCTGATCAGGTACACTTGCAGGTGCAGTCTGAAACTTTTGTGGTTCCTTAGGATTCTGTGTAGGTGTCTACAAATCTGGATTATTCTTTTATTGTGGATGCTGCTCAGGCTGATTTGCAGGCTCAGCCAGTGTTTTCTCACGCTGTTAGTCCTAATGCTCCTCGGGATAATTCTCTGGTTGTTGATGCTGCATCTACTCAGGGAGTGCTGGGTCAGGCAGTGGCCTTACATGCAGGTACAGTGGATGTCCCCTACATCTGCTCAGGGAGTGCCGGATACTGCACATTGAACCTGAAAGTCACAGAGGAAAAATGCACAAAAAACATCACATAATGCAACATTAAGCAAATATGAAGAAAGAAGCAAATAAGAATAGAACCTTTTACGAGCTTTGCCAACTTAGGCACCCATCCAGAAGTTGAGAAAGATATACAGAACAAGAACAATCACCAAATATCCGTACTCTTTTGGAAACACATCAACTGCATCCATCTTCTGTTTTATACGAAAATTTGTTCCTCGGTTATCTTCGGTTCCTATGCCATGGGGAATTTTAAAAACACAATATGAAAACCCTATACTTCATAATTCATGCATTCAGATCACTTTGTTCCTTAAAACCTAACATCATGAGTCTGCATTTTAAAGAATCATTGTCATTGATGAAATTGTGTTTCCATTAACGATCCTTAAAATGAAAGTTCATGACGTCCAGAGTAGGGGTCATGAAATAACCTGTGGAATATCTCGTGAAATAGAAATACCGAGTTACGTTATAAAGTAATCCAAACCCAGCACATATAAGAGGATGATGAAACCCTCCCAGCAACATCAGTAGGAAATATATGGGCAGCCACTCCAGCGAGTTCTGGGGCCCTCTCTGCAAAATAGTCAAATTTGATGTGGTAAAAGGAATTGAGAAGTGGAAAATGAGTTTCATTATACAACAGTTGCGGTATACTTGGTAATCGAAATTCCATCATTTGACCCAGACAAGACCAAAATGGAAAGCCAAAGAAGACAAGAAAACAGAGAGGAGAATGTGGCTGTGGTAGAATAAAAAAATGATCAGCATCATCCAATGTACAGAACTCTGGTGGGTACGATCAATCATAGAACGTCTCATCTTCAATAAGTAAAGATCAGCATCATCTAGTGAACAATTGTTATTAGAATTCATTTACAAAAACTATAACAGCAATGGTATACATTATTATCATATCATCATTCTCTTCGACATTATAATCAATCATCTTAATCGTCATCAAAATCAATATTCTGCAAGAAAACAATCAGAAACAGAGTTATGATTAGAAATATTTACCAGATTTTATAGCACAGTGCTCACTATCTATAGGTGGTGAAATAGTTATACCTGGCCTGTGAAGTATCTGTGGGATGTTTTATGATATTTTCCAGATCTGTACAGCAGTGCATTTTCTCTATAGAGACATTCATAACCTGCATGGGCTTAGTTTCCTGTATCGATATTGTGGTACCATGTTCAATTGATTTCAGGCCATTCGGAATTCATTCAGCCCGTTTGGACCCCCCCCACGCGCTTTTCTCAAGCGCGCGCAACGCTTAAAGAACGCATAATGAGCCCTCCCGCGCAGACCGCACGTCCGATTGACGTTCCGTCTGCGTGTGCACGCCGCGAATAATAATGGGATTGTTGTCCTATTATTTCAGGGCAATCCGATGTCGTCCGCTATGAGTTTGACCGTTAGACGCCCGTTTCGGCCGTTTATGACACCAGAACGGAGTTCCCGGTCACCGTGGGCACACGGCACGTCCGATTGACGTGCCGTCTGCTCGACCACATCAAAATTCACTCATCCTTTGATGTCGTCCGATTTCAGGAGGCTGGAGTAAATATGCAGGGATTGACATAGACAAATGTGGGAAAACATAGGACTTAGAGACGAGGTGCTTGAGGAAAACGAGGTGAGGACACTCTCATTTTAGATTCCAATGTACACAAACGGAATAGGGAAGTGCTCAGGTTGCTGAGAACCCCCTAAAAGATGGAAACCACCAGGTGATAGATCTTTCCTGAAATTTCAGAGGCGGAGGTGGGTGAACCCCAACCCCACCTAAACCAATGAAAATAGTTTTATGGAACTGTCGGGGATGTGACAATCCCCGAGCGGTTCGCACGCTCCTTCATTGGAGTGTGAAACACTGTCCTGACATAGTTTTTGTATCCAAAACTATGATGGAAAGGAAGGATCCTTGCCTCCTGGGCTCAAAGATTAGTTTTAAAAATATTCTCTGTTGAAAGAAAATGACATGCGGGAAGTCTTTGCCTTTTATGGAGGGATATCCTTCATGTTAAAATATATAACTACTTAGGATGTGGCATCATGAACCCCTACCCTAATAACAGTAAACATGATCCTTGAAATCAAAAAGTAGCAAACATAAGATGGTATCTTGACAAGCCATGCAATTGACAAAAACAAGTGACAGTCTACAAAATGTACCCTACTAACCTCTATTATTAGCACTAATCCACCAAAAAAATCCTGAAATGCTCACTGAGCAGCAGAAGTAAGGAAGCAGCATGTAGTGGACCTGACTTGGTGCTCGGTGCTCCACCCAATGTGAACCAACCACAAAAGCAACTATATATCTGGAATCCCCATCATTTCACACAAGCTATCAAATGCTTCAGTGGATATGAACATGCACAACATCACCATCCCTTCGATTGCAGTGGAACACCATTTAGGTTTGAAGCTACACCTGACATCACCCTATACTTTAGACACCCCCACCAGAACAAGCAGCCTGTTGAGCATCAAAACATTAGCCTTCACATAAGAGTTTTTTCTAAATGTATGTTATAAAAATAATAATGCATGATGTGACAAACTAGAATATTATCAAACCAATTAACACAATGAGAAGATATAACCAGTGACCACAAAAACCTTCATAATGCATGATATAAAAATAACCAGTGACTACAACAATAGAAAAATAACCAAAAGAACCAATAACCACAATAAGAAAATAACCAATGACCTTGTCAGGAAGATAAACAGTGACCACAACAACAGAAAACAACCCATGATAACCAGAACAAAAAATAACATCACATTATAAAAATTAAAAATAAGATTATCTAAACAGTGGCCACAAACTATTGAGAATGACACTACTTTCAATTGACAATGAAACCTAACTCAAAATTCTGTAATCTAGTAACACCACTTTCAATTTTGTAATCTAGTAACACTACTTTCAATTGAGATCCCATTGAAGGAACATAAATCAATCCTCTGAGGATAAATAATTATTGATAATGTCAATAGAATTTGCAAACTCCACAAGGAGAATAGATTCTATGGGTCTCTTTTCCTGGGAATGTTAACAACAAATATCATAATTGAAAAACAAGCTTATTAAAGTATGGAACTAGATAAATTAGAGGACCACGTGGTGGCATACCTTAATAAAATTTAGTATGATTATAGGATTTCCATATCTCTGGTCTAGATTTTCAAAATTCAGCCATGTTGATTTATAACGAAGGTCTTTCCATAATACTGGGAAACAAAAAAAAAACTTCAATAAGAAATGGCAACAGATCAGAAAATTAAAAAGCAGCATATTCATGGGAAAATGCCAAAAAAATAATATCAGGTTCAATATTCCTTCATGATGACTCCTGAGATTAGAAAAGTTGAATTGAACACCGATTCTGGACAACAGAACTTATTTATAAATGGCAGCCTTCAGATATATACTCCGGAGCAAATTGTTTTGTCACAACATAATTAACTGCTTGAACCATTTCATTGACACCTCATTTTAATTATCTAGATGAACATAAATAAATGTATAGAAAGATTAGTGTAAAAATCAAACAGAACAGACAAGATAAAGGAAAAATATGTCAAACACCGAATAATTGGGAACATCTGCCAGCAAAAATTACACATTCTAGAAGATGGGTTATAACAAAAAATTGATCTTCAAAAGAATCACAGTGTTTGATCTTATATAAAGTCGTATTCAGAACCCAAACCCATGTAGGAATGCACACATAAAAAACATAAAACAACTAACATGTATCTATCCAACCTGGTGCCAGTAAAATGAAGTGACCGCCTAGCAATAAGGGTTAACTTGAAGTCCCTGCCACATATTGAGAGCTTCACCTGGATTCAAACAGCACAACCATTAATCTCATAGTGATTAATTATTGATTTTCACAAATAACTCAAATGATCCAGCATGATAGTTGGTAAGAAATATCTAGATGTGAATACACTTTTTGAAAGTCAATTTGGCATTCTGAATTTCATTGACACCTCATTTTAATTATCTCCGATTGACGTGCCGTCTGCGCGTGCACGTCGCGAAGACTACCATGCTTTCAAATTCAGGCCAACTAGTGTGTACAGGTAAATAAAGAAGCTAATGATAAAGATTTTAGAACCCCTACAACCGAAAAAGCACATTCCAGTAGAGGGAATAAGGGTCCCTATAGGAGAAAGTACAGTCTAGAAAGAAAAAACCACATCTAGTTGCTTATTATTGTCCAACGAGTGGTTTTTTTGATGAATAAATACAAAATTAAATACATACCCGCAAGTAAATACATACAAAATTAAATACAGAATTAAATACATACAAAATACATACCGAATACATACCTACAACTAGAGAATCCATACATACCTACAACTAGAGACTCCATACATATAGAATTGAATACATACAGAATGCATACAGAATACATACAGAATGCATACCTACAACTAGAGACTCCATACATAAAGAATACATACATACTTGCAACTAGAGACTCTATACATATAGAATACATACATGCAAGTAAATACATACCTACAATTAGATACTCCATTCCTCCCTCAATTAAAAATACATACAGAATTAAATACATACTTCAGAATACATACAGAATTGAATACATACCTACAAGTAAATACATACAGAATTCAGAATTAAATTCATACATGAAAGTATTATAACACATAATTCATACCTGTAAGTAAATACATACAAAATTCAGAATTGAATTCGGAATTCAGAATTGAATACATGCCTGCAAGTATTATAACAAATAATACATATCTGCAAGTAAATACATATAGATTTCAGAATTGAATTTAAAATTCAGAATTGAATACATACCTGCAATTACAACACATAAGTCATATCTTCAAGTAAATACATACAAAATTTATAATTGAATTCAGAATTCAATACCTGCAAGTATAAAACATAATTCAGAAGGTAATTAAATACATACATAATTGAATTTAGATTTTTCATTAAAACAGGATGAAAAATTTGGTTGATGTTGAATTAATAAAACAAAATAGTGGCAAAGAAATTAAAATGATGCAACGCCAAACCAAATGTTTGAAAAAAATCATATTTGACTTAAAACCAGCATTCAACACAAAGACAATCTGGTAGAATTCAATTAAATATGAACATTGAATAGCAACTGTTAAATAGAGATATTTAAATCGATGATGAACTGGTATTTTTAAGCCAAATCAATAGATTCAAAGAGAGATGAACATCTACCAGTCAAGAAACAACTCAGAGGAAGGAATTTGGAGAAGAATACCTCACTCAAACCCCCATCGCTATTTAGACTTGGAGGGGAGTCCGTCGGCGTCGGGGGAGGCGCTGTCTTCCGGGGAGGGGGGAGGTGCGGTCGTCCGGGGATGGGAGTGCGTCGGGGGAGGGGAGTGAGTCGGGGAGGGTTCCGTAGGAGTGAGTCCGGGGAGGGGGGAGGCACGGCGAGGAGGGCGCGACGAGGAGGAGATGCCGTCGGGGAGGAGGGCTATGGATCAGGGAGGATGAGGAGCCCGATAAAAGATCGGGAGAATAAAAGGATGAAACACATTTAGCCACGGACAAAAATTTAACCGTGGCCTAATAAGGGCTATAGCCACGGACCTATAAAACCGTGGCTATAGGTCCGTGGCTATAGCCACAATTTCTAGTAGTGAACCAACCTTAAAACATTACATAATATTGAATTAAATGAATAATTCACATTGATTATCTTTTCAGGTTTATAGTTTTAGAGAATTAGGACATAACTATTATATCTCAAAAGATTACAAAGTAGACACTTCTACTCAGTTTCCATTTTTTTGTACAATAAAAACTCCTGAAAAAAAGAGTCATGTCTAGTTCCATGTTTTTGACAACATGAATTTTACTTGATACCATCATTGACCCTATTCATCTCTAAGTCCTGTGAAAAGCATTTGAAAATGTGGGATGAACCTGAAAAGCTTAGTAAGGGTTATAAAACAAAGAAAGAAAACATTAGTTCATAAATACATACAGAGCATAAACTCTTCTACTTACCTCATGAAATCATAAGATTTAGGAATAACACATATAAATCCTAAATCATAAAGGTAACTTGTGGCATCCATAACATACTTACATTATAGCTATGACAACTACATAGGGAGTTACTTTGGAATGCCCATTATAGTATATTCCCTAAATCTATTAGGAGAAACATCCACGTTTACCTCTGTCACATTACCCAATGCATTGGAGATCTATCTCGGGCTCACCCTCCCTAGGTTTATCATGGAACCACCCGTATTTGTAAACAATTCCCAATAACTATAAGATATTTATAACAAATAAATCAAACATAAAGGAAATATAACATTCCCACATTTCGAACACAATATATCATTTAAATATATAGAAATAATAAATCCATTATAAAAACCATTTTCAATACCAAAATAAATAATAAGAGTATATGGTATTTTTTTGAAAACATTATAACTTGTTAAGGAAGCCATAGATCAAATAATACTCGCGGCGTCAGAATGGTCGTTGTCACCCCTTACGTTAAAAAGAAACATTAAATTTTTTTGTTTAGTAAAACGCTTTGTAGAAAAATATTCCCTTTGAATTAAATGAAAATTCAAAGGTGTTTATATAACGTATAAAAGAAAATCATGTATTAATACAAAATATGCCTCAATGAAAGGAGATTGAGACGAAGTCCCTTACCTCGTGTCTGAGTTGACCTGTTTGTTTTTTAATCTCCTGAATAATAAACTAAAGTAAATTTATAATTTCTTATGAACCCTTTTCAAGTTTATTATTGCTTTTATATCACTTATTACCATGTTATAAACATTATTTCATCATTTAAGTTAATAATGTTTGTTTTGACGATATTTGGTACTTGAGTAAAAAATGAACACCTTATATTTACAAGTTGTCCATGCGGTCAATATTCCATTATATCCATAATGATATTAATTATTTATATATCATATATATCATATATATCCAGTATATATATATTTATAACATTACATATCATTTGGAGGTAAGAAAAGAAATGAACCGTCCATTGAGACGATAAGTCGTACGTACGCATGAACGCTACTTTCATTTCTATTTATTATTTTAATGGAATTAAAACATAATGATACATAGGTATATTATACTTCCAGTATAATATCATATATAATATCATTAACTCCATCCTTTATACATCCCATATATGGCATTAACGAGTCATATGACTTTGAGGGGGCGGTAGTCCGCTTTTCCTCAAATGAAATTATCGCGTTTACCCATCATGAAAACCATAAAGGTATGCTATAAAATTAAAATACATAAGAATAAAGAAAACATAAACATAACATATATCATATATAAATATAGTGTCATCTTAATGACCACCTTGATATGCGGTAGGAGATAATCAAACAATCATCATCTCATGAGGTGTTAGTTTTCCATCCACAAAAACAGTATGTTCTTCACCCATTAGAAGGAGGTGTGTGTAAGTTTAATTAGAATACTTATCATAAATACATCATAGTATATTTATTATACTGGAGTTGTTATAAAATAAATGAATAAAAGGAGTTTAGGGGTCATAGAAGTAAAATAAAAGAAAAGAAGTTAAGAGAAACTGTTACCTTTAATCTGGGTAACTTCCTTTGGTTTGATCCAAAAGGACTTCTTGAAGTGCCTTATGCCAAAGGTAATACTTGTAGGAGGAGGATAGGGATGTAGGTAGTTTAATTGGTCAGAGTTTGGATGATCCAAAAGGCTTGAGAGGTGTGAGTAATTGGTTATAAGTGAGGTATTTTTATAAGGGGGAGGAGGGGCTCTTTAGGAAAGTGTGATAATATTATTTTATTATATAATGATAGTCAGTTTATAAAGGTCCAAAACTAATTAAAGTATAATATAAGATGACTAATTGTCTAAATAAAATCATAATATAATAATTGGACAGGTTTTTGATGTTATTTTAATATTTATAATCTTATTTATTTAAATCATTTATTAATGAGGTATATACTGCATCATTATTGTGTCATAAATAATTTAATTTATTTGTCGTCTAAAAATTATAAAAAAATTCCATTATGTAGAAAATATTGTTATATTTCCAATGAATATTTATAGACGAAAAGATAACTTATATAACCACATGTAAAAATTAATTTACTAAAAGATATTTGTTTCTGTCATTTTTGCCTTTACTTTAAGGTAATTAACCTAAAGTGTCATTATCACTCCAAAGTGGCTTAGTTGAGTCTAAATATAGATCCAAAGATGCCCATGGTCGTAAATGACTCAAAAAATAAGGTTTGGACAAGTTTTAAGGTAATTTCGAATTAATATAATATTCTTTTTACCATGAATTACCCGATTTACCTTCAACCACGGTAAATAAAAGTCAAAATTTACTATTCACCAAAATAATTTTCATCTTATTGAACCAAATTTTACTTACTAATAACAACCATGTATGTTGGATTTTATAAATTCAATTCACTGAAGTGGTAAAATTTCATTTAAATGAAAAATTCAGTTTTTTTTAACTACTACTAAGTGGTTTCACTATTCATCAAAAATTGAAGTTTTTTAGACAAATACCAAAAATTCAGCGTAAGATATATTTGATATTACAAATTCAAAAATGTTGTCAATTTTACCATATTATAAATATATAATTTTCATTAATTAATTTTAAATTAATTCCCGTTATAAAAACATATAGCGTGCTTTTAAGAAATAATAACTATCAAAATATTGATACTTGTTTATGTCCAATTTCAAAGTGAAATTAATTCCAATAAACAAAATTGGATTAAATGGTAAAAATATATTCTAATTAAACTTTAAAACCAATTAAAAATATAATCTAACCATATAAATAAATTATATTAAAAGTCACTTTGTAATTAAAATATAGTATTTTTCACTATTCATTAAAAATGAACTTTATTAGAAAAATACCAAAAATCACACAAAGTAAATTTTGATGTCCCAAATCTAAAGAAGAATTTTATTTGGTAAAATAGAACATATAAAAATTACCAAAACTAGATTTAAATAGGGTTCTCCATAAAAAGCCGGTTAATCGACCTTTTACTGAATATTAGAGTATTTATGCTTAAAATTAGATTCATTCATATTTTAAGCCTCTAACTTTTATTGGATAAATGTAAAAACATTTAACAAACATGTATAATCATATTGTAGTTAGTTCTATTCATTCCCACCAATACAATGACTAGGCGTTAACTACCATTTAAAATAATAATATTATATTATTAGTGTGAAATGTAAGATTTCAAAGAAACCCATTGTTGTGTATCAGGTACGCCCTCAAACATAGCAACCCCTTTAAAGTAAAATTTATATTTAATTCTCAAAATATTAATAAAAAAGATAATGTCTTAGTTTTTTCTTTACCAGGGATGTTACATCCTTCCCCCCTTTTGAAAATTGGGACATCTCAATTTTATTCACTTATCAAATAAGTGGGTGTATTTATCCCTCATAGAATTTTTAGATTCCCACGTTGCCTCTTCAACTATATGGGTTTTCCACAAAACTTTAACCTGGTGAATTACTTTAATCCACAACACTTTCTCTCTTCAGTCAAGAATCTGGACTGGTTGTTGCTCATTAGAGAGATTCTCCTCCAACTGAACTACCTCTAGGCTCAAAACATGAGATGGATCTGAAATATACTTTATCAACATCGAAACATGAAACAAATTGTGTAACTAGGATAATCTTGGAGGTAAAGACACCCTATACTCAACTGATACAACTTTCTACAAGATTTCATAAGGTCTAATGAACCTCAGACTCAAATTTCCCTTCTTACCAAAACACATCACACTTTTACATGGAGAAAATTTGAGAAAGACATGATCACCTACCTCAAAAGAAACATCCTTCCTTCGGTTATCTGCATAACTTTTCTGTCTGCTCTGAGCTGTTCTCATGTGCTTCTAAATCAACTGAACTTTATCTACCATCTCTTCTACCAATTCTAGTCCCATCAGCTTCCTTTATCCTACTTCATCCCAAAAATATGGAGTTTGAAAATGCTTTCCATATAATGAATCAAATGGTGCCATCTGTATACTAAAATGAGAACTGTTATTATATGAAAATTCAATCAGAGAAAGATGTTGGTCCCAAATTCCGTGATAATCTATCGAGCAAGCACGTAACATATCCTCCAATGTCTGAATTGTTTGTTCTGATTGACCATCTGATTTAGGATGAAAAGATGTACTAAAATTTAATTCAGTACCCAAAAACTTCTTAAGACCTTTCCTAAAGTTAGAAGTAAATCTGGGATCACGATCAGATACAATGGAGTGGGGAACTCCATGAAACCTGAGTATCTCTTTAACATATAACCTAGAAATTTGATCTAGAGACAAAGTATATCGAATAGGAAAGAAATGAGAAGATTTATTCAATCAATCAACAATAACTCATATTGAATTATTACTTTGAGATGTCTTCAGTAGTCCCACAATGAAGTCCATGGATACATTTTCCCATTTTTACTCTGGCACAGGTAAAGGATGAAGCATCCCTTTCAGAAACTTCCGCACTGCTTTAACCTACATACAAGTCAAACACTTCACAGTAAAATCAGAAATATCTCTTTTCATTTCATCCCACCAGTAATACTCCTGATGATCTCTGTACATCTTAGTACTACCAAGATGAACTTAAAATGGGGAACTATGAGTTTCACATAACAACTCATTCTTCAACTGTGAATCACAAGACACACATAATCTCTTTCCGAATCTCAAAACAAAATCATTATTAATGTTAAATTAAGGAAACTTACCCTTATGAACCAACTCTACCTTTTTCTGTAACTCACTGTCTTCATTCTGTGCTTGCTTAATTTTTTCTGATAGAGATTATCTCACTGACACCTGATACAAAAAAGAATAATTTTCTGCACCAACAACTTCTATGTCAAATTTTATCAAATCAAAAACCAAAGGATCTTGTTCTAAACGTAACATGGTTAATGAAGCATTACTTTTTCGATTCAAAGAATCAACCACTTTATTTTCTTTTCCCGGATGGTAATGGATTATGCAATAATAATACTTGATTAATTCCAACCATCTCCTCTGTCTCATGTTCAATTATTTTTGAGTGAATATATACTTTAAACCATTGTGATCCGTATATATTTCACATTTTAATCTATACAAATGATGCCTCCAAATTTTTAAATAAAAAAACAGCAGCTAATTCCAAATCATGTGTAGGGTAATTTAACTCATGTGGTTTCAACTGACGTGAAGAATAATCTATTACCAGATCATTCTGCATTAGGAAATAACTAAGTCCTTTCAATGAAGCATCACTATAGATAACAAACTCACCATTTCTATAGGGCAGTGCCAAAGCTGGAGAATTCACCAATATTCTTTTCAATTCCTGAAAACAATCATCACATTATTTTGTCCAGATGAACTTAACACCTTTTCGAGTTAACTTAGTCATTAGACTAGATAACCATGAAAAAGTTTCAACAAACCTTTGGTAATAACCTTTCAAACCAAGAAAACTACGAATCTTGGTTGTATTTGTGGGTCTTGGAAATTATTAAACAACCTTTTTTAGCAGGATCAACAATTATGCCATTTTTTGAAACAATGTGACCAAGGAAATAAATTTGTTGCAACCAAAACTCACCCTTGCTGAATTTCCCATGCATTTTCTTTTCTTTTAATGTTTTCAAGACAACCCTTAAATTAATTTCATGTTCTTATTTACTTTTTTAATAAACCAAAATATCATCAATGAACACAACCAAAAAAGTATCCAAGAACTCATGAAAAATTCTATTCATAAGATCCATGAATATAGCAGGTGCATTGGTTAAACCAAAAGGCATAACTAAAAATTCATAATGTCCATATCTAGTACAAAATATAGTCTTCGAAATGTCTTCTTATTTTACTTTCAACTGATGGTACCCCGACCTCAAATCAATATTCGAAAAATACTGAGCTCCCTGAAGCTAATCAAACAAATCTTCAATATGGGGAAAATGATACTTGTTCTTAATAGTGATGTTATTCAATGATCTATAATCAATGAAAAGTCTCATTGAACCATCTTTATTTTTAACAAATAAGAGAGGAGCACCCCATGGTTATGTGCTAGGTCGAATGAAACCTTTATCTAAAAACTCATGCAATTGCTTCTTTAACTCTAAAAGTTAAATTTGATCCATTCGATAAGGGGGTTTTGAAATTGGCTTAGAATCAGGAACTAATTATATAGTAAATTAAACTTCTTGATCAGGTATAATACCAGGAAACTCATCAAAAAAAACTTCAAGGTACTCATTTACCACTGGCACATCATTAATCTCAACACTTCCTTTATTTTAAACAATATGTGTAAGGTAACATTCATTTTAATATTTTACTAGTTTCTCAGATTCCTGATATGTTATCAAAATAAAGGGTTTATTATTGTATACAAAATGAAAATCATTTTTAAAAGAAGCCTTTTTATCTCTTCAGTCAATCTTAGTATGATAAACAGAAAGCCAATCTATACCCAAAATAACACCAAACTCTACTAGAGTCAAAACAATAAGGTTTTCAGGTAGATTCTTTACTCACATAAAGAAAAGAATGTTCTTATGTTTTCTTTTTGTCTCAACATTTCCTCCAGGTGTTTTCACCGTAAGTTCTGTATTCATATCTTGATATAGAATTCCCAATTTACTAGAAAACATCTCAGAAAGGAAAGAGCGTGTAGACCCTAAATCAAACAACACATTGGTATATTCTGAACAAACAAATAGTGTTCCTGATACTACTTCATTTGATGGCCCAACATCTGCTGAAGTAGTTGCAAAGGATTACACCACCCCTTTCTGCTTGTAGTCTGGCTTCTTTCCCTTAGTTTAGTTCTTTGTTGGACACTCATTTGCATAATGACCCATTTCATTTCACTTAAAATTTTTTACTGACTATAAATCAGATTTTGTCTTACCATTACCCTGATCTTTTTCAGTGCAATTACGAGCCTTATGTACCATTTTACCACATCAGTTGCACTTAACAGAATTAAAAATACATTCCCCATCATGCTTTTTACCACAATTTTCACAAAATTTAAACTTAAGTTTCTTACAATCATACTTTTTTGAAGAGTTCTTCCCTTTCTCTTGCTAGCTCGACCTCTTATTATGTTATTTTTCAAAGAACACCTGATCATCAGCAAACTCCATTTCCACCTTCTCTGCGAAATGAACAAGTTTTTCATAACTTTTTAACTCATGAGAAGCTAAAATCCCTTTGATACTTTGGCTTTTATCCTGAGTAAAAACAGTTGTTTTTACTATCAAGATATCATATGAAATTTGGAGCATACCTTTCTAGTAGAGTGAATTTTGCTTCATAAGCAGCCAGTGAGTCATCCTCCTGGCTCATTTATAGGAATTGTTTTTCCATTCTAAGATGAACCACCTTAGGAAAATATTTCTCAGGAAACATACCTTTGAATTCATCCCAATCGAGAGCATCAATCTCCTCACTATCCCTAATATTTTTCACCATTGACCACCAATGATCAGCTTCAGCTTCAAAACGGTAAACAATGAGACTAACCTTTTGATGTTCTGAACAACCCATGACAACGAAAATATTTTCCAGTGCTTTAATCCACCCTTGTGATAGCACTGGGTCAGATGATCCTTTGAATGATGTGGGATGTGGCCTCATGAAATGCTCCACTACTTACATGTTCCTCTGTGGTTGATCTGTCTGATCTCGTGCATGGATACCACCACCATTTATAGCCTGAGTCAACTGTGCCATCACTACAACAAACTATTCAGTTCTGATTCCGACCATCTCAGGTTGCTGATTTGGAAATTTTTCTTCCTCTTGATGTTGTTCCAACATAGCTGCCCTATTTCCTATGCAGAAAACCATTTTGAACACATAAAAGTCTTAGGTGAAGCAACATGGTAATCTTTAAATGCTATAAGATTTCAATATTAACATAAATTACTTTATGGATATTATTTTAACAATACACTAACTTCTAAATTTATCTAAACTGACCTATTATACCAACTATAAGAACCCGACCTTAAAACATTACATAATATTTAATTAAACGAATAATTCACATTGAGGATATTTTCAGGTTTAGAGTTTTAGAGAATTAGGACATAACTATTACATCTCAAAAGATTAAAAAGTAAACACTTCAACTCAGTTACCATTTTTGTTATAAAATAAATACTCTTGAAAAAAGTGTCATGTCTAGTTCCATGTTTTAGGAAACATGACTTTTCCTTGATCCCATCCTTGACCCTATTCATCTTTAAGTCTTGTGAAAAACATTTCAAAACTTGGGATGAGCATAAAAAGATCAGTAAGGGTTATAAAACAAATAAAGAAAACAATAGTTCATAAATACATACAAAACATAAAATCTTTTACTTTCCTCATGAAATCATAAGATTTATGAATAACATATAGAAATAATAAATTATAGAGGTAACTTGTGGAATCCATAACATACTTACATTGTAGCTATCACAGCTACATAGGGAGTTACTTTGGAGTACCCATCATAGTGTATTCCCTAAATCTCTTAGGAGAAACATCCACATTTACCTTCGTCACATTACCCAATGCATTGGAGAGCTATCTCAGGCTCACCTGCCCTAGGTTTATCACGGAACCACCCGTATTCGTAAACAATGCCCAATAACCATAACATATTTATAACAAATAAATCAAACATAAAGGAAATATAACATTCCCACATTTCAATCACAATATATCATTTAAATATATTGAAATAATAAATCCATTATAAAAACCATTTTCAATATGATAATACATAATAAGAGTATATGGTATTTTTTGGGAAACATTATAGCTTGTTAAGGAATCCACAGATCAAATAATACTCGCGGCGTTGGAAAGGTCATTGTCACCACTTACATTAAAAAGAAACACTTTTTTTCATTTAGTAAAACGCTTTGTAGAAAAAGTCTCCCATTGAATGAAATGAAATGTTAAAGGTGTTTATATAGCGTATAAAAGAAAATCATGTATTAAAACAAAATATGCCTCAATGAAAGGAGATTGAGACGAAGTCCCTTACCTCGTGTCTGACTTGACCCATTCGTTCTTTAATCTCATAAATAATAAACTAAAGTTAATTTATACTTGATTAAGAAATTTTTTCAAGTTTTTTATTCCTTTTATATCACTTAATTCCATGTTATAAACATTATGTCATCATTTAAGTTAATAACGTTCGTTTTGACGATATTTGGTACATGAGTACAAAATAAACACATTAAATTTACAAGTTTTCCATGAGATCAATAGTCCATTATATCTAGAATGATATTCATTTTTTTTGATATCATATATATCATATATATCCCATATATATATGTATAACAGTACATATCATTTGGAGGTAAGAAATTAAATGCACCGTTCATGGAGACGGTAAGCCGCACGTACGCATGAACGCTAATTTAATTTGTATTTCTTATTTTAATGGAATTAAAACATAATGATACATAGGTATATTATACTTCCATTATAATATAATATGTAATATCATTAACTACATCCTTTATACATCCCATATATGGCATTAACGAGTCATATCACTTTGAGGGGTGGTAGTCCGCACTTCCTCAAATGAAATTATCGCGTTTACCCATCATGGAAACCATAAAGGTATTCTATAAAAGAAAAATACAGAAGCATAAAGAAAACATAAACATAATATATATCATATAAAAATATAGTTTCATCTTAATGTCTCCCTTGATAGGCGTTAGGATATAATCGAACAATCATCATCTCGTGCGGTGTTAGTTTTCCATCCACAGAAACAGTATGTTTCTCACCCAATAGATGGAGGTGTGTGTAAGTTTATTTAGAATATTTCCCATAAAAAAATCCTAGTATATTTAGTATACTGGTGTTGTAATAAAATAAAGTAATAAAAAGAGTTTAGGGGTCAAAGAAGTAAAATAAAAGAAAATAAGTTAAGAGAAATCGTTACCTTTAATCTGGGTAACTTTCTTTGGTTTGAACCAAAAGGACTTCTTGAAGTGCCTTCTGGATAAGGTAAGGCTTCTAGAAGGAGGATAGGAATGTATGGAGATTAATTTGGGAGAGTTTGGACGAGCCAAAAGGCTTGAGTGGTGTGAGTAATTGGTTAGAAGTGGGGGAATTTTATAAGGGGGTGGATGAGCTCTTTAGAAAAGTGTGATAATATTACTTTATTATATAATGATATTTGGTTTCTAAAGGTCAAAAACTAACTAAAGTCGAATATAAGATGATCCATGGTATAAATAAATCATCCAATAATAATTGGACAGGTTTTTTATGTTATTTTAATATTTATAATCTTATTTATTTAAATCATTTATTAATGAGGTATATACTGCATCATTATTGTGTCATAAATAATTTAATTTATTTGTTGTATAAATATTATAAAAAATACCATGATTTAGGAAATATTTTTATCTTTCTAATTAATATTTATAGTCTAAAAGATAACTTATATAACCCCATGTAAAAATTAATTTACTAAATGATATTTGTTTTTGTCATTTTTGCCTTTACTTTAAGTTAATTAATCTAAAGTGTCATTATCACTCCCATGTGGCTCAATGGGGTCTCAAAATCGACCCAAAGGTTCCCATGGTCGTAAATTACTCAACCAATAAGGTGTGGACAAGTGTTAAGGTAATTTTTAATTATTATAATATTCTTTTTACCTTGAATTACCCTATTTACCTTTAACCGCAATAAATAAAAGTCAAAAGTTACTATTCAACAAAAAATTATTTTCATCTTATTGAACATAATTTTACTTACTAATAATAACCATGTATGTTGGATTTTCTAAATTCAATTCACAGAAGTGGTAAAATTTCATTTAAATGAAAAAGTCAGTTTTTTTAATTACAACTAAGTGGTTTCACTATTCATCAAAATTGAAGTTTTTCAGAAAAGTACCAAAAATTCAGCCTAAGATATATTTGATATTATTAATTAAAAAATGATGTCTATTTTACCATATTATAAACATAGAATTTGAGTTAATTAATTTTAAATTAATTCCCATTGTCAAAACAACTAGCGTGTTTTTAAGAAACAATAACTATCAAAAGATTGATACTTGTTTATGTCCAATTTCAAAGTGAAATTAATTACGATAAACAAAATTGGATTAAATGGTAAAAATATATTCTAATTACACTTTAAAACCAATTAAAAATATAATCTAACCATATAAATGAATTATATTAAAAGTCACTTTTAAATTAAAATACATTATTTTTCACTATTCATTAAAAAATGAACTTTATCAGAAAAATACCAAAAATTCACCCAAAGTAAATTTTTATGTCCCAAATATAAAGACTAATTTTAATTTGGTCAAATAGAACTTATAAAAATGACCAAAACTAGAATTAAATAGGGTTCTCCATCAAAAGCCGGTAAATGGACCTTTTACTGAATATTAGAGTATTAATGCTTAAAATTAGATTCATTCATATTTTAAGCCCCTAACTTTTATTGGATAAATGTAAAAACATTTAAAAAAATGTATAATCATATTTTAGTTAGTTCTATTAATTCCCACCAATAAAATGGCTAGGCGTTAACTACCATATAAAATAATAATATTATATTATTAGTGTGCAACGTAAGATTTCAAAGAAACTCGTTGTTGTGTATCGGGTACGCCATCAAACATAGAAACCCCTTTAAAGTAAAATTAATATTTAATTCTAAAAATATTAATGAAAAATATAATGTATTATTTCTTTCTTTACCCGGGATGTTACACTTTGAGTTCCATCCATTCATAAAAACAAAAAATCATTGTGTGGGAAATAATAATAAGAGTGGGAAAACCACATAATCTAGTATGATTAATTACAAAATTTCAATATATGAAACCTTATGTTCAACAAAGGTTATTCGTGACCATTGATGAAACTATAGGATTTTAACATATTATAGACACCATAGATGAACATAAATTTATATTATATTATTTTAGATGGATATTCAGAACATTAAAAATTTAAATACTCAAAGACTATAATAGTTTCATGTCTTTGGGAATATTTAAATAAATATTCTATCTTTGTGAAATATATTCAACTTATCCCATAATGATATTACTCTTTATTACTCTGACTTAAATCCTTTCTTCATTACCTGAGGAAAGAAAACATAACAATGGGGTGAAATCAGATTCTATGTAAGGGTTAAAGGGAGATACATAAGAATAACCAGAAAATAAGTGCATGAGAGGATGATCATAACATTATAAGATCATACCCTACATATAAAATGTTACAATCCAGAGTCTTGGAATAAATATTGGTAGTACATAAGACATTAATCATAATATTATAAAGAGAAAATCCAAGAACTCGTAACATAGGAATAAGAAATAGAATTTCTAGAATACACATAAGCATGTAAAATCATTCCTTATATGTCAAGACTCATTGTAAAAATTTATCAGGGAACTTCATGGTGCCTAAAACTCTTAGTTGAGACTCACCACCATCCCCAGTTGCATCCCTTTCTATATAGTGTAATGAGTTCACACCCCAAAATATCTTAGTAGTCATTATTCACTCCCAAGACCATCTTAGTAGTCAATAATCACTCCCAAGACTAGCTTAGTAGACCATGATCACTCCCAACACCATCTTAGTGAACTAATTAATTTACTAAAAGGAGTTCACTCCCCATTACATCCATTCCTATTATATAACATTTAAAACATTACCCAATTAATTTTAGGGAGATATAGGTCCATCCCTTCACATAATGAAATCATGCATAAATGTTTCAAAAGATAAAAAAACATTCATCATATCATGACCTATTGAAATAATTTTGTATTATAAACATGTCATCATATCATATCCTATGGGATAAAGACAAGTTTCATAATAATTTCATCAAAAAATTACCCATGAAAATAGAGGGATATATAATTATATAACCAATGGATGAGAAACATGTTTCATAAACATATAAACCGTTAAAGGGAAATGGGTTTCATAAACATCATTCCATAAAAACATATAGCATTTAGAGAAAGAATATAAAGATAACAATTGGTTCATATACCCAATAAGGAATTATTAACACCACCATATTTCATATTAATTGGGAAATAATTTTGAGAGATATTTTAAAAACATTTATTGAGTAAAATATCTGTTCTTCTTTAAAAAATGCTTCTCAAAACATTTAATCATTTTTATAAACATTTTCTTTAAAAATAAGCCGGAAAAAATATAATTCCAACATGAAAAAAATTAAAAAAAACATTTTTTCTTCAAAACATATAAAGGAATCTTGAAAAAATATGGGAAAACATTTTCCATGAAAATATATAAAGGATTCTTGAAAACAGTTTGAAAACCATTTTCCATGAAAACATATAAAGGAATCATGAAATTTTTTTCAAAACATTTTAACCTTCAAAAAATATAAAGGAATAAATAAAAATATTTCAAACTATTTTTAAAGATATAAAATTTATTAAAGCCATTTTCCTTGAACACTTATAAAAAAGGCTTGAAATCATGTTGAAAACCTTTTTCATTGAAAAATTTTACTGGAATATTGAATAAATTTTAAAATCCATTTTCATTGAAAATATATTGGAATCCATGCAAAAAATATTTGAATATATGAAATCATTTTTAAAATATTTCTCTTTAAAAATTATCTTAAAAGATCATTTAAAATATTTTGATTTTTTTAGAAAACATTATTTTGAAAGAACACATATTGCCGACCTAGGACAAAAATAAGTTCATATTTTCAAAGAAATGTTATCTAAATTATCATAAGTACAAAAGAGTGGTAAACTGGTATCAATAGTTTAATATACCATGACTAAATAGAGGATAATAAAATCAATGAGAGTTCTTGATAGATGGATCATGATATTTCATCAATGGAAGCGTAATTGTATACTATCTTGATAACGATGAGACTGTAGCAATAAAATATTACCTCCTCAATAACATCGAATCATAATACTCATTGGAGAATTAAATTCATATAATCTTAAAATAAAATTAATATAATGGTATTCATGTTAAAACATTTCAAATAATTGTATATACTCCTTGTAAAATATTATAGTTTCATAACATAACATGTGTCACAAAAAAGGAAAATTGAGAAAAAATTCCCTCACTCTTTTGGTAACATTTGAATTGTAAAACTCTATGAAATTTAAATCATTAAATGGATTTTTAAATACCCATAAATATAAGGATAATAATTCATATAATACATTCATGGGATGTATATACACTAAAAAAATGAAACGAGTGGTGAATGTATCATAAGTCTCGAAGAAATAAAAGTGAGACTAGAAATCCCCTAATAAATTGAGTAACATTTGAATCACGTGATCTTTTAAAGAATAACATCAACTGAAACTTATAATATAATTAAGTAAAGAAATATCATGATATAAAATTACATATATAAGTATACAAACCACATAGAATTAATATGTGGTGAATATAGCGTATATATCACAGAAATAATAGTGAGATAAGAAAACCATTTTTGTAAGTCTTATCTTTCATCATATATAGAAAAACATCATATATAATAAATATATGTTTATTATAAATATAACATAGAACTGTATTCTTATATATCATTTCATATATGATTTTATTATGACTTTATATTACCCATTTTTAACAATTTCATGTCAACGTTATGTTTCAGGTAATAACAACTTTATTATTCATATATGTTTTTAATATTTATTATTTATTCATATACATATATCATTATTTAATTATTAAATTAATTTAAAACAAGATATTATTATATATATACATTATATTTTTTATTTTTAATAATATATGAAATATAGAAATGTGAAATGGAATACATTTTTCATAGAGACAGTAGGCTGTATGTAAACATGAATGTTGTTTATGTTTTGTTTCTATACTGAGAGAATGAAAGTAAATGAAATATAAAAATATTATCATTATAGTACAATTATCATTTCATATATATCATATAGATTTACTAAACCCATCCTTAATAAATAAAATATAAATTGTGAATGAATAACATCACTTTAAGGAGGCGATAGTCCAGAAGTCCACATATGAAGATATCATATTCCCATATAATGGAATGTAGGAAGTTATGTGTTATATAATAATTAAATAATCATAAATAAATAATTGATATCATAAGTATCATATAGGAACATTAATTCCACATTTATTACCGACCTTTAATGGTGGTAATGTAATAATGAACGACCTTAGTTCATGAGGTAGTAGTCCTCCATACAAATGAATGAAGATTGTGTATCCCATTTACTAGAATTGTGTGTATGTGTAGATAAAAACCAAAATATAATAATTTCTATCTATATTTACTACATTGAGGATGTTATATAATAATAAAATATGAATAATTGAAGATGTGGATAAACAATTAAAACAAAATTGCTCATTGAAAAATTTTACCTCTTCTTTGGGTAATTTTATTTGGTTCGCACCAAAGGACATACTTGGAGGGATTTCAGAAAAAAAGTGATACCAACTGGTTGAAGGGTGGGATGTTTGGAAAATATTTTTGAAGGAGTTTTCTAATAAAAGTGTCATGATATGGTTAAATGAAAGAGGGTGGGTGTTTAGTCCCGTTTTTATAGTGTAAGGGGAGTGGAACTCTTATAATTAAAAAAGGTAAACACTATTTAGAGGTCTCCCCTACATAATTTTCCACCAATAAAGGTTCATTTTATATAGAAGTGAGGATATGGTCAATATATGGCTATAAAATGGATTTTTTACACGTTTCTAGGTTTTTTGGCCACTTATTTTAATGGTTACAACTAAGTAAACTCATTTAGAACTTAACCACTATAAATAATTTTAATTAAATTCAACAATATTTTTGGTAAAAAACAATTGTGACCATACAAAAAATTATAAATTATTCTGATTCAAAATATTGAATCCATTTTTCCAAATTCTAATAACTAAGTGGTAGAAGTTATTATAAAATTAATCCCATAGATGGGACGAAATGATGGGTTTATATTGTGATAAAGTACAAAAATTTAGAATGATTTTATATTCAATATCAATGTGGAATTGATTCCAAGGAGCTAAATTGTATTAATATATGAAATATTTATCTAAATACTCATTAAAAAATTAAAATAATATTTAACTATATATATAAATTAGATTAAAATGTAGTTTTTAATTAAAATATAGTATTTTTCACTATTAAAAAAATGGAACTTCTCTGAAAAATACCAAAAATATACCCAATGTTGAAATTTATATTTCAATAATCAAGAATATTATGTCCAAAAAAATATATAAATAACAAAAATTAAATTTAAAATAGGATCCCAATTAAAAGTTGATAAAATTACCTTTTATAGAAAATATCATTTATTATACATAAAATTGGATTTATTCGTATCTCCTGTATAGAAAACAAATAAGAAAAAAGTTAAATGGTTTACTGAATAATATATATATATATATATATATCATTAAAACAAATTAAAAAAATTACTTAGTTAATTTGATGATATAAAATGTGTTTTCTTATAAAAATATATTTTTCCAGCAAAAGATTTCCTAAATTTTCAAAAGGGTTTTATTTTCATTTCTACATAATTAGTCACCTAATAATATTTATTATATACATTTTCAAACCATATTTTTATGATTTCATTAATCATATTCATAACTAGTATTCCAATGGCTTAGTGACAATTATAATTATATTTTAATAATAATAATAATAATAGAATGTTTTAGTTTAGTAAAACAAGGTCGTTCATGTAACACAAGATACAGAAAAAAATCGCCATTGTATATAAAAAAACATAATAATTATGTTTCATGTATTAAAATCTAATCTATTTTTTTGATTCTAGTGCAAGATTAACTTGGTGTTGTGTGAAATTATGACCAAATTTAGTGCTTTCATGTTACACAATCTATATTTTGTGTGTGTGTAATTAAAAATTTAATTTTAATAAATTATTTGAAAAAAATATTCCTTAAAATCTTTTGATGTTACATTATACCCCCCCTTAAAATGATTTTTCCCTTGAAATTCATCTAGGTTTTAAAATGATTAATAATTGGATGTTCCATTAATAGAAACCCACATCATAGAAATGAAAAGAAAAAATCATATGAAAAAATGTGGAACCATAATGGATACTTAAAGTAACCCATAATTTGATTTCCAGGTAGGATAACATAGGTGGAAATTGAAAACATGGACATTTAAGAGAAATATAACATTCAAGTTTTGATGGAGAATGACAGAGAACATGTATAGGATAAATTAAAAATCACAATTTTATAACCCAAAGAGGCCTGAAAGCATCATTGATATCATTAAAATTGGGATAATGATATTTTTTAAGACCCTTTTCAAAATTTTGAAAAAAATTTATGAGAAGATATACTTACTTCACTTCATTCCATTTAATATTCTCAATATCACCCTTTTTTTGTCTCTTAACCAATTACCACTTGTTCTCTTACTTCAAAAATAATAGTGAATTCACTATTCATATAGAACTAACGGATCACAAGATCAATATATACATAGATAAGTCATTCCATCTATCTTTAGATATCATCACAGGAAATGGTTGCACATACTATCCAATACACATAAATCATCAAATGGAGAGACAATAATTCAATCACTTAAACCTCCACTAATGATTAATATAAAACATTCCATAAATGTTCAACCTTGTAACCCTTCCAAAAGATAAAAATACAAAACATTCAATGGAAGGTCACTAAAGTTTTCAAAATTTGTATAACATTGATCCACCATATATCACAATATACCTCTTGGTTTTCATATACCAAAAAAGTGAATAACTTCATCATGTATTCTCTTAAAACATAGAAATATCCTGAATTGACACAATTATTTATCGAAAACATTAATGATTTGTTATTATAAAGACTATGATATTTATTCTATAAATCTAAAAATTCTATAAACATCATCAATAATATCATTAACCACTTCATCAACAAATCTGTTATCGATTCTGAAGTATTTAAAGGCATCCAATTTACCTATTAATATCATAATTTTCATTATTAAAACATCATTATCTCAGTACTAAGAACATATTAAGGGTTATATTTCCCTAAATCATGTGTTTTCCATGAATATATAACCTTTCCATTAAATCAATTTTCTAGTACTTCATAATCATTTAACATATTCTTATTAATCTTTAGTGAAAAAACATAAACTAAAAAATCTTTATATATTTAATAATTCTTGAATCCAAATATATAAATAATTTAGTACTTCCACTTTAATGATTGGCGTAAAAAGATACTACTTCACTTTAGATGTAAATTATTATGTGAGGGTATTGAGTTGGGTAATTCCCATGTTCTCAATATATAAGACCTTAAACCCCTTGTTAATTTTTTACCCCATGACCCCTTTTACACAATGATAACAAATTCCCCTCCATTTTAGGTTTTCTCCTTGGTTATTAATCCCTTATCCTTGACATATAGAAATCTAAATCTTAATTTCTAGTTTTAAATTCCTATAATAACATTCATAAAATCTAATATTCTTATAATTTGATGTTTTGGGAATATCATAGAAGCTCACATTGTTAATCACATAATGTGATAATTGATTTGGGATAATCTCAATTTATTTCCCAATATTAATCATCCATATTAGTTTATCTTATTCACTAAATTGTTCATCAAATATCCTGTTAACATGATTATATTAGGTTCCATCCATATACTAAAACCAAAATCATAATGTGAGGAACACTATAAATTTTTTAAAACCATATAATCATGAAAACTCACATTGAGGATGTCTAAATTTTGACACCTTATTTAATCTATG
Organism: Viscum album; assembly: GCA_963277665.1. Lineage (NCBI taxonomy): Eukaryota > Viridiplantae > Streptophyta > Magnoliopsida > Santalales > Viscaceae > Viscum > Viscum album. Next base: position 966,649,130 of record OY728127.1, read on the forward strand.
GAACATTAGGTCATTAATTTTTATATTCTATTTAAACCATTCATGATAGTTCAGAATGTGTTTGTGAATTTACAAACCATACCCCCTAGGAGTGTCAAACTTGGTGAGCAGTAAGGCCCACTTTTATATAGTAGTTCCCGATCGAGTCTAGATCAATACTGTGTGTTTTGGGTTGTTGACCCTTGGTACATCTATTATTGAGCCACATCCACTTGTAGTATCCCTAATGGGGTGTATTTTTAGGAAACTCCTCACTCTATACTTTACCATAATTCCAAAAAAACTTCCTATAGTTTGAATCACCCTCAGAGTTACCCTTAGATACATCCCAAGATATATCCTTATAAATATCCATAGGGAACTCACTAAATTTTCCTCATACTTCTTTCCAAAGGATGAAAAAACCCTTCATTTGATACAAAATATAGTCACCCATGATTAACATTCATAGACATTCCATTATTTTTTATGGTTATTCAACACATTACCAATGTACATTCCCAAGGACAATAATAGTTCAATTTCTTTAGAAACATTGAAAAATAATCATTTATCATGGTGAAAGATCTTTATCATATCCCAAAAATATCATTCCCTTTAGTACTCCTACTAAAAAACATTCTTAGTAAATAGTGGAAAAAAATATAAGAAATAGGTGAGCTCATATTCTCTACAAGTCATGGGAGATATATAATCATAACATGAGAATAAGAGTATGAGAACATGATCATAAAATTATAAGATCATACCTTTCATATCAAAGGTTATAATAAAGAGTCATTGATTAAATATTGGATTCATAATACATGAATCATAATATAATCAAGATCACATGAAATTAAATCATAACATTAGAATAAGACATGGAATTTGTGTCCTATACATAAAAATTTGAAATAATTCCCTGTAAATAATGGATCATTACCAAAACATATCTGGTCACTTCATGGGGGATACACATATTGGGAATGACACACCACCATATCTAGTTATAGAACATTCCTTATAGTTTAATCTTATCACTCCCCATACCATATTAGTAGTCAAATTTCACACACAAGAACATCTTAGTATACAAGGTTCACTGTAAATACAATATTAGTAGTCAAGATTCACTCCCAATACCATATTATTAGACAAAGTCATTTACAAAACAGAGTTCACTCCCCATTATATCCATGTTAATATTATAAGATATAAATAATCACCTAATGCATTTGAGGGAGACATAGGTCCCATCCATCACATTATGATATCATAGATACTTTATCCACAAGATAAAAAAACATTCATCATATGATATCCCATGAAAAAATGGTATCATAAACATATAATCATATCATATCCTATGGAAAATATAAAAGTTTTCTAATCACTTCATAAAATCAGAAACCATGAAAATAAGTGTTTTTGATGAGATATAACTCATGAAATTGAAACTAGTTTCATAATAATATAATATGTGAATGATAAAAGGGTTTCATAAACATAATTACATCAAAACATATATCATTCAGATAAAGAATATGAAGGGAACCATTGGATCATATCCCCAGTAAATCATGAGTAATCTCGAAAGAGATTTTGTCTTAGATTGAATATAATTTTGAGATATCTTTTAAAATAATTGATGAGTAAAATAGCCTTTATTATTTAAATATTTATATTTTAAATCATAACATGTTTTGAAAAAAAATCATTTCAAAAATCCATGAAAACATATAATAGAATCCTAAATACATTTTGATATACTTTTTATATTAATATTTATAAAGGATTATTGAAAACATTTTGAAAACAATTTCCCTTAAAATCAAATAAAAGAAGATTGAAAACATTTTGAAAACATTTTTCCTTGAAAATTTATAATGGAAACATGAAAATATATTGAAGTACTATTTCCATGAAAACTTATAAAGTAAAATTTAAAACAATTTGAACACCTCTTTCCTTAAAATAAATATTAATGGTGGTTGAAAAAAAATTTAAATATTTTTCCATTACATTTATAAATGAATCCTTAAAATCATTTAAAACAGTTTTTAAACATACATAATTTTTGAAAATAATTTTATTTTAAAACTTATAAAGGAATCATGTAAAAATTTTGTAATCCTTTTTCCATTAAAAAGGTAATGGAAGCTTGAAAACGTTTTTAAATTCATTTTCTTAAAAAAAAATTGATTTGAAATCATATAAAATAATCCTTCAATATCATAAAAAAAATCATAAAATCCTTTTATATGAGATTGATATTAAAATATCATTTTAAATAAATTTGAAAACATTTATATAAAATAATTTTTTTAAAGATCATAGATTACTAGATGAAGAGAGAAATAAGGTTATATTTTAAACAAAACATTTTATTAATGATAAATAGAACTCAATAGTGTAAAATGGTACAAAACGTGAAGATATCCTGAATAAATAGAGGATATGAAAATTATTGAGATATGGATCATAATATTTCATTAATAGAATCATAATTTTTTATAATTCTGATAACAATGAGATTGTAGCAATAAAAGCTTACCACCTTAGTAACTTCAAATAATAATCCTCATGAGATGATGAAATTAAAAAAATGATAAAATATAATGAAAATAATGTAATCCATTATATATAATTCCAAAACCCATTATATAAAACATGTAAATGAATATTGGTTCATAACATAACATGTGTCTCAAAGAAGGAAAATTGATAGAAATGTAACTTACAGTTTTGATAACATTTGAATTATAAAACACCATAAAATATAAAAAAACAATTTTATATATGGATACCAATAAATATAATCATAAGAATCAATGAATAATGTCATGGGATGGGTGTTATATACACTAAAAAAAAGAAATGAGTCTTGAATATGGGATAAGACTCATAGAAATAAAAGCGAGACTAAAAATTCCCTAAATACATGAGTAACTATTGAATCATGAGATCGATGAAATAATAACATCGATTTAAAATTTTAATATAAAGAAATAATATAACTCATGATATAAAATTTCATAGGGAAGAATATATATAATTAAAAAATAAGTAGTGAATATAGCATATATCACACCAAAATGAACGTGAGACGAGAAACCCCTTACCTTATGTTTCAATTTCTTCATACACATTCAATACTCATCTATATTAAATATTATTTTATTATAAATATACCAAAGAACCATATTATTAAATATAATTCAATATATTATATTATTATGACTTTATATTACCAGTTCATTAATAATTTCATGTTAATGTTATGTTTCAGGTTATAACTACTTTGTTTTTCAAATATATTTTCACTTGTTATCCTTGATCTGAATATATAGATCATGATTTAAATATTTGAATAATTTAAAACATTTTATAAATATCATATATATTTAGTACATAATTTTTAAAAATAACCTGTATGATATAGATATATGAAATGAAATACACCATTCATTAAGACAGTAAGCCATAAGTACGCATGAATGTTGTTTATGTTTTCTTGTTGTATTGGATGAATTACATTAAATGATATATATATATATTATCATTATATTAAAATTATTATTTCAAATATATTATATAATTTTACAATAACTACCCTTAATATATTATATGTAATGTGTAAATGAATAGTATATCTTTGAGGAGGCATTAGTCCACACTTCCACAAACGAAGTTATCATATTCCCACAAAATGGAATGTATGAACGAACATGTTATATAATAATTTAAAAAGAAAAAAATACATTATAAATATCATAAATATCATATAAAAATAGTAATTATATAATTATTACCAAACATTAATGGTGGTATTGGAAGAAATAATTGCACCAGGATGTGAGGTGGTAGTTCACCGTACAAGCATGAACAGTGACTGCATATCCTATTTTAGGAAAAATATGTGTACTTTTAGGAAAAAACCATAACATAACAACATATCAATTTATTTAGGATACTAATTTTATTCTATAAACATGAAATAATAATAATTTAATGGTTTGAGAAAGAAATAAAATAGAAGTTCTCATTGAAGTATGTAACCTCTTCTTTGGGTAATTCCTTTTACTTTTCACCATAGGTATTTATTGTTCCAATTTATTCCCAAAGTGAGGCCTATAGAGTTAATTTAGGTAATTTTGGAGGATATTTGGAAAGGTTTCTTCTAAGACAATGGTCTTGATAGGTGTGAAGAAGTTAGGGGGTGGTGAGTTCACATTTTTATAGTGGATGAGGAGTGGAATTCTTATTATAGTAAAAAGGTAAACAATATTGAGTGTTACACCATACATCATGTGCCTCCAATAAAGGAATTTTTTTGAGAAAAACGAAGAAAAATAATAATTAGGTCTATATAATATCTTTTTTAAATGTGTCTAGGTTATTTGGATGCCTATGTTAAATAATAACTACTAAGTAAACATGTTTTTAACTTAATTGTTGTATTTAAATTTAATTACAATCATTAATATTTTTTTATCAAAACATAACTTCAAAATAATATAAATGAAAAATTATGATGATTCAAAATATTTAATGATTTTTTATAAATTATAATCATATAATTTGACGAAATTAATTTGCAATTAATCCCACATATGGGACAAAACAATGTGTTTTTAAAGGGAAAAAGTTCAGAAGTGTAAAATGTGATTATAGTTAGTTTTAATATAAAATTCAATCAAAAGAACTAAATTTTAATAGTAAATTTATTATTGATATAAATATATTTAAAAAAAATTAAAATATTATTTAACTACATAAAAAAAATAAATGAAAATGAAATTTACAATTAAAATTTAGTTTTTTTCACTATTTATAAATAAATGGGAGTTCTCATAAAAATACCAAAAATTAACCAAAAAAATTATGATATCGTGATTAAATAAATAAAGTTCATTTCATTAAATAAATATTATAAAATAATCAAAAAATATATTTATAATAGTTTTTTAATTAAAAGGTGTTAAAATTACCTGTTATAGAAAATATATATATTTATACGTAAAATTTGATTTATTTTTATCTCTTGTCTAAAAAAACATAAGTTGATTGTTAAATAATAAAATTAATATATATATATATAAATCATTAAAATATTTTATTAAAATAGTATTAATTAATTTATTAAGGTAAAACAAAATTGATTTCATAAATATTGTTTTTTGAGGAAAATGTTTCCTATAATTAAAAAGGGTTTTATTTTCATTTCTAATTAATTGGACACCAAATAATATTTCCTAAATAAATATAAAAAACCTATTTTCATAATATATTTAATCCTATTCATAAACTCCATTCATATGTCTTGGTGAAAATTTTAATAATATATTAATAATAATATTAATAGTTCATTGTACCTTTGTAAAACAATGTCTTGTATGTATTACAAGCTATTGAAGAAACTAGAATTTTTTTGTAACACACAAAAAAATTGTGTTGCATGTATCTAAATATAATATAATTTTTGTGTGTATCATATGATTAAATTGGTGTTTTGTAAAAGGTAAACAAAACAAATTTCTTTCTTATAACACAAGATATATTTAGTGTTGTGTGAAATTGAAAATATTGAAATGAAAAAATTAATTAATAATAACAATTCACCCAATCATAATATGTTATACCTAAACATACCATTATTGTTCTTACTAAGGTTTTCTCATCTTAATTTCCTAATGTTAACTAAACCTTGTTCTGATAACAGCTATAACGATCCTTTTCAATCAAACATTGATATTATATCAAAATAAGTGAATATTTATTTCAAAACATAATAAAACCACCCCAGAACTATATGGGTTTAGTGTGTTTGGAATCTCGAAATCATAAACTCTAGTTTATAAAACATATAAACTATAAAGACCTAGAAATTTCAAGGAAATTTTTTTCTTAATTTCTTTGGAATTTTACGAGACTGCGGCTTCGGACTTCACCTGATTCCGAGGCCCGGTGTGCCCGGAATCAAGTTCCAAAGTTTAGCTCGGGTACGTTCAATGAACAAACGAGCGTGTTTTTCTATCTTTTGAACCGGTGCTCAGAATCGAAATCTGAGGACACTGATGAAACCGCAGCACCGGTAATTTCTTAGGAACACCTTTTCCGATGGTGCGTTTTCTTGGAAGGAGTTGTTTAATTTTTGAGATTAAATAGTGAAGTAAATAAAATTTGTGGAACAAATTTTACTTATAACCATGAGTGGAAGTTGGGGAACTAACCAAGTGATAATAAAGGTGAGGTGGGGCCCACACGAACCCCACCCCTTCAAATTCCCTAACCCCCTTAACTATTCCCCTTAAAACCCCCTTGTATTAAATTATGTGACTTCCTTTCACAATAAATCATGCCTATGCCTAAATTAATTGAGAGTTATGAATTTGAATTTTAAAAATTTAAATGCATGGCATGTTATAATAAAATAATAATAACACTTATTTTATTTTGGGGGGGGGGTTGTTTTTTTGTGTTGGGATTTTGAGAGAGGGAGTGATCTTTCCTCTGAAGAAGTTCATCTTCCTAATTGAAGAACGCGAAGAATGCAACTCTCCGAAGAAGAACACCGACACCGAAGAGCAGCGATGTATCCCTTTCTTCCTTCTATGCGACAAGAGGGGAGGCATCACATCTTTGGGTACACTTTGGCGACGTCGGGCCTTCCAAGACCTTCGACGAAGAATGCTTCCCAGATCTCCATCAAAGGAGGAGACACCGCCGTGGGAAAACCGCAAACGACGACATCACCTTCCGACGTCAACAAACGACGCTACCCCTCCACAGATCCATCGAGGGATCACATCACGAGGTAGGGTCTTGGGGTCCCTACAGAGTATCGTATACTCACCCCTGCATGGGCTATGCCCGCACCTCATTGTGTTTGTTGCAGAAGACGGGCAACGCTGAAAGAGGCCGAGTGTTCGAGGACTGGACGGTACCCGGAGGTGGACCTCACGACAAGTCAGTATTCGGAGGTGGACTTCACAATGACACGATACTCAGAGGAGGTTGATGGGAGAGAGCGTTGTGGAGGCTATCTGTACCTACCCTTCAGGTAGGATCCGTGGTGGATGATCCAGGAGCTGCGCTATCTGTACCTACCCTTTAGGTAGGATCTGAGGTGGACGACCTAGGAGCTGCTTCTATTCTTCCAGTTGCTTGTCCTTTCTGTTGTACTTTCGTTCAGTTGTAGCTGTACTTTCGGTTGGGTTTGTATTCTGGCCCATTTACTTTTTAGCACTTCTTTTGTACTTAGTGTATTACTTCTTCTTGTACTCTATGGTGTTTTGTTTACTTTTATAAAGGAAATTCCTTCCTAGTTATCGTGATTTACGCCTTTGGTGCTAGTCGCCAGCCCCTGGCCTATGGAAGGCGGGCTTGGGGTAGTCACGGCACGGGCCCCGAGGACGGGTCGAGAAAAATTGGTATCAGAGGAGTCGGTTCTACCACAGAACTTAGGACTCTGATATTTTCTTTCTGTGAAACAATAGTGTTAAGGGTACTAAGTGTGGATTTCAGTTCAGGGAGTCCAGTGCTGGTGCGGCGGCCGACGTATCCGTACACCAGGACCCTGACTACTGATTTCTGACTTAGTGCACGAAAACACTGATTGCATGTGTGTTTCAAAAGTTTTCTTTAAGTCAGCTCAAACCAGGTCATCTCACCAGGTTTAAATTGTTTGACCGTGTCACATCTGTTCAGGATGTCTCCACGTAGACAGTCAGTTGGAGTTCTGAGATAGTACACGATGACGGCCCACCGAGTGACGAGGCTCCGGTGCGTGGCCCTTTTTACTATATTGGCAACCTCGAGTGGTGTACCAGCAGCACCGCCACCAGTTGGGAAGCAGATTCCACCAGCCATACTAGCGAACTGTGCACGTTGGCAGAGTGTATTACACGAGTTCCAGCAGTAGAGGCCTCCGAGGTTACGAGACGAGGCAGATTCCCAGACAGCAGACCACTGGCTCGAGGTGATTGCTAGAGTTTTCCTCCTAGCTGAGAAATCAGTAGAGTGATGGTAGACTTGGCTACTAGTGTTTTCCAGTGAATGGCCATGAGGATGGTCCACATAGTGATGAGGTTTCGGTACGTGGACCGATGCCTAAGATATTGCCTTTGGGTAGTGTGTCAGCTATACATCACTACCTGTTGGTCAGCAGTTACAACTGGTGGTACCGGTAGGTGACACATGTAGGCTTACTGCCTTAAACGTGTTCCAACATCAGATACCCTCAAGTTATGAGGCGAACCTGACTCACAGGCAGTTGAGGACTGTCTTGAGGATGTGTCTTATAGTTTTCTAGAGCTTATACAGCTTCGGCAGGATGACGTGTCGGTAGCTGAGAATTCATCGAGGCGTACCGAACATTCCGGGTACTCGATGAATATGATGAGATCGGTGCTTCAGGGCTCGGACTTCCGAGCGAGGTATATTTAAGGACATCTGAGCCATAAACTTTTCTCTATGCATTCCTACTTATACTAGGGTGCTAGAAAGAACATTTGTGGTTGAGAATTATCTTGATAAATGGATGCAGTCAGTGAAGGTTAGAAGTGGGAAAGTAGGAAACTGGCGCCAGTCTCCGAGACTTGGGCGTGTAAAATGTTTCAAGTATTGGAAATGTTAAGCACAGATTAATCTACAGAGTAGCAGACATGGAGGCAGAGCTAGGAGAGCAGCATGAGGTGGTGTACATTTCAACATGTTACAACCACCCGCCTTTGTTGTCCCCTCCAGGCTCAGGGAGATGGAGGGCAGGGGAAGAGAGTAGCTGCATGCGGTCAAAGAGTGTGACCCAATGACTCTAAAAATGATTCAAGGGATAGTCAGTTTCCACTACTAGCTATCATAGTAACAGACGTTGATATGAATCATTCCTTCCTTCCACAAATCATGTCCCAGGCCTGGAGTTTCTGGAAATCCGTAGACTTGACCCTCACGTCTGGGGATACCTTTGGGAGGATACTCGATAATCACGCTTATGCCGACAGTGTGATCTGACCCACGAAGTGAGAGTTTCGGTTTGAATCTCTTGGTGGTATCGTTGAGGCCTTACGATGTTGGTCTGAGTATGGATTGGATCCACAGTTCATACAAAGGATTGATTGTATTAGGAAAAAAAGTTGTGGTTTATCTACAACGTTGGGGTGGGGTTTTCCTTGGTCAACGAAAAGGAAAACCCAGGAAGCACAGGATGGAATCCTGCATAAGAGGGTGCATTCAATCACTCAGGAGATGGCCAAACTTACCTTTGAGCCAGAATTCTCCAGAGTTGCGGCACCACTTCCAGCAGAGCTTTTAGGAGCTGGGTTGAATAGTGCACCCAACCTGTGGGCGTTGGTTACATAGTTCACTACGACGCATTAAGGACCGGACTTGGGTGTGTCGTGATGTAGGAGTGGGCAGTAATCGCCTATGGATCACGACATATGAGACTGCACAGAGCTGATAGGAAGCCTCTAGAGTTCGAGGATGACGAATACGTCCTTATACGGGTCTCACCTCGACGAGGTTTACGGAGATGTGGCCGAGGCGGAAAGTAATCTCTGAGGTTTAGCGGACCTTTTCAGGTCCTCAGGAGTTTAGGCGAGGTGGCTTACCATTTGAACCATTCACATCAGTTGCACCAGGTGCATGACGACTTCCACGTATCTCAGCTGGGGAGATACATGCTTGACCCAACACACATCATTGACCATGGGTAGTTGGATGTCGATGATGGGGCGACATTCACAGAGGTTCTAGTGGAGAATGAGGATCAACAGGAGCAGGTCCTACGTGTATGGTCGATTCCTCAGGTGCGCTTTCACTGGCAGCTCAGGAACCTCCAGGAGAGCACATGGGAGAGGGGGGCTCAGTTGCGTGCTCAGTACTACTTTTTTCTCCCTAGTTTGTGGTATAGATTTTCAGGGATGTAAAGCCCTGAGGTGGGAGTAATGTAAAGACCCGGAAATTTCAAGGAATTTTTTTTCTTAATTTCTTTGGAATTTTACGAGACTGCAGATTCTGACGGCACCTGATTCCAAGGTCCAGTGTGCCTGGAATCAAGTTACTAATTTTAGCTTAGGTACGTTCAGTGAACGAAAGAGCGGATTTTTCTAACTTTTGAACCGGTGCTCGGAATCGAAATCTGAGGGCACCGATGAAATTGCAGCTCCTGTAATTGCTTAGGAACACCTTTTCTGATGGTGTGTTTGCTCGGAAGGAGTTGTTTAATTTTTGAGATTAAATGGTGAAGTAAATAAAATTTGTGGAACAAATTTTACTTCTAACATGTGTGGAAGTTGGGGAACTAACCAAGTGAGAATAAAGGTGAGGTGGGGGCCACACGAACCCCACCCCTTCAAATTCCCTAACCCTCTTAACTCTTCCCCTTAAATCCCCCTTGTATTAAATGATGTGACTTCCTTTCATATTAAATCATGCCTATTCTTAAATTAATTGAGAGTTATGCATTTGAATTTTAAAAATTTAAATGCATGGCAGGTTATAATAAAATAAGAATAACACTTATTTTATTTGGGGGGGGGGGTTGTTTTGTTGTGTTGGGATTTTGAGAGAGGGAGTGATCTTTCCTCTGAAGAAGTTCATCTTCCTCGTTGAAGAACGCGAAGAACGCAACTCTCCGACAAAGAACTCCGACACCAAAGAGCGGCGACGTATCCTTTTCTTCCTTCTCTACGACAAGAGGGGAGGCATCACATCTTTGGGTACACTTTGGCGACGTCGGGCCTTCCAAGACCTTCGATGAAGAACGCTTCCCGAATCTCCATCAAAGGAGGAGACACCGCTGTGGGAAAACTGCAAACAACGACGTCACCTTCCGACGTCAATGAACGACGCTACCTCTCCGCAGATCCATCGAGGGATCACATCACGAGGTAGGGGTTAATTTCTTGTTTGTGAATATTTTCCTTTCCGTTCATCGTATTATTCTTGCGCCGCCTGTTATCATTATAACGGGAGGAGGTCCGACCACACGAACATGACCGACTCTTCTCCCCCTTTGATTTTGTGTTTGTCACGGCATGAACAAGGGCACACGGTGCAACGACACCACGTGGAAACAAGAAGAATGCGGCGAAGAAGCATGGCACCGTCGGACCGCGCCGTTGAGGCCGAATGAAATCGTGGTCAGAGTCGAGGCCACAGAGGGGTTTCGAAGAGGCCACGGTTTGTTTATTTGATGTGAGGATCGACGGGCGATGATGGAACCAGCCGTAGAGGCGTTTTGAAGACTTCACAGTGAAAAGAAGGTCTCGGGAGGACCGCTGGCGAAGATCACAATCAAAACGAACCACCGGAGCACGTCCGGTGGTCCGCGGAAGATCCTGCCGGCGCGCCACCCGGAGGGTCCGCTGCGGCTTCAACCACGGCGGAAGGAGACGGTCCCGCGGCCATGCGGGACCAGGGGGAGACCGGGGGTCTTAACCCCCGGCTATCAAAGGGAGTGGCCCCCATGTGGGGGGCCGCATGCCCCCCCTTTTCCGCGAGAGCTCGGCCGAGCTGAGCTGTCTGGCCACGCGGGCCGCGCCCTAGTGGGCCAGACCCGAACCCAGGTCGGGTCAACCCGGTTTGGGCCAACTCAGGGGGTCTCGGGCCGGGTCGGACCGGGCCCGAACCCCCTATTTTCGGGCAGTTTTTGTTCAAACGCTCTTAACTTCTGCAACAGACCTCCAATCGACGCACCGTCAGTTGAGATGCGATCCTTGGATTGAGACGGTCGATTCAGTATATTACAGTGAAAGTTTCAGAGAAGTTTGTGTATGGTCGGGTTGGTTTGAACACGAAACCAATTGGGCCCTCGGAGCGGAAACACTTATAACATGAGCTCCGTACGTCCGATTGACGTGCCGTTAACTTTGTTAGATTCCTCTTGATGAGATGAAACTTTTTTCATAATTCGCCTAAGGATTGGACGCAGTTGGATAGTGGCTGGGTTGGATTGATCCTAAAGTCCAACCGGGCCCCTAGAACGGAAAAGCTGATAACTTTCAGAATGGAAGTCCGTTTGTTGAACCGTCAGTGGCGTTGGTGATCACGTTGAGAAACAGTCCCTATGAGTATACCCTATGTGTTTTCAGGGTACAGTTAAGATATGGTCGGTTTGGTTCGTACACGAAACCAACCGGGCCCCTGGGACGAAAAGGCTAATAACTCACAGACCGGGCGTCTGATTGACGCGCCATCTGTTGCGTTGAGACCCCTATGACAAGGCGGTCCTTTGAGATACTTCTTCGTGGAACTTTGTGATACTTGGAGTATCAAACTGTAGCTTGTGGAGCGGACCCTCCCCGAGACGAGCGCACGGAGTACGGAGACCATGTAGCCAGCTGAGACCTGACGACCGCTTGATCGACTCGACTTGGAGTGAGTCGACTAGCCTAGTAGAAGGAGAACTACTATGTTTGGGTGTAGACCCATGGCAGACGGAGCTCTTGGTAGCAGGAAGAAGACCCGCGGTACTCGACAGGAGGAGTACCTCTGTAGGCTATGAGGGGGAGCACTACTGTGTGAGGTGGAAGACCCATGGTGGAGGAGCACTACTTTGTGAGGTGGCAGACCCGCGGTACTCAATAGGAGGAGTACCTCAGCAGTCTTAGGTTAGTGAGAAGTACCTCGGAGTCGTGACATGATCACTGTACTCGACAGAGAAGGGGCTCTTCAGCAGTTACAGTTTTGATAATGAAAATTCTGGTTTGAGCTGAGTCTATGACCTTTGTGTTTACCTCATGATTGATATGGGTCAGTTGATAACTTAGGTATATGTATGGGCATATACCTAGGTAGTGGTTATCCGTTGATTTCATAACCTTTTTGTTTACTCATGATTGAGATGGGTTACTTGATAACATAGGTATAAGTATGGGCTTATACCTAAGTAAGGGTTATCTATTGAGATCCTTGATTGCGGTTATCTTTATTGGATTTAGTGAGACCTTGAGGGTCTCTGGGTCCCTACTGAGTATCGTATACTCACCCCTGCATGGGATATGCCCGCACCTCATTGTGTTGGTGTCAGATGACGGGCAGCGCTGAGAGAGGCCGAGTGTTCGAGGACTGGACGGTACCCATAGGTGGACCTCCTGACGAGTCCGTATCTGGAGGTGGACTTCACGACGAGACGATACTCGGAGGAGGTTTACGGGTGAGAGAGTTGTGGAGGCTATCTGTACCTACCCTTCAGGTAGGATCCATGGTGGACGATCCAGGAGCTGCGCTATCTGTACCTACCCTTCAGGTAGGATCCGAGGTGGACGACCTAGGAGCTACTTCTATTCTTCCAGTTGCTTGTCCTTTCTGTTGTATTTTCGTTCAGTTGTAGCTGTACTTTCAGTTGGGTTTGAATTCTGTCCCATTTACTTTTCATCACTTCTTTTGTACATAGTGTATTACTTCCGCTTGTACTCTGTGGCATTTTGTTTAATTTTATAAAGGCAATGCCTTCCCATTTATTGTGATTTATGCCTTTGGTGCTAGTCACCATCCCCTAGCCTATGGAAGGCGGGCTTGGGGTAGTCACGGCATGGGCCCCGAGGATGGGTCGTGACATTAACCATATAACTCTTATGCCTTCATAACTAGAACACTTTTTGAAAAATTATACCTAATATCATTGTTCTCATATTGGGAAAATAAACATAAGAAAAGTGAGAGCTTATATTCTTAGTAATGATAAACATGATAGATATCAATAATAACATAATAATAATGAAATAATAACATGAAAATAACATTTTAAAATTATAGCCTTCATATCAAAGATCATAATCCTCAGCGAAAGAACAAATCATAGAAGTACATAAGACATGAGTCTTAAAAGAACAAGAGCCATGAAAGAATAACAAGGGACCAAGACATTAAATTTTGGATTTCACATAAGCTTATAAAATCATTTCCTTAGTAGTCATAAATCTTTTAAAAGAATATAATAGTGGAATTTCTTAACTTCCAAATCCATTGTAGTAGTCAATACTCACTCCCATGTATATCTTTTGGAAAAAGACCCTTATTGAACCAGTTTCACTTCCTGTTCCAGTCCTAACTATCTTATGAGATATAAATCATTATCCAATCAATTGGTAGGGGATATAGGTTCTTAATAACACATACTTTAAACCATACATATGTGTTTCTCAATAACATAAATCATTTATCTTAATAGATCATATGAAAGAAAATGGGTTCCATAAACAATTTATTAAATCATAACCAATTGAATGGAAAGCAGTTTCAGAAATATCATTCCATCATAAAAATATTATATTCAGAGAATGAGTATGGATGATATCCTTGGATAAAATTCTCATTAAAATATAAGTAACAAGAAATAATGTTATCATAGATGGAGAATAATTTTGGAATATCAATTGAAATAATTCTTGAGTAAAAATAATTTCTATTTTGATTTTTTTAAATGTTATGAAATTATAAAATAAAATAATTTATTTGAAAAGAACCTTATATTAATGCAATATAATATTCAATCCATTAAATCACCATGATTTTTTTTAAATTGCACTCATTACATATATGTCAAAAAAACATTCCTTCTCTATTTTTTCAGAAAATCCACCAACATCTTTTTTAGAAAATGAAAAAAATGAATCCCTTAAAACTATTATATAAAGTGTCCATCATAGGTGAAAATTAAATTCAATAATTTTTAGGGGGAAAGAAAAAAATTAATTTGAAATAATATTTGGAAAACATATACCTAAAGAATAATATTCCCAATTGTATTCTTAAACATAAATAGTTTCATATAAAAATGGGATTATGAAATAAACCCTTAAAAATTTGTATTCAGTTGTATCATAAGTCCAATGATATAAATGAATTTAAATGAATATTTAAATACCCTAAATATAAAATAATTCAAGATATGACATAAAATATGGGATGTATATATAGAATAAAATAAGTTGTGAATATGGGTTACATGTTACGAAAGTTAAAGTGACCTAATAAGACCTTACACAGATAATATCTTTAATGTGAGTATTAATCAAATGAATTGATAGTTGGAATACAATATAAATACACATAAAAAATAAAACATAAGGTAATAAAAATTAATTTCACACAAAATCTTATTATGCCATAATCAATTATATAGTTGATTAATGAAATGAAATGAAATTGAGTTAAGAAACTCATTACCTAATGTTTGAACTTCATAAAATGTCGTATAAAAATAATATATATTGATTTTAAACATGTTATTAATTTATATAATAACGTTTTTTATATCTATAACATCTTATAAAATACTTTTATGACATATTACTACCTATTTATTAACAATATCTCACGATTTTTAATATCTCAATTATTAATTGCCGAGTTTTCTCATTCATATTTTACATGTAATTCTATATTATTGTTCGATAAATTTTGATAAATTATTACCATAATGATATTAATTTTTTAAATATCATATTAAATCATTAAATACATTTTGTAAACCATTATTTAATGTTGAATATAGAAAATGAATCGCATCACTTCGTGGAGATGATAATAAATACTTGCGCATGAGAGATGATTTTATTTTTAAATAATTGAAATGTTAATGAAGTGGATGTTATATTAATATAAAAAATATGTATCACACAATAGTTATCATATAAAAAATTATTTAAACCATAATAAATACCCAAGTAACATGATGAAAAAAATTACACTACTATGTAGAGAGGGTAAGCAGTACGTACACATGGGTGATGATTTTTATTTTCATAGGATGGAGAATAGATTAAAATGATTTTACCATAAACATAATAATTTTTAATTACTGTATTTTATACTTTATAATTTTTATAACACATTAATATTAATTAAAATTATAAATAAAACTGAAGGAGTTAGTAAAGATGATTACATTATCTTAAAAA
Organism: Viscum album; assembly: GCA_963277665.1. NCBI lineage: Eukaryota > Viridiplantae > Streptophyta > Magnoliopsida > Santalales > Viscaceae > Viscum > Viscum album. The sequence continues at coordinate 966,665,020 of OY728127.1, forward strand.
TCCTCCTTTAGATATCCTCTTAAGTATACTAGGGTTGGTGTTTTAGGAAGTCTAGGACCCCCTGAACATATTTATGGATATTGTGAAGAGAATTTATATAAGGACCTGGCCATAAATATTATATAATCTTGAGATAAGTCAATAATTTTATTTTAATTCACATTGATAATCTTTTTAGTTTTAGAGTTTTAGAGAATTTGGTCATAACTCATATATATCCACTTAAATATTACAAGTAGAACATTCTACTCACTATAATTTTTTTTCATAAAACAAAAACTCTTTAAAATGAAACATGGTATCATTTCATGTTTTAATAGAATAACTTTTCCTTGATCCCATCCTTGACTCTATTCTTCTTTAAGTCTTGTAAAAAAAACATTTCAAAACTTGAGATGATTATAAAATTCTTAGTAAGGGATACAAAGAGAAGAAAAAATAATAGTCTAGGGAAAACATGAAAACGATGAATAAATTATCATAATGTGATACTTTTTACCTTTACAAAGAAGTAAATATACTTAAATAAATATAAGCTCATTGCTTACCCTTTTTTAACCAAAATATTACCATAAAGCCCATAGAAAGGAACATATAACATATAAAGGTAAATTGGGACATAAACATATTTAAATGGAAAAAACATACGGTCGAATTACACACATATAAATAAATGGAATAACCATATGGTCGACTTCCACACTCAATTCATTTGTGGTTATAACGTAACCACCCATCCTTGGTTTATCATAGAATCACCCATCTTTGGTTTGTCATATAACCACCCATCTTTGATTTATCATATAACCACCCATCATTGGTTTATCACATAACCACCCGTAAAATGTCCAATTAACATTATTTAATCATAACAAATAAAATATTCAAATTATCAACATTTAATTCTCACCATTTCATTTTCAATCACAAGAAATTATTTCAATATATTGAAATATTTAATCCATTTAAAAAAACTTTTAAAACATTAAATAAAAAAGTCTTTTGAATCAAAGTGTCTTATACCACATTGAATATTTTGAAATAAATTTACATTTTAAAAAATTAAAATCCATATAAATAAATTCTTAAAAACAAATTTTAAAAACATGGTCATGAAATATAAGGTTTTAGAAGAATAAATCCTCCAATCATTTAAAATGATGTTTTAGTTAAAGATTCCCTTTCCACTTGAGAAACACATAAATAAAAATAGATAAGAAATAACATTAAAAAAATTAAATATAAAGATAATATAATAATTGATCATATAACATGTGAAAATGGTTTTATATAAAACATATTGGATAATAAAGGCGCATAAAATCAAGATATGCCTCAATGAATGAAGATTGTGACGAAATCCCTTATTATGATCGTACCATTAGATTAAGGATAAATAAATGACATAATTATGTGTGAAAAATATAAATAAACCCAATATAAGTGTATATTAAGTGTAAAAAAATAATATTCCATTCAAACATAATCTTGGAAAAACAATTCCAATGACATGGATATTTAACTCAATGAATGGAGACTTAGTTAAAATTTACCTTACCTTGTGACCGACTCATCACATTCAATAGTTATGTTCCTGAATAATAAACATAGGTTAATTTATACTTTCATGAGAACCTTTTTATATTTTATTATTCCTTTTATATCACTTATTACCATGTCATAAAGATTACATAATTATTTAAGTTCATATCGGTCGTTTTGTCGATATTCGGTTCTTGACTCAAAAATGAACTTGTTTTGATGTAACATGTACATGTATTCAAAATTTCATAATCTCTAGAATATTATTATTCAGGATTTAAATATCATATATATCCAGTATATATGTATTTATTATGTCCATATTATTTGGATATATAAAACTAAATGCACCATTCATGGAGACGGTACATCATACGTATGCATGAACACTACTTTCATTATTTTGTCATATTAGTGGAATGAAAAATAAACTATAAATATGAATATTGTAATTCCATTATATTATATATGTTATATATGATACATAATTTCATTATTTCCATACTTTATACATTACATGTATTGTATGAAAGAGTCATATCACTTTGAGGTGGTGGTAATCCACATTCCCTCAAATGAAATTATTATATTTACATATCATTGAATGCATAAAGCTATATTTTAAATAAAAATTACAAAATATTAGAGATAATATAAATATAATATATATCATATATAAGTATAGTTTCATAATAATGGACACCATGAGAGTTGGTAGGAAATAATTGAACAATCCTCGTTTTGTGAGGCAGTAGTTTATCGCACACAGAAACAGTACGTTCATATCCATTAGATGGGGGTGTGTCTAAGTGTAGTTCACAAACTTCTCATAAAAAATCCTTTTATATTGGGGATATTTTTTTTATGTAATAATATAATAATAATATCATAGGAAGTGTAGAAGTAAAATAATATAAAAGAACATGGGATAAGACGTTACCTCTAAATCAGGTAACTTATTTTGATTTGAGACAAAACACTTTTTTGAATTGACTTCTTCCCAAGGTGAGGATTATAAGGGGGGAGGATATATGTTTGGAGATTATTTTGGAATAATTTTTATTATCAAAGGTTCTTGAGAGGTGTCAGTAAGTGGGTAGAGGTGGAGGCCTTTTATAGGAGGGAAGATGGGAACTTTAGGAAAGTCTTTCCATGTAATTTTATTATAAAATTATTTTCGAATTATAATAGTTCCAATGTGATATTTTTCTAGGATAATATGATTATGGGTCTAAATTATATCATAAAATTTGTTTTACAAAAGTTTAGGTCACAAATTTACCGTTTCTTTTAGCTTTAACCCTTCGTTAAAAACATTAACTCTTACTATATCTTCTTGTATTTTCCTAATATATTGTTACTATAGTAACTATAAAATACCAATAGAACCAAAAGTAGATAATTAATGAAATTTTTAACATTACATAAGTCATTTGGACAAATCTTATATTTTTATGACTATTATATCACTTAATAAAATAGTATTTTTTTAAAACTCATTTAAGTCATTTTGACACTATTTAGTAATTGATTTTTGTTAAAGTAATAACAACTTGATTACTTCAAAACAAAATCCTTAAATGAAATATATTATGTCATAATAATCCCAAAAATTCTTTTATTGTATCAAAATTTAAAATTACCTTTATTTTATTATTTATAATATCATTTTTTTAATTCTTTATTAATGAAGCAGTCACTGCATCGTCAATTTGTCAAAAATAAATTTATTTATATAATCTATGAAAATTATAAATAAAATACGATTATATAGGAAGTTTTTTTAGATTAATAATGACTATTTATATTATAATATATATCTTATATAACTACACATTAAAATTGTTTTAGAAAAAAGATACATGTTTATGTTATATTTCCCTTTACTTTAAATTAATTATTATAAGATGTCATTTTTACACCCAAGTTGCTCCAAAATGGAAAACGTTCATCCAAAGGATGAAAATTGTCGGTCATATAACATAAAAAAGGATTATGACCCATTTTATGGTAGTTTTATATTATTATTATATTATTTTACCCTTATTTACCTTGTTTACCCATTAACCATGTTAAATAAAAATAATTAATGAAGTTACTATTCATAATGTCCAAAAATAAAAGGCACCTATTTGAAAAATTGATACCTTATTATTCCAAATAAAGAATCCATTTTTACGTATTCAAATCAGATAAATTTTATTAATTAATTTAAAATTAATTCCCATTGTCAAAACCAGAAAAGTGGGTTTTTAATAAGTAAAAACTATCAAAAGGATGATATGTTTTTATATACAATTTAAATGTTAAAATTCTTCCAATGAAAAAATTTAACCCAATTACACATTAAAACCAATTAAAAGGTCAATATAACAATATAAATAAACAATATGAAAATGTAGATTGGATTTAAAATGCAGTATGTTTCACTATTCATTAAAATATGGATTTTATGAGAAAAATACTAAAATTTCAGCCAAAATAAATTTTGATGTCCTGATTATAAATTATAATTATATTTCTTCATATTTAACCCATAAATGTGGAAAAAAATTATAATTGAAAGTATTTCTCCATTAAAAGCCAGAAAAAAGAGCATTTAAAAATATTAGAGTATTTTATACTTAAAGTTGGATTCATTTTCATTTTAGGCCTCTAAAATTTATTGGATAAATGTAAAAGTATTTAACCAACATATGTAACCATATTTTAGTTTTTTATATTAATTCTCTCCAATAAAACAACTAGTCCTTAACTAGGATTTAAAATAATAATAATATTATTGTATTATTTTTTCAGCATAACTCAATGTTGTGTGCAATGTAAGATTTCAGTGAAACCCGTTGATGCGTTTTGAGTATGATATCATAAAAATTATCCCCTTTAACATAAAATTAATAAATTATTAATAAATATTAATATATATTAAAAACTATTATTCTATAAATACCTGGGATGTTACCTCATTCCCCCCTTTTAAGAAATTGTGTCCTCGCAATTTTAAAATTTGGCTCGGTAACATCATTGAAACCCCACATCAAAAAATGAGTCAATATAACTACAACTTTAAAAGAATGAAATATAAGTACAAAGGACAGCCAAGATAGCACATACTAGATTTCCAAGTATGAAAACATGGATATAGAAGAAAAAATAACCATCTTGTTTTGATGAAGAGTTATAGGAAACTTGAGCAGGATAAAGTTAACATCCATAAAACCACGAACATGTGATCGGTTAAATGATAATTGATTTCACAGTAGGAAAATTAAATAGAAGAGTTTTTTAAGATCATTTCCATAATTTTGATGAATTATTTTACTTTTTATAATAAGAACATAAGGAAATTTAATTACTTGATAAATATAGTTCATCCTTTAATAAATTTCTACCACACACACATATTTCTCTAAATTATGAGTATTCAAGATGACTTGGTCACACATGAAGTACTATAATCAACTTATAGATAATCACATAATCCAAAAGAGAAGAACTATATATTTACCTCATTTTTATACAATAACCAATACCAAAATGGTTAGCACAAGATCATATAATCCCCCCAAAATGTTAATCCTTTATAAGGAGAAGGACTAATTTTAATCTTCAAAATTCAAATGTAATACCCAAGTTCTATATAGAACATTAAAAAAAATGTCATTAAAATGACTCAAAATAATCCAACTAATATTGAAACCCAAAACATATAAGGATTTGATCACATAGTTTTCTAAGATAAATTTTAACATTCATCTCCAAATAACATCAACCACTCTTAATGTCTCATAGAAAAAAGTAATTAACCTAATCATATTTTCTCCATGATAGGTTCATCAATTCCACAAATAACCCAAATAACCATTTTTCAATAATAAAAACATTTATTCTTCAAAAATAAAATACAACCATTACTCCTTAAATGAAATCCCAAAGTATTCTATTTTCTTTAGGCATATAGTGTTTCCAAAAGAGCGAATGCCCTCTAAAATAAAATATATCACTTAATCACCAAATAATTTTCCTATACTAAGGATATTGATTTGATAAAACATAATTTCCCAATATAAATGGATTATTAATCTATAAAATCATTTAACTAAAGAGAATAATTCATATTTACCAGGGGATTCATGTACGCGATTGGTAGGCGATGCACCCTTGTCGCCCTTCAGTTATGGGTTCGATTCCCACTACCTTACCATATGTGAAGGGTTTCCACCCATCCTATGGGTTTTCCCTTTTCTAAAACCATATATTTATTATAACATTACAAACATGAGAAAAAATCATCAAAATAAACATAACATAATTTACCCTCAATTTTATCTCATGCCTTTCATTTTGCATCTCAAAATGTAATAACCCATAATTGCCTCAAATTCAAGGATCATATAAACACTAAAGGTTATATATAACTATATCTACAAAATAAAAGATAATTCTTCCACATTTTTACAGAGAAAACATAAGGTTTAAACATACAATAAGTCTTACAAATTAATCCCATCATTAATACTTTTAATCATACCACCATCCATATATCCAACATAAATCTTTAATTCCTAAAATGTATACATCATAATCAATGAACATTTTTGATGATCCTTTATCCATGTTTTTTCATCTCATTATTTAATACTTATTTCCTAAAAAAATCATTTATAATATCCAAAAATGCAATAATGTCAAAACATTATCTATGAAATAATCCATACCTTTCACATGTCATTTTCAGTTTCCTCATATTCAATTAGAATTAAATTAGGTATTGGTAAACAAATATTAGTACAATCCTACTTATCATATTCCTGAACCTTCTTTTCTGGACATCTATTTGCGCAATTACCATGAAAACCACATTTAAATAATTCAATTGATCCCTCAGAAAGAAATTCTTTCCCTTTCCATGAGTCAACTGAACTCTTCCTTTTTACATAGAAGGTTTTTTCTTTATGACCTTCATTACCACATATATAACATATTCCCGTCCATTTGAAACATTTTTCTAGGTGTTTTTTTCCATACCCTTGACACATAGGTTCTTGAATATACTTACCTTTATGATTATTACCTGAAATACCATAGGGATTCATTTCTCACATATATTATGCCTTATAAATATCACCAATGTTCAAGTGGTCAATCATTACTCTAGATAGTTGGTTTGAATAACCACAAGAGTTATTATTACAACTCCCATTTTATTCTCTTTCTTATTCAAATAACCACCACCATTTCCTTCATATCTATTGCTACATTGGATCATGTTAGATCTATCCATTTACTAAAAAAATGGTTAGTGTGATTATATCAATAAAATCATCATATAATATCATATGAGGAGGGTAAACACTACGATATTCTTATTCATGTTATCTCAAAGTCATTCAATTTATCTAAAAAAACTACGAATCTTTCTAACATTCCAACAATTGTGGTTATATAAAACATTTCACGTATGCTTAAATAACACCCTATCCTCTAATGGTATCTAAACCGACCTTTTATACCAACTATAAGGCCCCATACATAAATTTTAGATAATATTGAGATAAGTAAATAATATGACTTTAATTCACATCGAGGATCTTTTTAGGTTTATAGATTTAGAGAATTAGGCCATAAATCATATATATAAACTTTAATATTACAAATAGAAACATCAAATCACTATCAATTTTTTCATAAAACAAAAACTATTTTAAAATAAATTTTTTAGTATTTCATGTTTTAACAGAAAAACTTTTCCTTAATCCCATCCTTGACTCTATTGTTCTTTATTTCCTCTGAAAAACATTTCAAAACATGTGATGAGACTGAAAATATTAGGAAGGGATAAAAATAGAAAGAAAATTGTTATTATTGGGGAAAAAATGAAAACCATGAATAAATTATAATAAAGTAATACTTTTCACCATTCTTTAAGTAGTAAATATACTCCACTGAATATAAGCTCATTGCTTACCATTTTTTAACAAAAATATGACCATTAAGCCCATATAAAGAAACATATAACATATAAAGGAAACATGGGATATAAACATACTTAAATTGAATAACCATATAGTCAACCTACACACATAAAACTAAATGTAATATCCATATGTCCCACTTCCATACCTAATGCATTGGAGGTTATAAGGTAACCACCCATCCTTGGTTTATAATAGAACCACCCATCTTTGGTTTATCACATAACCCCCCATCTTTTGTTTATCACATAACCACCCATCATTGGTTTATCACATAACTACCCGTAAAATCTGAAAGTACCATTATATAATCATTATAGATAAAATATTTCAATTAAAAACATTTCAATCATAACATTTCATTTTCAATGACAATAAATCATTTCATGATATTGAAATATTCAACCCATTTCAAAAACCATTTCAAACATTTAATAAAAAAGTCTTTTGATTAAAAGTGTCCCATACCACTTTAAAAATGTTGAAATAAATTTATATTTTAAAACATTCATATTCATGTAAATAAATTCATAAAAACCATTTTTTTCAAATATGGTCATGGAATATAAGGTTTTATAAGAATAAACCTTTAAAGTATTTAAATCAATGTTTTAGTTAAAGAGTCCCTTTCCACTTAAGAAACACGTGAATAAAAATAATTAAGGAATAAAATTAAAAAAACATTAAATATCATAGGGATATGATAATATATGCTATAAGATGTTAAAAGAATTTTATATACACCATATTGGATAATAATGGTTCATAATATCAAGATATGCCTCTATGAAAAGATATTGAGATGAAATCCATTACAAAGATCATATCAATAGATTAAGGATAAATCAATGAAATAATTTTGTGTGAAAATTATAAATTAACCCAATATAATTGTCTATTCAGTGTGAAAAAATATCAGTTCATTCACACATAATCTTGAAAAATCAAAACCAATTACATGGGTATTAAATTAAATGAATAGAGATTAAGTTATGATTTCCCTTACCCTGAGCCCCACTCGTCATGTTCAATCGTTATGATCCTAAATCATAAACATAGATTAATTTATACTTGATTGTTTTTTTTTCAATTTTATTATTCTTTTTATATCACTTATTACAATGTTATAAATATTACATAATTATTTAGGTTCATATAGTTCGTTTTTTCGATATTCGGTACTTGAGTTGAAAATGAACTTGTTTTGATGTAACTTGTCCACGTATTAAAAAGTAAATAATCTAAAAAATATTATTATTCGTGATCTAATTTCATATATATATTAAGTATATATGTATTTATTATTTCCATAATATTTGGAGATAATAAATAAATTGCACCGTTCATGGTGACGGTAGGCCATACGTACGCATGAACGCTACTTTCATTTATTTTTTCATAATAAAGGAATGAAAACTAGATGATACATAGGTAAATTGTAATTATAGTATAATATATATGTTATATATATTATTTAATTTCATTAAATACATCCTTTATATGTTCCATGTATGGAATGAATGATTCATATCACTTTGAGGGGCGGTAGTCCGCACTTTCTCAAATGAAATTATCCTAATGACATATTATGGAATGCATAAAGGTATATTGTAAATACAAATTACAGAAAAATATAGTCAATATAAATATAATATATATCATATATAAATAATTTTCCATTATAATGTCCACCATGAGAGGTGGTAGGAGAAAATTGAACAATCATCGTTTTGTGAGGCAGTAGTTCGGTGTACATAGAAACAATATTTTCGTATCCATTATAAGGAGGTGTGTTTAAGTGATGTTAGAATAATTCTCATAAAAAAGTATTATTATATTTAGGATACATTCTTTGTTATGTAATCATAAAATAAGAAGTCGACATGGAGTGGAGAAGTAAGATAAAGGAAAGGAACATAAGAGAAGATGTTACCACTAAATTGGGTAACATCTTTTTATTTGAACAAAAAGGATTTCTGTAATTTAATTATACCCAATGTAAGTATTATAGGAGGATAGGATGGATGTTGGGAGAATATTTGATCAGAATTTGGATGATTCAAGGGTCTTTAGAGGTGTGATTATGTGGGTATAGGTGGTAACCTATTATAAGCTGGAGTAGGATAACTTTAAAAAGTCTTGAAATATTATTTTATTATAAAATTAATTACGAATTATATTAGTTAAAAAGTGATATATTTCAAAGATAATATGTGTATGGGTATAAATAAACTCAAAAAATAGGTTATAAACAAGTTTAGGTCACAAAAATAACCATATCTTTTATCATTAACCCTTAGTCTAAAACATTATCTCTTACCATGCCTTCTTATATTTTCATAATATATGGTTTCTATAATTAATATAAAATTCCTAGAGAACAAAAAGTGTATCATTAATGATATTTTTAACATTTAATTAATAATTTTTCAAAGTCATATATTTTTAGGACTGTTATATCATTTAATAAATTATTATTTGTTTTGAAAACTCATTTATGTCAATTTTGACAATGTTTAGAAATTGATTTTTGTTAAAGTCATAAAAACTTTATTACTTAAAAAAAATCATTAAATCAAAGATAATATGTCATAATCATACAAAAAATTAGTTTATGGAATCAAATTTTCACTTTACATTTGTTATAATATTTACAATATAATTTATTTGAATCCATTATTAAAGAATCAATCATTACATCATCATTGTGTCGTAAATAAATATTTTTATTTAATATCTAAAAATTATAAATAAAATAAAATTCTATAGTAAATCAATTTTTCTTTATTATAACTATTTATAGTCTAAAATATCACTTATATAACACCACCTCAAAATTGTTTTAGTAAAAAGATACATGTTTATGTTATATTTCCCTTTACTTTAAATTAATTATTATAACATGTCATTTTCACACCCAAGTGGCCCCTAAATGCTAAAAGATCATCATAAGGACGATTATATTTGTAAATATCTCATTAAATAGGATTAGGACATTTTTTAGTGTTGTTTTATATATTTATAATATTATTTTTACCCTTATTTACCTGATTTTCCTTTTAACATCGATAAATAAAAATAATTACTGAAATTATTATTCATAATGTACAAAAATTAAAGGTACATATTTAAAAAAATTGGACCTTTTTATTCAAAATATCGAATCCATTTTTCCATATTTTAAACATATAAATTATAGTAATTAATTTAAAATTAATTCCTGTTGTCAAAACCAGAAAGTGGGGTTTTAAGAAGTCAAAACTATCAAAAGATTGACATGTGTTTGTGTCCAATTTAAATTTGAAATTACTTACAATGACAAATATTGGATTAAATGATAAAAACATAATAAAATTAAACATAAAAATCAACTAAAAGGATAATGTAACTATATAAATAAATTATATGAAAAAGGTAGTTTTGAATTAAAATGTAATATTATTCACTATTCATTAAAATATGGGTTTTATAATAAAAATACCAAAATTTCAAGCAAGTATATTTTTATGCCCCAATTATAAAGAATAATTTTATTTTTTCAAACAGAACATATAAATGTTACAAAAACTATATTTAAAAATGTTTCTCGATCAAAAGGTGATAAAACTAGCTTTAAAAATATTTGCATATTTTTTGCTTAAAATTGGATTGATTATCATTTCAAGCCTCCAAAATTTATTATATAATTATAAAAATATTTCTAAAACATGTGTAATCATATTGTAGTTAGGTCTGTCCATTCCATCTTATACAATGACTAGGCGTTAACTGTAACACCTCAAGATTTCATAGTGTGTTATTTCTTCAAAATAATTCAATAACTTGCACTACACGCAACACCGAGTTCAAGCGCACCATGACTTACCAAACAAGCCGTTCAAAAAAGGTTATGAATAGTATTAACTAAATTTTAAACTTTATATAATCCTTATAATTTTAGAATCCATATTATGAGTTTCTTAGACATAATGTAAGAACAAATTCATCTTCAGTATTGTAGTTTTACCAACTTTTAATAGTGAACACTTTTTAAATAAAATATTTTAAACTTTTTGACTAAATGGGGACATCAAAAAATTTAAAATAAAACATCCCAAGCTTCCACGGTACGCTTTCCTTTGAATAAAACAGTAGCGTGTGTTGTACGCAACTTCGAGTTTTAACACACACCACAACCGATCAAACTAGCCGTTATGAATAGTAATACTTAATTTTTTGAAATTATATATATATTTTATATTTCAAAATGGACTTTATTTTTGGATTCGGAATATCAAATTTAGCCTAAGGTGAAATTTTGGTACATTTCGAATAACTTTCATATTTTGATGAATAGTAAAAATTACTAAATTTTAATTAAAAACAACTTTTTTAATCAAAATAATTAGTAGTGATAAATTATGAATTTGAGTGGTTTTAAAGTATATTTAGAATATATTTTTACCATTTAATATAATTTTGGTCATTGGACATAATTTTACAATTAAACCGAACATAAACAAATGTCAATCTTTTGATAGTTATTATCTCTTAAAAACACGCTTTTTGTTTTGACAGCGGGAATTAATTTTAAATTAATTTCTGCCACTTCTGTGTTTTGAATTAAGAAAAATGGATTCCATATTTGGAATCAGGATGTTCAAATTGTGTAAATAGGTAGCTTTTATTTTTAGACATTTTGAATAATTACTGCGGTAAATATTTTATTTACCATGGTTAAGGGTAAATCCGGTAAATAAGGGTTAAAAAATAATATTATAATAATACTAAATTACCCTAAAACGTGTTTTAACCCTATTGGTTGATACATGATCGACCATGGGCATATTTGGGTCAATTTTGGTACCCCATTGATCCACTTGTAAGTGATAATGACACTTTATTTTAATTAAGTTAAAATGAATACAAAAATGGCATAAGCTTACATCTTTTAAAAGAACAATTTTTACATAGGGTTATACATGTTGGATTTTAGATTATAAATATTAATTAGAAAGCTAAAAAGATTTCCTACATAATTATTTTTTATTTATAATTTTTAGACATCAAATAATTTAAATTATTAATGACACAATAATGATGCAATGTTTACCTCATTAATAAATCATTTAAATAAATAAGATTATAATGATTAAAATATTATCTAAAACCTGTCCAATTCTTATTGGTTGATGTTATTTAGAATATGAGTCATCTTATCTTCGACCTCAATGATTTTTGGACCATTATAAACCGAATATAATTATATTATAAAGTAATACTTTCACTCTTTCCTAAAGAGCCCCTCCTCTCCCTTATAAAAGGAGACCACTTCTACTCATTCCTCACACCTCTCAAGCCACTTGGCTCGTCCAAACTCTGCCCAACTAAGCTACCCACATCCCTATCCTACTCCTTGAAGCTTCCCCTTAGGCAGAAATCATTTCAATAAGTCCTTTGGTTCCAACCAAAGTGAGTTACCTAAATTAAAGGTAACATTTTCTCTTAAATTATTTTCAATTATTTTTCTTCTCCAACCCCCAAACTCTTTTTATTTCCTTTCTTTTGTAACAACACCAGTATCCACAATATACTAGGATGTTGTTATAAGAAGGATTCAAACTACACATTCACACAACTCCATCTAATGGATGATGAACATAATGTTTCTGTGGATGGCAAACTAACGCCTCACGAAACGATGATTGTTCAAATACATCTTACCGCCTCTCATGGTGGCCATTAGGATGGCACTGTAATTAAATATGATATTAATGATATATATTTTATATATAAGCTTCTGTAATTCCATTTTATTTCATACAATTATTCGTTTCATGTTGTATATACATACGATAATTTCATTTGAGGAAGTGCGGACTACCGCCCCCTTAAAATGATATGACTCGTTCATACCACACATGGAACGTATAAAGGATGGTGTTAATGAACTTAAGTAAAATATATAAAATATTATATTTTACTGGAATAGTAATATACCTATGTATCATTTGGATTCGATTATTTTAAAATAAAAATTAAATGGAAGTAGCATTCGTGCGTACGTACGGACTACCGTCTCCACGAACAAGATGAGATTCATTCTCCATCGTATCCATTCAAGTATAATTATCATTTGATGATTTAAAAATGATGTTTAAGGACTTGATACCATTCTGGATATGAATAATATACATCCCATTAATAACGAATATGGCTCACATAACAAAGAATGTAAAGTAAAATGAACCCGTTAACACCTGAAATGACGATAATTCTAAGATATTATTAACAAATCAATGTTAAAAGATCATATATGATATCATATTAAAGTAACTGATTCTTGTATTATTCAATAACAATTATTTCACCATTATACAGGAGGTAAACCTACCATCGACCAAGGAAAATGTACAAAGTAAGGGATTCTCTTATCTCACTTTCAATTCCGTGAGATTTCCATTGTTCGCTACTAAATTATTGAAAGTGGTGTATTGTGTACTTCCATTTGATATATATTATCATGATTCACTTTATATTCATGTTATTCTGTAAATCATTTGGTGGTTATTAACTTTTGGCCATGCGACTCAGTTGATTAACGTGGTAAGGGGTTTCTTGTCTCACTTTTAATTCCGTGAGAATTCCATTGATCACCACTTAATTATTGCATGTGGTGTATGTGTACTACCCATGATTGTATTCATTGTGTAATATACTTTATTTTAGGGGTATTTATATCATCATGGTATGATCTTTCTTTCATGGGTGTTTGTTTCTTAAGTTACCTAATCAATAAGGGAATTTGAGATTTCAATTTCCACTCATTTGGCTTTACACATATTTCATTGATTATATTACCCCAAGATTATGTGTGGAATCACTATTCATTTGATTATGTCATAATTTCCACTCCCCTTCCTGTGGATATACTTTTGATACACATAATCACTCCATTGAAAATTCTCAAGTCATTGATATGAATTTGATAAGAGTAATTTTAACTCTTTCACCATTTGTTGAGTTAAACATCCAATTCGTTGGTGTTGTTTTTACAGGAATATGTGTGAATATACTTTGATTGTTTTACACTGAATATCCAATCATATTTAGTGTATTTATATTTTTCACACATAATTATGTTATTGATTTATCCTTAACCTAAGGATATGGCCTTTATGAGAGATTTCATCTCAACTTACATTCCATTGAGACTTCTTTGTTGATATACACCAAATCACTTTTATGTGGTGTATATAATGTACTTTGACATAGTATATCATGAATTCCCTTTATTCTCAAGATATTACAAAGTTTTGATTACCTCAATTATTTTCATTCAAGTGTCTCTCTTTTGGTTAGAATCTCTAACTAAAATACCATTTTTAAATGTTTTAAAGACTTATTCATCTAAATCTTTCTCATTAATGTCCATGTTTTAAAAATGGTTTTAAGGATTTATTTATATGGACATTAAAGTTTAGAAATTAAAACTCCTTTAAAAAAGTTTCAAAGTGGTATGGGACACTTTTATTCAAAAATCTATTTTTAAATGGCTTCTTGACAAATAGTGTGGCTTTTAAATGTTTTCAAGAAAAGGGGGATATTTCTCTCAAATAGTTTTGATGATTATTTTCATCTATGTCAACATCCTTCATTATTCATGATTGAGGTTAATGTGATACAATACAATCTTCCATATTGTATCAAATGAGTTATATTTGACTGTGGATGTTCTATTTTTATACCATTCATGGTTTGTGGTTAAAGTATTGACATTTCGTATGCTAGTTTTAATACGAATGTTTATTTTATGCTTAAAACTATTCATATGAGGAATGCATTGGACTTAATAAGTGACGGGTGGAGCCCGCTATAGCTCCTCGATGCATTGGTAGGTCTCATGAGAAAAACTAGTGTCTTGGCACAAGGCCTTGGCAAAATCTTATTTGTAGTCTTGGCACGAGGCCTTGGCTATGTGGTTAGGATAGTCTGGCATTATGCATTCCATCATTATGAAAGTGGTTATTGATATTGCATGTGATCATTCGACTAGTAGAATATCCATGTGAGTAAGTAAATGACATTATTTCATTTTACCTTTTCCATTTTATGCTGAAGTTCAAGTTTCAAAGGATTTTGTTTTAGTTATAAATTGCCTTAAGTGTTTATGCTTATTTATGAAAGCTTCTGCTATAATGTTATCCTTACTGAGCATCCGAGCTCACCCCTTTCAATGTTTTATTTTTTTTCCAGGATTATGAAGAAGTAATTTATGAATGACCTGCAGGGATAGTATGAGGGGATATGAAGACAAGATGTTTTTTTATGATGTAATGTAAAAATTTATGGATGTATCTAGTTATTCCAAGGCTACTAAACTAATCGGTCTTTCGAGACTTGATCTTTCTCATGATCATGCCAATGTTATGTAATAATGCACCGACTCTGGGTAACTAGGGTCGGGGCGTTACATTTGGTATCAGAGGAAGTTTAGTACAAACCTTGGTAGCTAGATTTAGATAAACTCTGATTAGAGCACGTAGACCTAAGATGAACTTTGAGGATTAGTATAAAAGAACTTCCTAGAATTTTGGTATTGTAGAGATTTTGTGAGTTTTCTGAGCAATACATCCCTGTCTGGATACGAGCAGGTAGAGGCGGCTCTAGCACAGATGTACCTAGGGGTAAAACCCGAAAACACCGCTTTGAGCTAGACTCGAACGGGAACTGGTGCACGACAACGGGCCTTGCTGCACTCTTGGTTACGACACTCCCGGGGGATATGCTTAGGATAATTTACATTTTCTTTACAAACCAATTTAAGTAATATATACATAATATGAGAGTAAATGACCTTGGTTAATCCTAATATGTTTCAAATTGAGAATATGGTGACATTTTAATCTCTAAATGATTTTACGACTACTATTACTCACACAATGCTTTCTGGTTTTATTCAATGGCTGGATTCCAAGGAAGTCATAGTGACTTTGAGAATGATGTACAAGGTGGGAACGGTGGTGGAAATGAGCAAAAAAATGGAATGTTGATAGGCGTAAAAGATATCGTCTTTATGCCAAATCAGTTTTCCAAAAATATGATCAACAACATATATATTAACCAACTCCCAGACTCAACAAGGAAGAGAAAGGTGATAAATGATAAGATCTCCACCAATGGAGACCATGGAGAAAAGAAACCTCAATTTTCATCATGCAGGAATTGTGGAAAGAGACACCCAGGAAAGTGTCTCAATGGGACAACGAAATGTTTTACGTGCGGGAAGGAAGGACATAAAGTGAAGAATTGCCGAAGAAAAATGAAGAGTACTATGGAAGAAGATAAAAATGGTCCCAAGAGTCCATTTACAGTCATTTGCCATAAATGTAGGGGACCTGGCCATTACCCGAGTGAATGTCCTATTTTATAGGATATTTTCTTGCTCAAAGAAGAAGCTATGTGGAAATAAATGGTTGGAGAAAAATTTAAAAAGTATTAGCACTCCTTGTTGATGGGTTTACTTTGGAATAATTTTCTCTTGTATTTGTAACCCCTCAGTTTGCCATGTGAGAATGATATTTGAGGAATAATTGTCTCTTCTCTTGTGGATATAGGTATAAATAACCATTTGGTTTTATATGATCATTGGGGTTTGAGAAAATGATAAGTTATTAAAATTTGCGATGAAAATGCAAAGTATGATATAACATTTGTGGTTAAATTATGAAAAATTTATCTCATTTTGGTAATATTATAGAATATAGTTTTTGAAAAAGGACAACACGTAGACCGTGTGACAACCCGTCGCGTCGGACAAAGCTGTGGGAATCGAACCCACAACCAAAGTGCGATTGGGATTTATCGCCTACCACTGGACTACGTGAAGTCCCTGGTTAATATGACTATTTTTTTTGTTAAATGATTTTATTGATCAATAATAAGATGATTTGGGTTCTTATGTCTTATCAAATGAATACCCTTTGTATAGGAAAATGATTTGGTGATTAAGTGATAAATGTTATTTTGGAAGATGTTCGTCTTGTTAGGAACACTATATGCCCAAGGAAAATAGAATACAATGAGGTTTCATTTGTAGAGTAATGGTGGATTTTTATCTACATTTTTATTGTTGATTTATAGTGATTTGGGTTATTTATGGAAATGATTAACCTATAACAGAGAATATGTGATGGTGTTAATTACTTTTAAGTATGTGACTTTAAGAGTATTTGATGTCATTTGGAGATACAATGTAACATGGGAGACTACATAATCAAATTCTTCTATGTTTTGGGTTTCAATATTAGTTTGGATTATATTAAAGGATTTTAAGGACAATTGGTTATTGAATGGTATCTATTTAACTTTGGGGTATTGTTGGTTTAATTTTAGAAATTAAGATTAGTGCATATTTATCTCAATGAATATCCTTTTGGGGGATCATTAGATCATTCACTAACCATTTTGGTTTTGATTAATCTTCAAAGACAATGTAAATATATGGTTTATCCTGCTTGGATCATGTGATTCTATAGCAGTTTATTCTAACTCTTCCAGTGTGACCAAGTCTTCTTGGATACTCATCGTTTAAAAAAAATTGAGTTAGTGGTGGAAATTTATTAAAGAATGAAAATATACTTAAAATTTAAGTATATCTCATAATGTTCTTAGTCAATATCATAAATGAATTCCTTTTCCTTATGTAATGTAACTTTAAAAAAAAATGTTGTCCTAGATGGTACCTTAAATCATCACTAATTTATGGCTTTGGGATTGTTGGCCTTTTCATAGCCATGTTCTCTACCACTCTCCATCAGATAATTGATGGTTAGATTTCTCCTCCATATCCATATTTTCCTACATGGAACCCTAGTATGTGTTATTTTCGGTAATCTTCATACTTTCCACTCTTTATTTTAAATAGAGGCCTCATTAATTCATTTTTCGATGTGGGATTTCAACTAAGATATTTTGAAATGTCAAAAATGTGTGATCCCAATACCCTATATTTTGTTGAACCGATGGTACTTCAAATCATCATAGATTGATGAGTTTAAGGACCTCAATTTTATACTTGTTTGTGATTGATGACCTCAACCACTACCTATAAATATTTACGTTTTTCCTCCAATTATATGTCTCTAATTGCCACCAATGTTCTCCTAATCGAGATCATAATTTGGTGGTGACCCTTTCATTTCTCTTTTCCTCATATTAAGACTAAATTTTAGTAAACCAATTTCCGATGTGGGTTTTCCCACAAATATATTTTATATTTTCAACCTTTTATTTTCGAAGAACAATTTCAAATTGCGAGGACGCAATTTATTGAAGGAGGGGAGAATGTAACACCCCAAGATTTCATAGTGTGTTATTTCTTCAAAATAATTCAATAACTTGCACTACACGCAACACCGAGTTCAAGCGCACCATGACTTACCAAACAAGCCGTTCAAAAAATGTTATGAATAGTATTAACTAAATTTTAAACTTTATATAATCCTTATAATTTTAGAATCCATATTATGAGTTTCTTAGACATAATGTAAGAACAAATTCATCTTCAGTATTGTAGTTTTACCAACTTTTAATAGTGAACCCTTTTTAAATAAAATATTTTAAACTTTTTGACTAAATGGGGACATCAAAAAATTTAAAATAAAACATCCCAAGCTTCCACGGTACGCTTTCCTTTGAATAAAACTGTAGCATGTGTTGTACGCAACTTCGAGTTTTAACACACACCACAACCGATCAAAATAGCCGTTATGAATAGTAATACTTAATTTTTTGAAATTATATATATATTTTATATTTCAAAATGGACTTCATTTTTGGATTCGGAATATCAAATTTATCCTAAGGTGAAATTTTGGTACTTTTCGGATAACTTTCATATTTTGATGAATAGTAAAAATTACTAAATTTTAATTAAAAACAACTTTTTTAATCAAAATAATTAATAGTGATAAATTATGAATTTGAGTGGTTTTAAAGTATATTTAGAATATATTTTTACCATTTAATATAATTTTGGTCATTGGACATAATTTTACAATTAAACCGAACATAAACAAATGTCAATCTTTTGATAGTTATTATCTCTTAAAAACACGCTTTTTGTTTTGACAGCGGGAATTAATTTTAAATTAATTTCTGCCACTTCTGTGTTTTGAATTTAGAAAAATGGATTCCATATTTGGAATCAGGATGTTCAAATTGTGTAAATAGGTAACTTTTATTTTTAGACATTTTGAATAATTACTGCGGTAAATATTTTATTTACCATGGTTAAGGGTAAATCCGGTAAATAAGGGTTAAAAAATAATATTATAATAATACTAAATTACCCTAAAACGTGTCGTAACCCTATTGGTTGATACATGGTCGACCATGGGCATCTTTGGGTCAATTTTGGGACCCCATTGATCCACTTGTAAGTGATAATGACACTTTATTTTAATTAAATTAAAATGAATACAAAAATGGCATAAGCTTACATCTTTTAAATAAACAATTTTTACATTGGGTTATACATGTTGGATTTTCGATTATAAATATTAATTAGAAAGCTAAAAAGATTTCCTACATAATTATTTTTTATTTATAATTTTTAGACATCAAATAATTTAAATTATTAATGACACAATAATGATGCAATGTTTACCTCATTAATAAATCATTTAAATAAATAAGATTATAATGATTACAATATTATCTAAAACCTGTCCAATTCTTATTGGTTGATGTTATTTAGAATATGCGTCATCTTATCTTCGACCTCAATGATTTTTGGACCATTATAAACCGAATATAATTATATTATAAAGTAATACTTTCACTCTTTCCTAAAGAGCCCCTCCTCTCCCTTATAAAAGGAGACCACTTCTACTCATTCCTCACACCTCTCAAGCCACTTTTCTCGTCCAAAATCTGCCCAAATAATCTCCCCACATCCCTCTCCTCCTCCTTGAAGCTTCCCCTTAGGCAGAAAGCATTTCAAGAAGTCCTTTGGTTCCAACCAAAGTGAGTTACCTAAATTAAAGGTAACATTTTCTCTTAAATTATTTTCAATTATTTTGCTTCTCCAACCCACAAACTCTTTTTATTTCCTTTCTTTTGTAACAACACCAGTATCCACAATATTCTAGGATGTTGTTATAAGAAGGATTCAAACTACATATTCACACAACTCCATCTAATGGATGATGAACATAATGTTTCTGTGGATGGAAAACTAACGCCTCACGAAACGATGATTGTTCAAATACATCTTACCGCCTCTCATGGTGGCCATTAGGATGGAACTGTAATTAAATATGATATTAATGATATATATTTTATATATAAGCTTCTGTAATTCCATTTTATTTCATACAATTATTCGTTTCATGTTGTATATACATACGATAATTTCATTTGAGGAAGTGCGGACTACCGCCCCCTTAAAATGATATGACTCGTTCATACCACACATGGAACGTATAAAGGATGGTGTTAATGAACTTAAGTAACATATATAAAATATTATATTTTACTGGAATAGTAATATACCTATGTATCATTTGGATTCGATTCTTTTAAAATAAAAATTAAATGGAAGTAGCATTCGTGCGTACGTACGGACTACCGTCTCCATGAACGCGATGAGATTCATTCTCCATCGTATCCATTCAAGTATAATTATCATTTGATGATTTAAAAATGATTTTTAAGGACTTGATACCATTCTGGATATGAATAATATACATCCCATTAATAACGAATATGGATCACATAACAAAGAATGTAAAGTAAAATGAACCCGTTAACACCTGAAATGACGATAATTCTAAGATATTATTAACAAATCAATGTTAAAAGATCATATATGATATCATATTAAAGTAACTGATTCTTTTATTATTCAATAACAATTATTTCACCATTATACAGGAGGTAAACCTACCATCGACCAAGGAAAATGTACAAAGTAAGGGATTCTCTTATCTCACTTTCAATTCCGTGAGATTTCCATTGTTCGCTACTAAATTATTGAAAGTGGTGTATTGTGTACTTCAATTTGATATATATTATCATGATTCACTTTATATTCATGTTATTCTGTAAATCATTTGGTGGTTATTAACTTTTGGCCATGCGACTCAGTTGATTAACGTGGTAAGGGGTTTCTTGTCTCACTTTTAATTCCGTGAGAATTCCATTGATCACCACTTAATTATTGCATGTGGTGTATGTGTACTACCCATGATTGTATTCATTGTGTAATATAATTTATTTTATGGGTATTTACATCATCATGGTATGATCTTTCTTTCATGTGTGTTTGTTTCGTATGTTACCTAATCAATAAGGGAATTTGAGATTTCAATTTCCACTCATTTGGCTTTACGCATATTTCATTGATTATATTACCCCAAGATTATGTGTGGAATCACTATTCATTTGATTATGTCATAATTTACACTCCCCTTCCTGTGGATATACTTTTGATACACATAATCACTCCATTGAAAATTCTCAAGTCATTGATATGAATTTCATAAGAGTAATTTTAACTCTTTCACCATTTGTTGAGTTAAACATCCAATTCGTTGGTGTTGTTTTTACAGGAATATGTGTGAATATAATTTGATTGTTTTACACTGAATATCCAATCATATTTAGTGTATTTATATTTTTCACACATAATTATGTTATTGATTTATCCTTAACCTAAGGATATGGCCTTTATGAGAGATTTCATCTCAACTTACATTCCATTGAGACTTCTTTGTTGATATACACCAAATCACTTTTATGTGGTGTATATAATGTACTTTGACATAGTATATCATGAATTCCCTTTATTCTCATGATATTACAAAGTTTTGATTACCTCAATTATTTTCATTCAAGTGTCTCTCTTTTGGTTAGAATCTCTAACTAAAATACCATTTTTAAATGTTTTAAAGACTTATTCATCTAAATCTTTCTCATTAATGTCCATGTTTTAAAAATGGTTTTAAGGATTTATTTATATGGACATTAAAGTTTAGAAATTAAAACTCCTTTAAAAAAGTTTCAAAGTGGTAAGGGACACTTTGATTCAAAAATCTATTTTTAAATGGCTTCTTGACAAATAGTGTGACTTTTAAATGTTTTCAAGAAAAGGGGGATATTTCTCTTAAATAGTTTTGATGATTATTTTCATCTATGTCAACATCCTTCATTATTCATGATTGAGGTTAATGTGATACAATACAATCTTCCATATTGTATCAAATAAGTTATATTTGACTGTGGATGTTCTATTTTTATACCATTCATGGTTTGTGGTTAAAGTATTGACATTTCGTATGCTAGTTTTAATACGAATGTTTATTTTATGCTTAAACCTATTCATATGAGGAATGGATTGGACTTAATAAGTGACGGGTGGAGCCCGCTATAGCTCCTCGATGCATCGGTAGGTCTCATGAGACAAACTAGTGTCTTGGCACAAGGCCTTGGAAAAATCTTATTTGTAGTCTTGGCACGAGGCCTTGGCTATGTGGTTATGATAGTATGGCATTATGAATTCCATCATTATGAAAGTGGTTATTGATATTGCATGTGATCATTCGACTAGTAGAATATCCATGTGAGTAAGTAAATGGCATTATTTCATTTTACCTTTTCCATTTTATGCTGAAGTTCAAGTTTCAAAGGCTTTTGTTTTAGTTATAAATTGCCTTAAGTGTTTATGCTTATTTATGAAAGCTTCTGCTATAATGTTATCCTTACTGAGCATCCGAGCTCACCCCTTTCAATGTTTTATTTTTTTTCCAGGATTATGAAGAAGTAATTTATGAATGACCTGCAGGTATAGTATGAGGGGATATGAAGACAAGATGTTTTTTTTATGATGTAATGTAAAAATTTATGGATGTATCTAGTTTTTCCAAGGCTACTAAACTAATCGGTCTTTCGAGACTTGATCTTTCTCATGATCATGCCAATGTTATGTAATAATGCACCGACTCTGGGTAACTAGGGTCGGGGCGTTACATTAACTACCTTTTAAAATAATAATAATATTATTGAATTATTTTTCAATATAACTAAATGTTGTGTGAAACATAATATTTCAGAGAAACCCATTATTTTGGGTTGAGTATGCTATCAGAAAATGTGTCCCCTTTATCCTAAAATTATTATCTTACTCATAAATATTAACAGATATAAAAAAATATTATTCTATAAATACCTGGGATATTGCAATTTATCAGGTGTTGGTCAAGATACATGGTGTGGAAAAGTGAGGAGGGAATGAGGGTACTTATACATTAAAAGGGGTGGTTTTAAGTTATTAAATGCTAACCAATTTTTGATGGAATTAATTCCAATTTTTTTTTAATAAATTATATTTTTTAAAAAAAATTGGTTCATAAAACACATAAAAACCCCATTTTATGTTTTAGTTTATAGGTATTTTAATCTTTTACCAATTAATTTTTACTCGCTATATTGTTTTACATATATTATAAAAAATCGTTTTTACCTTGGAATCATTTTTTATGCCTAAAAATTAAATTAAAATTAGTACCTAACCATGAAATCGTGATTAAAAATATTTAATCCATTTTCAAAAATTCAAATCGCATATGTTGTAGATTTAAATTTTAAATTACTGTGATAAAAACGCATTGAAAAACAATTTTTTAAGAAAAATCCATTTTAAAATATAAACGTTTTCTATACTAAATTCAAGTATAAGATCTATTTCAAAAACCATAACTAGATTATTTTAAATTAAAATTATCTTATAAAATTATAAAACTAATCTAAAACATAATTTATCCTTATAAAAAAAATACAATTTTCAACAAAACCCAGTATTTTTCACTGTTCATTGAAAAATAAACATTTTCAAAAATTTCACATAAATTCACCCTAAGATAATTTTTTTTATGATGTTGTCAAAAATTATTTTCAAATTTTGAAATAAATTTTTATAAAGTATTAAAACATTAATTATATATATTATCTCATTGATATAAATAAAAAAACTTTTGAAGAAAACATATATTTGATAAATAAAATGACTTTACTAAAAATTATGTGTTTATTTCCTAAGAAGAAATATTTTTTTTATTTAACCTTAAATTCAAATATATTTTAGAATATTTTAAATAATATTCACACCAATCAATTTAATGTCCTATTTATTACAGTGATGTTAAAATAATAATATTTCCATCTTCGTTTAAGCTCAAAGTTCTATGAAACGTAAGCTATCGAAGAGATTAAATTTATTTAAAAGTAGGAATAAACTGAAATCTTGGGGTGTAACATAGAAAGAATACAACATAAAGTAGAATTATTATATTCATATTCCTCCATTGACGATCAATAGTTCCAAAGTTGAAAGATATTTTTGTCTATATTAAAAAGGTGGATGAGTTGGAAACATGTGCATGTTCAAGATCAAGAGCTATATAGATGTTGAGAACACAATTGGTGACCTGAAATATGGATTTAAATTAGGTGGAAATTCATATTAATAAGACACAATAATTTACAACATGAGTTGATCCAAATTATATAGAATATTTTAGGGATTACATGGAGTGAGTCCAAGCCATTGATCTGAAACTTTATCAAATAAAAAATAATTGGCATTGGAAAATTTCTCCTAGTCCCTTTTAAAAGGATTTTATTGGTGAAATATTGTTCTATAGATACATGATAGATAAAAATGGAAGATATTCTAGAAACATATCCATATTGGTATGCAAGGGTACTATTCAATTGAAGGTGTGGAATTTGATGAAATATTTTTTCTAGTATAAAGACATGATTCCATAAAAATATTATTATACATTAAAACATAATAATAATTCTAAATATTTTAAATGGATATGAAATTATTATTTTTGAGTGTTAATAAGGAATAATACTTATTCATGGAACAACATGGAGTCATTAATCCTGATTTAGATGGAAACTGATTATATAATTGATTAATGATAAATATTTTTTTGAATAATATACCATGATATATGTATTTAAATCATTATCATTATATATAAGGTTTGTGTTTTTATAATTTATAGGTGGAAAACCACTTGTATTTAAATAAAATTCACACCAGAACACTTTTTATGGGTTTGTATTTTGATCATATAAATATTTATAGCTATAAGGATATCCTGAGTGTGGAGTTATCAAGACACATTAATTAATGATTTGAAATTACAATGTTAGTATAATTGCTTTTTTATTTCAATTATAAATTATGATAGAAGTAGATATATTTTTTTCTCATGAAACAATATTCTAAAGATGTATTGATGAAGTTATATAAATATAAATCTAGAGAGGATTAAAATTCCATTAATGTGGGTGAAAATAGATGTAATGATGATGAAGAAAATATTTTTAAATTGAATTACCATAAAATATTTATTATGATTGTAATGTATTTAATATCCATTAGACCAATTATTTTTTATGTTTTCACTCATTGTGTTAGGTTCTAATACAATCCTAAGGAATCACATATTTTATTAGGATATAGGTTTGGGAGATAAATTTAATTATGTGATGATGTATAAAAATACAATTGAGCTTAGAATAATTATATTTACTGATTATAACTAGGTTGGATTTGCTGATGATATAAAATATAGATCTGGTAGAGTTATTTTTATCGAAAAAACCATGTTTCATGTCATTCAAAGAAGAAAATGACAATTACACCAAGATCAACTGAAGATAATTTTCTGTCTATATCCCTAGAATAAGAAAAAATGATATGGATTGAGACAAAATTAGGAAATGTAATATTTTAGTCTGATTATCATTTTATTTTGGGCCATAACAATCGGTGTTCCATAAACGTATCCAAAAATATTGTGTTACATTCTTGGTCAAAACACATTTTGATAAAGTACCATTTCTTATAGTAGAATAATAACAATGTTATTATGGCGGGATTATTTTTCCCCTTTAATGAAAAAAAAATATTTATAAAAACCAATCATATCTGAATTGATCTAGAAGATAAGGATGCATATCAGCATATATCCCACCCCAATCATTGATTCATGTCATAATTTTTTTCTCATATGAACCATGCTGTTAAAAGTTTATAGGAGGATATTTTAAATAGTATATGTATATTACCCCCATTTCTGAATTATCTTAATGTGTGTGAAGTGTTATAAAGTATTTTATTCTTATAGTATAGTTTCAATTTGGGTTTTCTCATGATGTTTTTTGGAATATTTGAGGTATTTTAAGGATTTAATTGAGTATTTATAATCCCACATGTTTTATAAGTGTATCTTGCTCACATATACATATATATGATTGATTAATTATTATTTTATATTAATTTCCATGATTTGATCTCAAAAAGTTATTCTCTTTGGTTTCATAGTCAATAAGGGGGAGATAAAAATGGATTATTGAAAACACATACAATGGGGGATATTTTTGAGTCCTATTGTAGATGGTGATTTATTTATTTTCAATGAACATGAAATGTGATGATAGATAAATCTAGATATCAAGATATATGAAAAGTGTTTCAGGTTTGGATGTACTATCATAAGGAATGATTTTTAAGTGCAATTTATTTTAAATGGGTTTTATTATGCTTAAGAATTTGTTATAGTTTATTTTCCAATTTTGGAAATGTATTCATATATATATATATATATATATATATATATATTTATTTTCATTAGGTGAATGGTTGGACTAAAATTGTAAATTCCTCCATTGAATTGGTTAATGATTTCATATTATGATATTTCATGCATGTTTCATGGTAAATTTCCCTAAACATACTATGTTATTTGATAAGTGGTCCCAGAATTATATATCTATACATTTAATTTTTTTAAGAATTATATAATATGTGATTTTATGTATGGGATTATGAAGGGAGTTAAATCTAGTGGAACTATTTACACTACGTTTATGGGAATCAGGGTTTATCTATATCTAATATGGTACTCTATCAACAATGTGTTTGGGAATGTGGAGTGAAAGCATTCCACTATAGGATTTTTCAACTATTTTTATTAGAATAGAGTGTAAATGAAATTATCCATTTGAAACTTTCCATTACGTTTATGGGAAAGGGTAGTGAACCAAATACCCTATGTGACATCATTTTTAACAATCAATAATTTTTTTAATGGAATTTCCCTCTTTAAAATTATTTTATAAAACACATGAATCACCTAGAGAACAAAATAAAAACATTATTATCACAAGTGAAGAATGAATTAAGTGATATTTATAGAAAATAAGGCACATCTACCAATGGAATAGTAAATTGACTATTAGTATATTAATATGACCATTATAAATAGTTATTGTTCTGTTAGAATAGAAACTTCTCCTATAAAAGTATGAATAAAATTTAGGAATCTTAAACATGGAAATATGATATAATTACATCATGGTATAAGTAAATAAATTTTTTAGGAATGATAGATTAACTATTAATATTTCTATAAAATGTAAAAGTTTATTTAAAATTTTATAATTAATATATTGATTTAAAAGAAAATTTATTTTCATAAAATATATTCATAAATTAATATATGTTTTAATATAGTTATACAACAATTTAATGAGAATTCATTAATGTAAGAACCCAACTTTTCACTCAGGTATGGATCCTTTAATTTTTGGTCTAAATCTTTACTTTGGACCTAATATAGATACCTAATGAGTTAGAAAAGGTTCTGAGGATGTTTGGGGCTTGTTTGGAGCTCAAAACATCTCTTTTTAGGAAAATTGGCCAAGTCACATGGTTTGCACATGGTTTGCACCCGGTTTTCCTAACAATGCGGTTTGTGTTTTTTTTTGTGGACAGTGGCATCTTGTATGGTTTTCACATGACCATGAAACCTAACCATGAAAACCACCATTTTCCCCAGATTCGGGTAAGACCATCTCGCATGGTTTGCACACAATTTGAAAAACCATGCAGACAAACCGTGTACAGGCTAAAAACATATGTAAAATAACCAAAATGCACTTAATGATCTATTAATCCTCCTCCTTCCTCCCTAATTTGAGTTTGTGTGGGATTGACCTATTTCTCTATCAATTTTGGGGTTTTTGAAGATCAAATCTTGGAATCAAGAGATCTTCTTTGTCCATCTTCCGATCAAACTTCTATTCGTCTTGTTGGATGCGCAACAGTAAGTAATAAAGTTATCTTTAGCCGTTATTCTTATCTTTCACTCCTGAAGTTTTTTGTTTTTGGAATGTTCATATAGGGCCCACCTATTTTTTTGAGAACCGTTTCTTAAATTAACTTGTCA
Organism: Viscum album; assembly: GCA_963277665.1. Classification (NCBI taxonomy): domain Eukaryota; kingdom Viridiplantae; phylum Streptophyta; class Magnoliopsida; order Santalales; family Viscaceae; genus Viscum; species Viscum album. The sequence goes on from OY728127.1 coordinate 966,693,830, forward strand.
TGATGATACTCGTTAGAATCCTATGATTATGATCTTTCTAAATATGTAATTAGTTTTTTGTGGTTACAACCACAACTCAATCTGCATCATGTCGAAGGTTATGCCTTAACTAGGTTTTAGTGTTTCGGCATGTTTGATCCACCATCCGGTTGTGCCTATACTTGATGTTTTTAAAGGTGAGTCTCCTTATAATAAATGGTTTTTTGTTAATAATAAATGAATAACAAAAAGTACCATGTATGCTCACCACTTGACCCATATAAGGTACGTGCTTACAATTGTTTATTAAATGTGAAACATGAAATGTGAAATGGAAAGTATACTAAGTGTATAACTTGGACTTATTAAAAGAGATTGAATAAAGGTTACATATCTGTAGAACTCCTTTCCATGTTAATAGAAGGTAGAGGAGTGATCCTAAATAATTGATTATGCCTTAATGGCTAACAAATACTTGATTAAATGGTTTCAGTACTACTTTTTATATCCACACTAATGGAAGACAAGGCTTGGACCATTGGTTTCAACTCTACTTGACGTATCCACACTAATGGAATTCAAGACACGAACCAAATGAATTATTACATGATTACAATATCCAATAAGAATAGACTGACTCGTGCTTGCCTTTGATTCTGAGAGAATAATACATTGGGTATTGGGAACCCCATTCCAATTCAAGGATATAGTTTGCTTATGTTGATACCCACCTAGACTCTGGTTCTTGTCTATTCCTTGGATGCCCAATATACTACTATTGGGCCCCTTTCCTTATTATATGATACCTCAGATACACTCTTTGGATCCATTATTGACTAGTAGGTTCCATGGTGAATGCCCATTGGGCCCATGTCTTCGCTTAGGCTTGTTTTACCTTGTTCAATCACCTTGGACTCGGTAGGTGCCTTATTATGGAATGACTTGGATTACACTCCTTGAATTACACTCTTACCCCTTACCTAGACTTAGATACTACTGATTTAGATTTATGGGAGTTTACTTTACCTTGGTTTTTACCCTGGAACTGCCTCACTGGATATCATTGTTTTGTTTCCTTGTTATGTCTTGGGACCTTCACTACTTATGCTATCACAAGTTGATGGCAGTTTTGGCTCTGCCTCACATGACCTATTAACATTAAATAGAAATTGATTAATTAATGAACTGGTTACATGTTCAGACACCAGCCAAGGGGTGAAGCAGGCACTTGGTTATTTAGTTATTTTTTCAATCTTGCTTTACATTATATATATGCCTACACACTACTATATTCCATCACACATGCCAGTTGTTATAGACACAGTTGGTGGTGAACCACTGAGATTTAACTCACACCCTCTCTGAGCGCCGTTTGGTACCCGGAGTAGATTACATAGTTGCAGGTATTGAAAAAGGGGAGAATGTCGCTTCCAATATTTGATTGCGAGCTGATAGGATGGAGTTAAATAGAAGATGACCAAGTAGGTTCTCTGGATGCTTGGAGTAGAATTTTTTTCTTTTACATTGTGGAACATGTTATTCTTATTGTCTTGTATCCATAATTTTTAGTTTTATTATGACATGACATTACATCATCACTATTCCAGTTGGTACAATTATTTTTACTCTCCTTTATCTATTTTGTCTTTTTTATTACCATATTTATTTATATTGCTTCCTATGTTTACTATTCATTTATATCTCTTCTGATATGATACACTCTACTAATTAGGGAATAGTCTTCCCACTAACACACCTTAGGACCTCGCTTCAAGTCAGCAAACTCTGGCATTCGAGAAGATGCGCTTGAGGCCATGTGGCCCACCGGGCTCAGGGTACCGTTAAGTGGAATCTGGGCCTGGGTTGTCACAAAGTGGTATCAGAGGTGGTTCCTTTTCTTTCCTTACTATTTGGAGACAACATATTGGAGAATAGGTACGCTTGGTAATTGGTCATAAGTCATTCTTGGGCATCACTGACCCATGTTCGGGGTAAAATCCAAGTTACCTATAATGAAATTGTTGTTATATTTTTCCTATTACAGTTGATATTATTTCACCATTGGGTGACACAAATTTTGTGTGGTATTTTTGATTATTACTCTTTGGGAATTTATTTCATCCTTGGCCCGATTATATGAGGGAAAGGAGTATTACAACATGAATCATTATAGGCACCTAGAATTCACATGTCACACATTTTACCATGCCATATAGGTGCATATCACAGCTTTTCATTTCTTGATATGCCTGTGATTGTTGAGTGATGATGTGATAGTTTCTTGTACTTGTATTACTTTGTCTTTGATTCAGTGATTTCTTGTCTCAATTCATGAGGTGTATGGGCCCTCATGGGTTTGAATGAGTAATTTACCGAGTCAATACAATATGCTATAAGTAAATGGGTGTCATTTTTGGTGATAGGTGTATGGGCACTAATTCATTTGAAATGACTATCCATTATAAAGTGAATCCTGAAATCTAAAATTAATTGGTTTCATATCCATATAATTCCTTGTCATGTTTAGGAAAGGTAAATGAGTGAACTAAAGAATTAAATGCAAAATGACATGAAACTTATACTTGAACACTTACCGATACCTGGTCGTCTAAGTGGGTAGTTTGGCTAGTGTTCCTTGGGTAGTGAGTTTTCCTACATTCATCATTAGATAGTGATGCTATCTCATTTATTTTATGATTGTTCTCATATGTGTGTTTTGAATTTGTAGACCAATGCCGCCGTGTTGTCCTTGTGTCGTTCTATAGGAGGGTGGTGACGAACATGCTCTAGATATGGTGGGCCCTGAGCTGCCAGTCATACTTCAAGTAGTGCCACTTGAGGAACTTACTATTGTGCCTAATCGGGGTACTGATTCCCAAGTTTGTGATAGTTTCCTACATATGATGCAGTCCATGTAAGGTGCTCCATGGGTTGCACCTACGATGGTTGATCTGACCCGTGAGTTCCATAAGCATCATCCTCATACTTTTTTGGGGATGGAGGTTCTCAGGCTGCTGAGTCTTGTCTAGTGGAAATACTGTCTATATTTGAGAATCTAGAAATTCCCCCAGAATGTAGAGTCAATATTTCTACATAAATGCTTCGGGATTTGGCTAAGAGTTGGTGGGATGTCGTTACCAAGGATGGTCGTCATCAGGGCATGTTATGGGTTGACATCTAGACTGCCTTCTAGGATTTGTTCTTTTCTTAGTCACATAGAGCTGGAAGAGCTAGAGAGTTCATGCATCTCGAGTAGGGTTCTAGATTAGTTATGGAATATTCAGCACGTTCCACTGATTTACAGCTCTTTTCACTTCTTCTAGCTGGTGATGAGCTTTCACGTGATATACGTTTTGAGGATGGGATCCAATACACCATCCTAACTCAGGTGAATGTCATTCTCATTCCTACCTTCCCTGCAATAGTTTATTAGGACCTTATCAATGAGCGTAACATGAGAGATGAAGCAAGTACCAGGTTTAAAGTATCAGTGCCGCATCCAGCGAGTAGTTCTTCTGTTGGAATGAAACGTTCCCTTAAGGTTAATCATCAGGGATGTGGAATACAGAGTATCCATTTTGATAGATCTGTTGTGTGTCATCAGTAATGAAAGACAGGGCATAATAAGCCCCAGTGTGATAAAGTCCCTATGGAGTTTTTGGATTGTGGTTATATGGGCCATCTTCAGTGCTTTTTCAAGACCTTTCCACCATCTTTGAGCAGAAAAGGATTATATTAAGCTCCAATTTCAGGAGCGAGTTTGATGCACGCCTGTCGCAGGGCGTGGCAAAATCAATTTAATTTTTCCTAGTGCAGCATAGAAGCTGACCAGGGTCGTCTCACTTGAGGAGCTTTGTAAATCGTTTATTTACTTAATCTAATTTAACTAAACTACTTATTTTTGTTGTTTTTATATTATCTAGTAATGGAATACAATTAAAATAAAATATAAGGCTAATATGCAACAAAAAAATGCAATTAATGAAGAACGAACTTGGCCTTTATGGGTTGGTATGTGGGTTCCATCATTCTCCTTATTGGTATTTAAATTAAGTTTGATAATTCAATTATGAGATGTCATTCATGAATTACTATTATTTTATTTATTGGTGTGAAATCTTGAGTTCATTTAGCAATCTTAACTTCACCTCCTCCTATAATCAAGGTTGATGTCACACCTCGATCGAGAGTGTGACATCTTCCAAGACCTGGCTCCATCGTATGACATTTCAACCACTGAATGACTCAAATCCATCATATGAAGAGATTGTATCCAGTAGAAGGGAGGGAAAATATTTAATAAAATAATAGAAATGAGTTTGAGATCAGTGTCATGGTGGACGATCGCCACACCTGTGCACATCACTCTTACTCATCACAAACTTAATTAAACATAGGAATTTAAGCACAAAATAATTGAAATTTCCACATACCTCACCTGGGCCAAGTCTCGGGTTAACCCCTCATATTTGAGGGTAATAGGTCACGATGGAGAATATGAGAAGAATAAAATAAGAAAAGGAGAAAATATGAAGAAGAAAATAGAGAGGATGGGTGGACACAAAAATAAAAACAATGCATGAATTTTATTAGAAATATAAATTAAAAATGAAAACTAAAACAAAAATAAAGAAAATAAATGAAATTGGGAAGATTTTCGGCTGGCCTCCCTTGGTGGATATCTCCTCCTTGGTGCCTTAAAGGAATGGATGGAGAATGGGATGCTTTGGGAAGGAGGTGAGGGCCTCCTTTTATAGGAAGAATTCCACCCCCTAACGTTTGCACGTTTTAGACCATATTAATGACCTCTTCATGCGTTTGACCCTTCATGAATGTTGTTCAGAAATAACATGGCCGTCTCTCCTCCAAATTTCAGATAATTTGGAAACCGTATGAAGCAGTTATGAATTTTTCATTCTCGGTTTCTGTTTCCAGACGAAGGTTCCATGAAGGTTCCTCCAAACGTATGTCATTAAATAGCCTCTTTAATGACCTCTAAAATCCCCCACATATATTTTAGAGACGTCCCTATCTGTACTAATGGTATCCCAGGTGGAAACACATCATTTAGATATGTGTAGGATGAGTTTGATGACCGTTACGTTGGGTGGGTCCATGCTGTCCGCCCGAAAACATTCCCAAATTCAATGAATTTTTAGACCCTTTAGATGGCCGAATCAGCTCATGGTCCAGAAGACAAAGTTGAAGGAAATAAAATAAGTACTCTAAATAAATTTGAATCAGAAAATTTGGAAACATAATTTTACCGAAATGACCAAAATACCCTTGACGTAAAAATCTGTCTAAAATCCAGAATTAGGTGTTTTTCACATTTGGGCTCAAAATAACACTAAAACCTAAAAACATGACAATAACCCATCCAATAACACTTTTTTGGGATTATAAACAATGATTTACAGTATAAAATATATGAAAATTTGAGCTTCATCACTCCCCCACAATTAAACATTGCACTCTTGGGCAATCATCTTACATCCAAATCAATTTCCACACAACAATTAAAAATGAGAAAACATCAATGATATTATCCAAAATAGAATTCCATCATGTCTCATATATGAATAATAATTCTCTATTATTTTCATTTCAATCACTAAAATTTGTTCAACCTCATAAATAAATCCATGGCCCAATCACAACCTACCTCACATTGAGTTTTATGTCACTCTTCACTCATGAGAAATTAAATCTAGAGTTATACTCATACTTGAAAATCACATGTATCACCATAGGTTTGTGAAAATTCTCATTTATCCATAGCCTGAAACATGAAAATGAGTTTAATCATGAGGGATTTAATTAATGGTTCAAATGATTTTGTGGCTTAGGGTTGGTGGGAAAATTATTGAAAAATATTCCAGGCTAGAAAGATGAGGTTAGACTTTTATGTACAATGCATGATTAAATCAAGGAAAAACACAGGAAGTTCCTCACTCAATCTCACTTGAAAATGTGAAACACAACACTACCACCTTTTTATGACATGGTACATGAGCCAATAAGTGATTATAATGAATGATATCATCTAAGTTCTCCTATTTTTTTTCAAAGCTCCACAAAGGCACAACTTTATTTTCTTTTTCTTTTTTTCATAGAGGATGAGCTGAAAATTGAATACAATGAATGAATGAAAATTCATTCCCTTGATTTTTGAGAGGTACATGAGTCATAAAATAATGTACAATGAGGAATTCAAGCTCATCTCCATTTTTTTATTTTGTTTTTTTTGAAGGAGAAATGGATGAAACAAATGAAATGACAACACATGCCCAATTCTCTTGTTATCCACTACCCAAAGTATTGACACACACCTCAAACCACCAATAAATGATACAAATCCCAATGAACGCACACGAAAGGCCCCTCCCCCACACTCAAACTTGAAATAACTATGCAAAAATACTAAAAGTGCGGGTAGGTAAGGAAAAATTGGCTTGTAATGTGGCTTAAACCTATAAGACAATTCATGGAATCTAAGGGCTTACGAAGGATAAATGTAAAGGTGGGTCTCAAGATAAAATGTGGCTAGCCAAAGAGATGCCTCAATAATTTTAAATACATTTCAATAAATCCAAAGCTTCAAAATAGAATTATTCACAAATTATGGTTCTCACGCAAAATTAAAGTTTCCTCCAAGAAAGTGTAGGTATTAGGAAGAATATGTAAAAGTGGTTTAAAATACCTCATAGGATTGGAAAAATATTTTGAGTCAGTGTTTTATGGGAATGGATTTCAAAAATCAGTCAAACTCATTAAAATGCTTGAAAATCCATTTCAAGGGAAAAGAATTCATATTAACAATCATTTAAAATCCATTATTTCAAAAATCATTTCAACCCTTTCAAAATCAATTAATATGTGAAAATTGAAAAGAATATTCATTAATGATCAAAATATGTTTTGGACCAAAAAATGAAATGAGTTTAAATGATAATCATAAAAAGTTAACTCCCTTTTGAAATAATGATTTGGTCCACTTCCTCTAATTCTTGGGGCTTCCTTATGGCTTCATGATCATACACAAGAAAAATTAATCAATTAATCACAAGGATAATTTCATTTAAGCTCAAAATTAAAAGAGGGAGGGGGCCACATGCTAGACTAATTCCTAATACTGAATTTGAAATTTAAATTAATAAAAAACATATAAAGATAAATCTTGGTATGATCCCCTAAGTGGGACCTGGAATCTTTTACTACCTCTAGAGGGCAGTACCAGCTGTTATCCAAAGTCTGATAGAGGATGAAGTTTCTTTGATTTGAACCACCACATGTGGCTTTTCCCAGCTTGTGCTTCATCGTTGTTCTTAAGGGATGATCCATGTATAGAGTACCCCATATCCTACCCCTTCACAATGAAGTATAGCTTGCATGGTGGGGGTAGGATGAAGTATGGACCATCCTCTTCCTTGGTTGCAACTTGTGAAGCCTTTATATCTTCCAGTGCTGGATTCATGGGGGCTGCATGAAGAGAAGTCTCTTGACTGATACCTGGATCTCTTTATGGGGATCCTCTAGTAGATATTCCATGACTTCTGGGAGCTCCAGGGGTTCCTCAACAGGTGAATCTTCTTTTGTCTCTTCATCCTCCAGTGCATAAAAGGCGTCATCTGATTCTGAAAATTCAAAACAATTGGGAGTCATACTCAAATTCGTTTCAACAAAATTAAAAGAATTTGAGTTCAAGAATGTATCATCTCCCTGAGTTGGTTCAAATTGAATCTATTCTTGATTTGAAAGCACCTCTTGGAGTTGATTATTGCTGGATGGAGGTAGGTAGTCAGGCTCCTCCACCTCAAGTTTGGTAAAAACTTTATGGATGTTTTCAGTGAAATTTGGGAAGACCAGTGGCACTTCCTTCTTGGCCATGAATATTTTTAAGTCAACTTGGAGTTCATTGACCATGGGAATCAAATCTTCTGATGAGATCCATGTTGTTATTCCTCTTTCCAACTGCTTGAACATTATTATCAGGGCATCATCTATTCATTGGAGGGCCTCCTCAGTATATTATGTTTCTTCCTCCTGCATCTGTGAGTAATTGTTCCATGCAGAATAATTTGAATTTGAATGCATCATGGAAAAAGTTTTTTTGAATTTTTTTAAAAAAAATGGAAACAATCTAAAATTTTGAAATTAGAAAAAGTAAACTAAACAACTGATTAGCTCCCCGGAAACGGCGCCAGTTTTGACGTACGCCTGTTGTAGGGTGTGCAAAAGAAATTTAATTTTTCCTAGTGCAGCATAGAAGCTAACCAGTGTCATCTCACTTGAGGAGATTTTTCAATCATTTACTTACTTAATCTAATTTAACTAAACTAATTATTTTTGTTGTTTTTATATTATCTAGTAATCTAATAAAATTAAAATAAAAGATAAAACTAACATTCAATGACAAAATGCAATTAATGAAGAAAGAACTTGGCCTTTATGGGTTGGTATGTGGGTTCCATCATTATCCTTGTTGGTATTTAAATTATTTTTGATAATTCAATTATGAGATCTCAATCATGAATTACTTTTCTTTTATTTATTGGTGTGAAATCATGAATGCATTTAGCATTCTTAACTTCACCTCCTCCTATAATCAAGGTTGATGGAACACCTCGATCGAGAGTGTGACATCTTCCAAGACCTAGCTCAATCGTATGCCATTTCAACAACTGAATGGCTCAAATCCATCATATGAAGAGCTTGTATCCAGTAGAAGGGAGGGAAAATATTTAATAAAAGAATAGAAATGAGTTTGAGATCAGTGTCGTGGTGGACGATCGCCACACCCGTGCACATCACTCTTACTCATCACAAACTTAATTAAACATAGGAATTTAAGCACAAAATAATTGAAATTTCCACATACCTCCCCCAGGCCAAGTCCCGGGTTAACCCCTAATATTTGAGGGTAAGAGGTCACGATGGAGAATATGATAAGAATAAAATAAGAAAAAGAGAAAATATGAAGAAGAAAATAGGGAGGATGGGTGGACACAAAAATAAAAACAAAGCATGAATTTTATTAGAAATCTAAATTACAAATGAAAACTAAAACAAAAATAAAGAAAATAAATTAAATGGGGAAGATTTGTGTCTGGCCTCCCTCGGTGGAGATCTCCTCCTTGGTTCCTTGATGGAATGGATGGAGAATGGGATGCTTTGGGAAGGAGGTGAGGGCCTCCTTTTATACGCAGAATTCGACCCCCTAATGTTTTCGCATTTTCGACCCTATTAATGACCTCTTCACACATTCCACCCTTCATTATTGCTGTTCATAAATATATTTTCCATCTCTCTTACAAATTTTAGCTAATTTAGAAACCTTATAAAGGAGTTATGAATTTTTCATCCTCGGTTTCTGTTTCTGGACAAAGCTTCCAGGAAGGTTCCTCCAAAAGAATGTCGTTCAATAGCCTCTTTAATGACCTCCAACATTAACCAAATTTATTCTAGAGACGTAACTATCTGTCCTCGTGGTATCCCAGGTGGAAACACATCATTTAGATATGTGTAAGCTGAGTTTGATGTCCGTTACTTTGGGTGGGTCCATGCTGTCCGCACGGAAACATTCCCAAATTAAATGAATTTTCAGATCCTTTAGATGGCCGAATCAGATCCTAGTCTAGCATACAAAGTTGAAGGAAATAAAATTAGTATTATAAAAAAATTTGAATCAGAAAATCTGGAAACATAATTTTATGAAAATCACCAAAATACCCTTGATGTAAAAATCTGTCTAAAATCCAGAATTAGGTGTTTTTCACATTTGGGCTCACAATAACACTAAAACCTAAAAACATGACAATTACCCATACAATAACACTTTTTTGGGATTATGAACAATTATTTATAGTATAAAATATTTGAAAATGTGAGCTTCATCACTCCCCCACACTTAAACATTGCACTGCTGGGCAATCATCTTACATCCAAATCAATTTCCACACAATAATTAAAAATGAGCAAATATCAATGATCTTATCCAAAATAGAATTCTATATTGTCTCATATATGAATAATAATTCTATATTATTTTCATTTCAATCACTAAAATTTGTTCAATCTCATAATTCAATCCATGGCCTAATCACAACCTACCTCACATTGAGTTTTATGTCACTCTTCACTCATGAGAAATTGAATCTAGAGTTATACTCAAACTCGAAAATCGCATGTATAACCATAGGTTTGTGAAAATTCTCATTTATACACAAAGTGAAACATGAAAATGAATTTAATTATGAGGGATTTAATTAATGGTTCAAATTATTCTGTGGCTTAGGGTTTGTGGGAAAATTATTGAAAAATGGTCCAGGCTAGAAAGAGGAGGTTAGACTTTTAAGCACAATGCATGATTAAATCAAGGAAAAACACAGGTAGTTCCACACTCAATCCCACATGAAAATTTAAAACACAACACCACCACCTTTTTATGACATGGTACATAAGCCAATAAGTGATTATAATGAATGATATCATCTAAGTTCTCCTCCTTTTTTCAAAGCTCCAGAATGGCACAACTTTATTTTCTTTTTCTTTTTTTCATGGAGGATGAGATGAAAATTGAATACAATGAATGAATGAAAATTAATGACCTTGATTTTTGAGAGGGACATGAGTCATAAAATAATTTTCAATGAGTAATTCAAGCTCATCTCCATTTTTTTCTTTTTTTTTCTGAAGGAGAAATGGATGAAACAAATGAAATGACGACACATGCCCAATTCTCTTATTATCCAATTCCCAAAGTATTGACACACACCTCACACCACCAATAAATGATACACATCCCAATGAAAGCACATGAAAGGCCCTTCCACCACACTCAAACTTGAAATAACCATGCATAAAATACTAAAATTGCGGGTAGGTAAGGAAAAATTGGCATATAATGTGGCTTAAACCTGTAATGCAATTCATGGCATCTAAGGGCTTACGAAGGATAAATGTAAAGGTGGGTCTCAAGATAAAATGTTGCTATCCAAAGAGATGCCTCAATCATTTTAAATACATTCCATGAAATCGAAATCTTCAAAAGAGAATTATTCAAAAATTCTGGTTCTCACACAAAATTCATGTTTCCCTTAAGAAAGTGTGGGTATTAGGAAGAATATGTAAAAGTGGTTTAGAATACCTCACAGAATTGGGAAAATATTTTGAGTTAGTGTTTTATGGGCATGGATTTCAAAAATCAGTCAAACTCATTAAAATGCTTGAAAATCCATTTCAAGGGAAAAGAATTCATATCATAAATCATTTAAAATCCATTATTTCAAAAATCATTTCAATTCTTTCAAAATCAATTGATGTGTGAAAAGTGAAAAGAATATTCATTAAAGATAAAAATATTTTTTGGACCAAAAAATGAAAGGAGTTTAAATGATAATTATAAAAAGTTAACTCCATTTTAAAATAATGATTTGGTCATCTTCCTCTAATTCTTGGGGCTTCCTTCTGGATTCATGATCATACACAAGAAAAATTAATCAATTAATCACAAGGATCATTTCATTTATGCTCAAAATTAAAAAAGGGAGGGGTCCACATGCTATACTAATTCCTAATACTAAATTTGAAATTTAAATTACTAGAAAACATGTAAAGAGAAATCTTGGTATGATCCCCCAGGTGGGACCTGGAATCTTTTACTGTCTCCAGAGGGCAGTACCAGCTGTTATCCAAAGTCTGATGGAGGATGAAGTTTCTTTGATTTGAACCACCACATGTGGCTTTTCCCAGCTTGTGCTTCATCGTTGTTCTTAAGGGACGAGCCATGGATAGAGTACACCATATCCCCCCCTTCACAATGAAGTATAGCTTGCATGGTGGGGGTAGGATGAAGTATGGACCATCCTCTTCCTTGGTTGCAACTTGTGCAACCTTATTATCTTCTAGTGCTGGCTTCATGGGGGTTGCATGAAGAGAAGCCTCTTGACTGATTTTACTAGGCTCATCTACCTGGATCTCTTTATGGGGATCCTCCAGTAGATATTCCATGACGTCTGGGAGCTCCAGGGGTTCCTCAATAGGTGCATCTTCTTTTGTCTCTTAATCCTTCAGGGCATAATAGGAGTCATATGATTATGAAAATTCAAAACAATTGGGAGTTATACTCAAATTCGTTTCAACAAAATTAGAAGAATTTGAGTTCAAGAATGTATCTTCTCCCTGAGTTGGTTCATCTTGAATATCTTCTTGATTTGAAAGCGCCTCTTGGAGTTGATTATTGCTGGATGGAGGTAGGTAGTCAGGCTCCTCCACCTCAAGTTTGGATTCAACTTCATGGATGTTTTCAGTGAAATCTGGGAAGACCAGTGGCACTTACTTCTTGGCATTGAATCTTTTTATGTCAACTTGGAGTTCGTTGACCGTGGCCATCAAATCTTATGGTGAGATCCATGTTGTTATGCCTCTTTCCACCTGCTTGAACATTATTATCAGGTCATCAGCTCTTCGTTGGAGGGCCTCCTCAGTATAATCTGTTTCTTCCTCCTACATCTGTGAGTAATTGTTCCAGGAAGAATAATTTGAATTTGAATGCATCATGGAAAAAGATTTTTTGATTTTTTTTAAAAAATGGAAACAATTTAAAATTTGAAATTAGAAAAAGTAAAGTAAAAAACTTATTATCTCCCCGGCAACGACGCCAGTTTTGACGCACGCCTGTCGTAGGGCTTGGCAGAAGAAATTTAATTTTTCCTAGTGCATCATAGAAGCTGACCAGTGTCGTCTCACTTGAGGAGCTTTTTCAATCGTTTACTTACTTAATATAATTTAAATAAACTACTTCTTTTTGTTATTTTTATACTATCTAGTAATGGAATACAATTAAAATAAAAGATAAAACTAACATGCAACGATAAAATGCAATTAATGAAGAAAGAACTTGGCCTTTATGGGTTGGTATGTGGGTTCCATCATTATCCTTGTTGGTATTTAAATTAAGTTTGATAATTCAATTATGATATCTCATTCATGAATTACTATTATTTTATTTGTTGGTGTGAAATATAGAATGCATTTAGCAATATTAACTTCACCTCCTCCTATAATCAAGGTTGATGGCACACCTCGATCGAGAGTGTGACATCTTCTAGGACCTGACTCCATCGTATTCCATTTCAACCACTGAATGGATAAAATCCATCATACGAAGATCTTGTATCCAGTAGAAGGGAGGTAAAATATTTAATAATATATGATAAATTAGTTTGAGATCAGTGTCGTGGTGGACGATCGCCACACCCGTGCACATCACTCTTACTCATCACAAACTTAATTAAACACAGGAATTTAAGCACAAAATAATTGAAATTTCTACATACCTCCCCCAGGACAAGTCTCGGGTTAACCCCTCATATTTGAGGGTAAGAGGTCACGATGGAGAATATGAGAAGAATAAAAGAATAAAAAGAGAAAATATGAAGAAGAAAATAGAGAGGATGGGTGGACACAAAAATAAAAACAATGCATGAATTTTATTATAAATCTAAATTACAAATGAAAAATAAAACAAAAACAAAGAAAATAAATGAAATGGGGAATATTTGCAGCTGGCCTCCCTCGGTGGAGATCTCCTTGTTGGTGCTTTGATGGAATGGATGGAGAATGGGATTCTTTGGGAAGGAGGTGAGTGCCTCCTTTTATAGCCAGAATTCGAACCCCAAACATTTTCGCATTTTACACCCCTTTAATGACCTCTTCACGTGTTCCACCCTTCCTGAATGTTGTTCATGAATATCATGGTCGTCTCTACTCCAAATTGCAGCTAATTTGGAAACCGTATGACGGAGTTATGAATTTTTCATTTTCGGTTTCTGTTTCTGGACGAAGCTTCCAGGAAGGTTCCTCCAAAAGTATGTCATTCAATAGCCTCAATAATGACCTCCAACATCCCCCATATTTATTTTAGGGACGTCCCTATCTGTCCTCCTGGTATCCCAGGTGGCAAAACATCATTTAGATATGTGTAGGCCGAGTTTGATGTCTGTTACGTTGGGTAGGTCCATGCTGTCCGCCCGGAAAAATTCCCTAATTCAATGAATTTGTAGACCCTTTAGGCGGCCGAATCAGCTCCTGGTACAGTAGAAAAAGTTTAAGGAAATAAAATAAGGATTATAAAAAAAAAATTAATCAGAAAATTTGGAAATATAATTTTACGGAAATGACCAGAATACCCTTGATGTAAAAATCTGTCTAAAATCCAGAATTAGGTGTTTTTCACATTTGGGATCAAAATAACACTAAAACCTAAAAACATGACAATTACCCATCCAATAACACTTTTTTGGGATTATAAATAATGATTTACAGTATCAAATATATGAAAATTTTAGCTTCACCACTCCCCCACACTTAAACATTGCACTCCTGGACAATCATCTTACATCCAAATCAATTTTCCCACAACAATTAAAAATGAGAAAATATCAATGATCTTATCCAAAATAGAATTCCACCACGTCTCATATATGAATAATAATTCTCTATCATTTTCATTTAAATCACTAAAATTTGGTCAACCTCATAATTCAATCCATGGTCCAATCACAACCTACCTCACATTGAGTTTTATGTCACTCTTCCCTCATGAGAAATTGAATCTAGAGTTATACTCATACTTTAAAACCACATGTATCACCATATGTTTGTGAAAATTCTCATTTCTCCACAGCGTGAAACATGAAAATGAATTTAATCATGAGGGCTTTAATTAATGGTTCAAATGATTCTGTGGCTTAGGGTTGGCGGAAAAATTATTGAAAATGTTCCAGGCTAGAAAGAGGATGTTAGACTTTTAAGTATAATTCATGATTAAATCAAGGAAAAACACAGGAATTTACTCACTCAATACCAAATGAAAAAGTGAAACACAACATCACCACCTTTTTATGACATGGTACATGAGACAATAAGTGATTATAATGAATGATATCATCTAAGTTCTCCTTTTTTTCAAACCTCCAGAAAGGCACAACTTTATATACTTTTTCTTTTTTTCATGGAGGATGAGCTGAAAATTGAATACAATGAATGAATGAAAATTCATGCCCTTGATTTTTGAGAGGGTCATGAGTAATAAAATATTTTACAATGAGGAATTCAAGCTCATCTATATTTTTTTTTTCTTTTTTGAAGGAGAAATGGATGAAATAAATGAAATGACGACACATGCCCAATTCTCTTGTTATCCACTACCCAAAGTATTGACACACACCTCGCACCACCAATAAATGATACACATACTAATGAACGCACATGAAAGGCCCTTACCCCACACTCAAACTTGAAATAACCATGCAAAAATACTAAAAGTGCAGGTAGGTAAGGAAAAATTGGCTTGTAATGTGGCTTAAACCTATAGGGCAATTAATGAGATCTAAGGGCTTACAAAGGATAAATGTAAAGGTGGGTATCAAGATAAAATGTGGCTAGTCAAAGAGATGCCGCAATCATTTTAAATACATTCCCTGAAATCCAAAGCTTCAAAATAGAATTATTCACAAATTTTGGTTCTCACAAAAAATTCAAGTTTCCCTCAAGAAAGTGTGGGTATTAGGAAGAATATGTAAAAGTGTTTTAGAATACCTCACAGGATTGGAAAAATATGTTGAGTTAGTGTTTTATGGGCATGGATTTCAAAAATCACTCAAACTCATTAAAATGCTTGAAAATCCATTTCATGGGAAAATAATTCATAACGACAATCATTTAAAATCCATTATTTCAAAAATCATTTCAACTCTTTCAATGTCAATTGATGTGTGAAAAGTGAAAATAATATTCATTAAAGATCAAAATATGTTTTGGACCAAAAAATTAAAGGAGTTTAAATGATAATCATAAAAAGTTAACTCCCTTTTGAAATAATGATTTGGTCCTCTTCCTCTAATTCTTGGGGCTTCCTTCTGGCTTCATGATCATACACAAGAAAAATTAATCAATTAATCACAAGGATCATTTAATTTAAGCTCAAAATTTAAAGAGGGAGGGGGGGACATGCTAGACTAATTCATAGTACTGAATTTGAAATTTAAATTACTAGAAAACATGTAAAGATAAATCTTGGTATGATTCCCCAAGTGGGACCTGGAATCCTTTACTGCCCCCAGAGGGCAGTACCAACTGTTATCCAAAGTCTGATGGAGGATGAAGTTTCTTTGATTTGAACCACCACATGTGGCTTTTCCCAGATTTTGCTTCATCATTGTTCTAAAGGGATGATCCAAGGATAGAGTACACCATATCCTCCCCCTTCACAATGAAGTATAGCTTGCATGGTGGGGGTAGGATGAAGTATGGACCATCCTATTCCTTGGTTGCAACTTGTGCAACCTTCTTATCTTATAGTTCTAGCTTCATGGGGGATGCATGAAGAGAAGCCTCTTGACTGATTTTCTTAGGCTCAGATACATGAATCTCTTGATGGGGCTCTTCCAGTAGATATTCCAGGACCTCTGGGAGCTCCAGGGGTTCCTCAACAGGTGCATCTTCTTTTATCTCTTCATCCTCTAGGGCATAATAGGAGTCATCTGATTCTAAAAATTCAAAACAATTGGGAGTTATACTCAAATTCGTTTCAAAAAATTTAAAAGAATTTGAGTTCAAGAATGTATCATCTCCCTGAGTTTGTTCAGCTTGAATCTCTTCTTGATTTGAAAGCGCCTCTTGGAGTTGATTATTTCTGGATGGAGGTAGGTAGTCAGGCTCCTCCACCACAAGTTTGGCTTCAACTTCATGGATGTTTTCAGTGAAATCTGGGAAGACCAGTGGCACTTCCTTCTTGGCCATGAATCTTTTTAAGTCAACTTGGAGTTCATTGACCATGGCCATCAAATCTTCTGGCGAGATCCATGTTGTTATGCCTCTTTCCACCTACTTGAACATTATTATCAGGGAATCAGCTCTTCGTTGGAGGGCCTCCTCAGTATAGTCTGTTTCTTCCTCCTGCATCTGTGAGTAATTGTTCCATGCAGAATAATTTGAATTTGAATGAATCATGGAAAATGTTTTTTTTGATTTTTTTTTTCAAAAATGGAAACAATCTAAAATTTGAAATTAGAAAAAGTAAAGTAAACAACCGATTAGCTCCCCGGCAACAGCGCCAGTTTTGACGCACCCCTATCGTAGGGCGTGGAAAAAGAAATTTAATTTTTCCTAGGCAGCATAGAAGCTGACCAGTGTCGTCTCACTTGAGGATCTTTTTCAATCGTTTACTTACTTAATCTAATTTAACTAAACTACTTCTTTTTGTTGTTTTTATATTATCTAGTAATGGAATACAATTAAAATAAAAGATAAAACTAACATGCAATGAAAAAATGCAATTAATGAAGGAAGAACTTGGCCTTTATGGGTTGGTATGTGGGTTCCATCATTATACTTGTTGGTGTTTAAATTAATTTTGATAATTCAATTATGAGATCTCATTCATGAATTACTATTATTTTATTTATTGGTGTGAAATCTTGAATGCATTTTGCAATCTTAACTTCACCTCCTCCTATAATCAAGGTTGATGGCACACCTCGATTGAGAGTGTGACATCTTCCAAGACCTGGCTCCATCGTATGCCATTTCAACCACTGAATGGATCAACTCCATCGTATGAAGAGCTTGTATCTAGTAGAAGGGAGGGAAAATATTTAATAAAATAATAGAAATGAGTTTGAGATCAGTGTCGTGGTGGACGATCGCCACACCCGTGCACATCACTCTTACTCATCACAAACATAATTAAACATAGGAATTTAAGCACAAAATAATTGAAATTTCCACATACCTCCCCCGGGACAAGTCTTGGGTTAACCCCTACTATTTGAGGGTAAGAGGTCACGATGGAGAATATGAGAAGAATAAAAGAAGAAAAAGAGAAAATATGAAGAAGAAAATTGGGAGGATAGATGGACACAAAAATAAAAACAAAGCATGAATTTTATTAGAAATCTAAATTACAAATGAAAACTAGAAAAAAAATAAAGAAAATAAATAAAATGGGGAAGATTTTCTGATGTCCTCCATTGTTTGAGATCTCCTCCTTGGTGCCTTTATGGAATGGATGGAGAATGGGATGCTTTGGGAAGGAGGTGAGGGCCTCCTTTTATAGGCAGAATTCGATCCTGTAAAGTTTTCGCGTTTTAGGCCCTCTTAATTACCTCTTCACGCATTTCACCCTTCATGAATGTTGTTCATAAATATCCTGGACGTCTCTCCTCCAAATTTCAGCTAATTTGGAAAGAGTATGAAGGATTTATGAAATTTTCATTCTCAGTTTCAGTTTCTGGACGAAGCTTCCAGGAAGGTTCCTCCAAAAGTATGTCATTCAATAGCCTCTTTAATTACCTACAACATCCCCCAAATTTATTGTAGAGACGTCCATATCTTTCCTAGTGGTATCCCAGGTGGAAAAACATCATTTAGATATGTGTAGTCCGAGTTTGATGTCCGTTACATTGGGTGGGTCCATGTTGTCCGCCCGGAAAAATTCCCAAATTCAATGAATTTGTAGACCCTTTAGATGGTCGAATCAGCTCCTAGTCTAGAAGACAAAGTTGAAGGAAATAAAATAAGTATTCTAAAAAAATTTGAATTAGAATGTTTGGAAATATAATTTTATGGAAATGACCAAAAAACCCTAGACGTAAAAATCTGTCTAAAATCCAGAATTAGGTGTTTTTCACATTTGGGCTCAAAATAACACTAAAACCTAAAAACATGAAAATTACCCATCCAATAACACTTTTTTGGGATTATAAACAATTATTTACAGTATAAAATATATGAAAATGTGATCTTCATTACTCCCCCACACTTAAACATTGCACTCCTGGGCAATCATCTTACATCCAAATCAATTTCCACACAATAATTAAAAATGAGAAAATATCAATGATATTATCCAAAATAGAATTCCATCATCTCTCATATATGAACAATAATTCTCTTTTATTTTCATTTCAATCAATAAAATTTGTTCAACCTCATAAATCAATCCGTGGCCCAATCACAACCTACCTTACATTGAGTTTTATGTCACTTTTCACTCATGAGAAATTGAATTTAGAGTTATACTCATACTTGAAAATCGTATGTATCACCATAGGTTTGTGAAAATTATCATTTCTCCTCATCGTGAAACATGAAAATTAATTTAATAAAGAGGTATTTAATTAATGGTTCAAATGATTCTTTGGCTTAGGGTTGGTGGGAAAATTATTGAAAAATGTTCCAGGCTAGAAAGAGGAGGTTAGACTTTTAAGCACAATGCATGATTAAATCAAGGAAAAACACAGGAAGTTCCTCACTCAATACCACTTGAAAATGTGAAACACAACACCACAACCTTTTTATGACATGGTACATGAGCCAATAAGTGATTATAATGAATGATATCATCTAATTTATCCTCCTTTTTTTCAAAGCTCCAGAAATGCACAACTTTATTTCCTTTTTCTTTTTTTCATGGTGGATGAACTGAAAATTGAATACAATGAATGAATGAAAATTCATTCCCTTGATTTTTGAGAGGGACATGAGTCATAAAATAATGTACAATGAGGAATTCAAGCTCATCTCCATTTTTTTCTTTTTTTTGAAGGATAATTGGATGAAACAAATGAAATGACGGCACATGCCGAATTCTCTTGTTATCCACTGCCCAAAGTATTGACACACACCTCTCACCACCAATAAATGATACAAATCCCAATGAACGCACACGAAAGGCCCTTCCCCCATAGTCAAACTTGAAATAACCATGCAAAAATACTAAAAGTGCGGGTAGGTAAGGAAAAATTGGCTTGTAATGTGTATTAAACCTATAAGGAAATTCATGGAATCTAAGGGCTTACGAAGGATACATGGAAAGGTGGGTCTCAAGATAAAATGTGGCTAGCCAAAGAGATTCCTCAAACATTTTAAATACATTCCATGAAATCCAGAGCTTCAAAAAAGAATTATTCACAAATTCTGGCTCTCACACAAAATTCAAGTTTCCCTCAAGAAAGTGTGGGAATTAGGAAGAATATGTAAAAGTGGTTTAGAATACCTCACAGGATTGGAAAAATATTTTGATTCAGTGTTTTATGGGAATGGATTTCAAAAATCAGTCAAACTCATTAAAATTCTTGAAAATCCATTTCAAGGGAAAATAATTCCTATCAACAATCATTTAAAATCCATTATTTCAAAAATCATTTCAACTCTTTCAAAATCAATTGATGTGCGAAAAGTGAAAAGAATATTCATTAAAGATCAAAATATGTTTTGGACCAAAAAATGAAGGGAGTTTAAATGATAATCATAAAAATTTAACTCCCTTTTGAAAAAATGATTTGGTCCTCTTCCTCTAATTCTCGAGGATTCCTTCTGGCTTCATGATCATACACAAGAAAAATTAATCAATTAATCACAAGGATCATTTCATTTAAGCTCAAAATTAAAAGAAGGAGGGAGCCACATGCTAGACTAATTCCTAATACTAAATCTAAAATTTAAATTATTAGAAAACATGTAAAGATAAATCTTGGTATGATCCCCCGAGTGGGACCTGGAATCTATTACTGCCTCCAGAGGGAAGTACCAGATGTTATCCAAAGTTTGATGGAGGATGAAGTTTTTTGATTTGAACCACCACATGTGGCTTTTCCCAGCTTGTTCTTCATCGTTGTTCTGAAGGGATGATCCATGGAGAGAGTACGCCATATCCTCCCCCTTCACAATGATGTATAACTTGCATGGTGGGGGTAGGATGAAGTATGGACCATCCTCTTCCTTGGGTGAAACTTGTGCAACCTTCTTATCTTCCAGTGCTGGCTTTATGGGGGCTGCATGAAGAGAAGCCTCTTGACTGATTCTCTTAGGCTCAACTACCTGGATCACTTGATGGGGCTCCTCCAGTAGATATTCCATGACTTCTGGGAGCTCCAGGGGTTCCTCAACAGGTGCATCTTCTTTTGTCTCTTCATCCTCCAGGGCATAATAGGAGTTATCTGATTCTGAAAATTCAAAACAATTGGGAGTTATACTCAAATTTGTTTCAACAAAATTAAAAGAATATGAGTTCAAGAATGTATCATCTCCATGAGTTGGTTCAGCTTTAATCTCTTCTTGATTTGAAAGCGCCTATTGGAGTTGATTATTGCTGGATGGAGGTAGGTAGTCAGGCTCCTCCACCTCATGTTTGGCTTTAACTTCATGGATGTTTTCAGTAAAATCTGGGAAGACTGGTGGAACTTCCTTGTTGGCCTTGAATGTTTTTAAGAAAAATTGGAGTTAATTGAGCATGGCCATAAAATATTCTGGTGAGATCCATGTTGTTATGCCTCTTTCCACCTGCTTGAACATTATTATCAGGGCATCAGCTCTTCGTTGGAGGGCCTCCTCAGTATAGTCCGTTTCTTCCTCCTGCATCTGTGAGTAATTGTTCCATGCAGAATAATTTGAATTTGAATGCATCATGGAAAAAGTGTTTTTTGAATTTTTTTTTTTAAAAATGGAAACAATCTAAAATTTGAAATTATAAAATGTAAAGTAAACAACCGATTAGCTCCCCGGAAACGGTGCCAGTTTTGACGCACGCCTGTCGTAGGGCATGGCAAAAGAAATTTAATTTTTCCTAGTGCAGCATAGAAGCTGACCAGTGTTGTCTCACTTGAGGTGCTTTGTCAATAATTTACTTACTTAATTTAATTTAAATAAACTAATTATTTTTGTTGTTTTTATATTATCTTGTAATGGAATACAATTAAAATAAAAGATAAAACTAACATGCAACGACAAAATGCAATTAATGTAGATAGAACTTGGCCTTTATGGGTTGGTATGTGGGTTCTATCATTATCCTTGTTGGTATTTAAATTAAGTTTGATAATTCAATTATGAGATCTCATTCATGAATTACTATTCTTTTATTTATTGGTGTGAAATATTGAATGCATTTAGCAATATTAACTTCACCTCCTTTTATAATCAAGGTTGACGGCACACCTCGATCGAGAGTGTGACATATTCCAAGACCTGGATCCATCATATTCCATTTCAACCACTAAATGGATCAAATCCATCGTATGAAGATCTTGTATCCCGTAGAAGTGCGGGAAATTTTTTAATAAAAGAATATAAATGAGTTTGAGATCAGTGTCATGGTGGAAGATCGCTACATCTGTGCACATCACTCTTACTCATCACAAACATAATTAAACATAGGAATTTAAGCACAAAATAATTTAAATTTCAACATACCTCCCCCGAGACAAGTCTCGGGTTGACCCCTCATATTTTAGGGTAAGAGGTCACTATGGAGAATATGAGAAGAATAAAATAATAAAAAGAGAAAAGATGAAGAAGAAAATTGGGAGGATGGTTGGACACAAAAATAAAAACAATGCATGAATTTTATTAGAAATCTAAATTACACATGAAAAATAAAACAAAAATAAAGAAAATAAATGAAATAGGGAAGATTTGAGACTGGCCTCCCTCAGTGGAGATCTCCTCCTTGGTGCCTTGATGGAATGGATGGAGAATGGGATGCTTTGAGAAGGAGGTGAGTGCCTCCTTTTATGGGAAGAATTCCACCCCTAAAGTTTTTTGCATTCTAGACCCTCTTAATGACCTCTTCACTCGTTACACCCTTCATGAATGTTGTTCATAAATATCTTGGTCATCTCTCCTCCAAAGTTCAGCTAGTTTGAAAACTGTATGAAGGAGTTATGAATTTTTCATTCTCGGTTTCTGTTTCTGGATGAAGCTTCCAGGAAGGTTCCTCCAAAAGTATGTCGTTCAATAGCCTCTTTAATGACCTCCAACATACCCCACATTTATTGTAGAGACGTCCCTATTTGTCCTCGTGGTATCCCAGGTGGAAACACATCATTTACATATGTGTAGGCCGCGTTTGATGTCCGTTACGTTGGGTGGGTCCATCTTGTTTGCCCAAAAAAATTTCCAACTCCAATGAATTTGTAGACCCTTTAGACGGCCGAATCAGCTCCTGGTCCAAAAGACAAAGTTGGAGGAAATAAAATAAGGATTATAAAAAAATTTGAATCAGAAAATTTGTAAAAATAATTTTATGGAAATGATTGACGTAAAAATCTGTCTAAAATCCAGAATTAGGTGTTTTTCACATTTGGGCTCAAAATAAAACTAAAACCTAAAAACAAGACAATTAACCATCAAATAACACTTTTGTGGGATTATAAACAATGATTTACAGTATAAAATATATGAAAATATGAGCTTCATCACTCCCCACACTTAAACATTGCACCCCGGGGCAATCATCTTACATCCAAATAAATTTCCACACAACAATTAAAAATAAGAAAATGTCAATAATCTTATCCAAAATAGAATTCCATCATGTCTTATATATGAATAATAAATCTCTATTATTTTCATTTCAATCACTAAATTTTTTTCAACCTCATAAATCAATCCATGGCCCAATCACAACCTACCTCACATTGAGTTTTATGTCACTCTTCACTCATGAGAAATTGAATCTAGAGTTATACTCATACTTAAAAATCACATGTATCACCATTGGTTTGTGAAAATTCTCATTTCTCCATAGCGTGAAACATGAAATTGAATTTAATCATGAGGGATTTAATTAATGGTTCAAATGATTCTGTGGCTTAGGGTTGGTGGGAAAATTATTGAAAAATGTTCTAGGCTAGAAAGAGGAGGTTAGAATTTTAAGTACAATGCATGATTAAATCAAGGAAAAAGACAGGAAGTTCCTCACTCAATCCCACTTGAAAATGTGAAACACAACACCACCACCTTTTTATGAAATGGTACATGAGCCAATAAGTGATTATAATGAATGATATCATCTATGTTATCCTCCTTTTTTTCAAAGATCCATAAAGGCTCAACTTTATTTCCTTTTTCTTTTTTTCATGGAGGATGAGCTGAAAATTGAATACAATGAATAAATGAAAATTCATGCCATTAATTTTTGAGAGGGACATGAGTCATAAAATAATGTACAATGAGGAATTCAATCTCATCTCCATTTTTTGTTTTCTTTTCTTTTTGAAGGAGAAATGGATGAAACAAATGAAATGACGACACATGCCCAATTCTCTTGTTATCCAATGCCCAAAGTATTGAAACACACCTCGCACCACTAATAATTGATACACATACCAATGAAAGCACACGAAAGGCCCTTCCCCCACACTCAAACTTGAAATAACCATGCAAAAATACTAAAAGTGCGGGTATGTAAGGAAAAATTGGCTTGTAATGTGGCTTAAACCTATAAGGCAATTCATGGTATCTAAGGGATGACGAAGGATAAATGTAATGGTGGGTCTCAAGATAAAATTTTTCTAGCCAAAGAGATGCCTCAATCATTTTAAATACATTCCATGAAATCCAAAGCTTCAAAAGAGGATTAATCACAAATTCTGGTTCTCACACAAAATTCAAGTTTCCCTCAAGAAAATGTGAGTATTAGGAAGAATATATAAAAGTGGTTTAGAATACCTCACAGGATTGGAAAAATATTTTGAGTCAGTGTTTTATGGGCATGGATTTCAAAAATCAGTCAAACTCATTAAAAGGCTTGAAAATCCATTTCAAGGGAAAATAATTCATATCAACAATCATTTAAAATCCATTATTTCAAAAATCTTTTCAACTCTTTCAAAATCAATTGATGTGGGAAAAGTGAAAAGAATATTCATTAAAGAAAAAAAAAATTTTTGGACCAAAAAATGAAAGGAGTTTAAATGATAATCATAAAAAGTTAACTCCGTTTTGAAATAGTGATTTGGTTCTCTTCCTCTAATTCTCGGGGCTTCCTTCTGGCTTAATGATCATACACAAGAAAAATTAATTAATTAATCACAAGGATAATTTCATTTAAGCTCATAATTAAAAGAGGGAGGGGGCCACATGCTTGAAAAATTCCTAATACTGAATTTGAAATTTAAATTACTAGAAAACATGTAAAGATAAATCTTGGTATGATCCCCCAAGTGGGACCTGGAATCTTTTACTACCTCTAGAGGGCAGTACTAGCTGTTATCCAAAGTCTGATGGAGGATGAAGTTTCTTTGATTTGAACCACCACATGTGGCTTTTCCCAGCTTGTGCTTCATCATTGTTCTTAAGGGATGATCCATGGATAGAGTACACCATATCCCCCCCCCATTCAAAATGAAGTATAACTTGCATGGTGGGGGTAGGATGAAGTATGGACCATCCTCTTCCTTGGTTTCAACTGGTGAAACCTTCTTATATTCCAATGCTGGCTTCCTGGGGGCTGCTTGAAGAGAATCTTCTTGACTGATTCTCTTAGGCTCAGCTACCTGGAACTCTTGATGGGGCTCCTCAGTAGATATTCCATGACTTCTGGTAGCTCTAGGGGTTCCTCAACAGGTGCATCTTCTTTTGTCTCTTCATCCTCCAGGGCCTAATAGGAGTCATATGATTCTTAATATTCAAAAAAAAATGGGAGTTATACTCAAATTCATTTCAAAAAAATTAAAAGAATTTGAGTTCAAGAATGTATCATTTCCCTGAGTTGGTTCAGCTTGAATCTCTTCTTGATTTGAAAGCACCTCTTGGAGTTGATTATTGCTGGATGGAGGTAGGTAGTCAGGCTCTTCCACCTCAAGTTTGGCTTCAACTTCATCGATGTTTTTAGTGAAATATGGGAAGACTAGTAGCACTACCTTCTTGGCCTTGAATCTTTTTATGTCAACTTGGAGTTCATTGACCATGGACATCAAATCTTCTGGTGAGATCCATGCTGTTATGCCACTTTCCACCTGCTTAAACATTATTATCAGGGCATCAGCTCTTCGTTGGAGGGCCTCCTCAGTATAGTCTGTTTCATCCTCCTGCATCTATGAGTAATTGTTCCATGAAGAATAATTTGAATTTGAATGCATCATGGAAAAAGTTTTTTTGATTTTTTTTAAAAAATTGGAAACAATCTAAAATTTGAAATTAGAAAAAGTAAAGTAAACAACCGATTACCACCCTGGAAATGGCACCAGTTTTGACGCATGCCTGTCGTAGGGTGTGGAAAAAACAATTTAATTTTTCCTAGTGCAACATAGAAGCTGACCAGGGTCGTCTCACTTGCGGAGCTTTGTCAATCGTTTACTTACTTAATCTAATTTAACTAAACTACTTATTTTTGTTGTTTTTATATTATCTAGTAATGGAATACAATTAAAATAAAAGATAAAACTAACATGCAATGACAAAATGAAATTAATGAAGAAAGAAATTGGCCTTTATGGGTTGGTATGTGGGTTCCATCATTCTCCTTGTTGATATTTAAATTACATTTGATAATTAAATTATGATATCTCATTCATAAATTACTATTATTTTATTTATTTGTGTGAAATCTTGAATTCATTTAGCAATCTTAACTTCACCTCCTCCTATAATCAAGGTTGATGGCACACCTCGATCGAGATTGTGACATCTTACAAGACCTGGCTCCATCGTATGCCATTTCGACCACTGAATGACTCAAATCCATCGTAAGAAGATCTTGTATCCAGTAGAAGGGAGGGAAAATATTTAATAAAAGAATAGAAATGAGTTTGAGATCAGTGTCATGGTGGACGATCGCCACACCCGTGCACATCACTCTTACTCATCACAAACATAATTAAACATGGGAATTTAAGCACAAAATAATTGAAATTTTTACATAACTCCCCCAGGACAAGTCTCGGGATAACCCCTCATATTTGAGGGTAAGAGGTAACGATGGATAATATTAGATGAATAAAAGAAGAAAAGGAGAAAAGATGAAGAAGAAAATAGGGAGGATGGGTGGACACAAAAATAAAAACAATGCACGAATTTTATTAGAAATCTAAATTACAGATGAAAACTAAAAAAAATAAAGAAAATAAATTAAATGGGGAATATTTGTGGCTGGAATCCCTTAGTGGATATCTCCTCCTTGGTGCCTTGAAGGAATGGATGGAGAATGGGATGCTTTGGGAAGGAGGTGAGGGCCTCCTTTTATAGGTAGAATTCGACCCACTAACGATTTCGCGTTTTAGACCCTCTTAATGACCTCTTAACGCATTATATCCTTCATGAATGTTGTTCATGACTATCCTTTCCGTCTCTCCTCCAAATTTGAGATAATTTGGAAACCGTATGAAGGAGTTATGAATTTTTCATTCTCGGTTTCTGTTTCTGGACGAAGCTTCCAGGAAGGTTCCTCCAAAAGTATGTCGTTCAATAGCCACTTTAATGACCTCCAACATCCCCCACATTTATTTTAGAGATGTAACTATATGTCCTAGTAGTATTATAGGTGAAAACACATCATTTAGATTTGTTTAGGCCGATTTTGATGTCCGTTACATTGGGTGGGTCCATGCTGTCTGCCCGGAAAACATTCCAACTTCAATGAATTTTTAGTCCCTTTAAATGGCTGAATCAGCTCCTAGTCCAAAATACAAAGTTGAAGGAAATAAAATAATTATTCTAAAAAAATTTGAATCAGAAAATTTGGAAATATAATTTTTCGGAAATGACCAAAATACCCTTGAAGTAAAAATCTGTCTAAAATCCAGAATTAGGTGTTTTTCACATTTGGGCTCAAAATAACCCTAAAACCTAAAAACATGACAATTAACCATACAATAACACTTTTTTGGGATTATAGACAATGATTTAAAGTATAAAATAAATGAAAATGTGAGCTTCATCACTCCCCCACACTTAAACATCGCACTCCTGGGCAATCATCTTACATCCAAATCAATTTCCACACAACAATTAAAAATGAGAAAATATCAATGATCTTATCCAAAATTGAATTCCATCATGTCTCATATATGAATAATAATTTTCTATTATTTTCATTTCAATCACTAAAATTTGTTCAACCTCATAAATCAATCCATGGCCCAATCACAACCTACCTCACATTGAGTTTTATGTCACTCTCCACTCATGAGAAATTGAATATAGAGTTATACTCATACTTGAAAATCGCATGTATCACCATAGGTTTGTGAAATTATCATTTCTCCATAGCGTGAAACATGAAAATGAATTTAATAATGAGGGATATAATTAATGGTTCAAATGATTCTGTGGCTTAGTGTTGGTAGGAAAATTATTGAAAAATGTTCCAGGCTAGAAAGAGGAGGTTAGACTTTTAAGTACAATGCCTGATTAAATCAAGGAAAAACACAGGAAGTTCCTCACTAAATCCCACTTGAAAATGTGAAACACAACACCACCACCTTTTTATGACATGGTACATGAGACAATAAGTAATTATAATGAATGATATCATCTAAGTTCTCCTCCTTTTTTTTTCAAAGCTCCAGAAAGGCACATCTTTATATTCTTTTTCTTTTTTCATGGAGGATGAGCTGAAAATTGAATATAATGAATGAATGAAAATTCATTCCCTTGATTTTTGATAGGTAAATGAGTCATAAAATAATGTAAAATGATGAATTCAATCTCATCTCCATTTTTTTCTTTTCTTTTTTTTGAAGGAGAAATGGATGAAACAAATGAAATGACGACACATGCCCAATTCTCTTGTTATCCACTGCCCAAAGTATTGACACACAACTCGCACCACTAATAAATGATACACATCCCAATGAACGCACACTAAAGGCCCTTCCCCCACACTCAAACATGAAATAACCATTCAAAAATACTAAAAGTGCGGGTAGGTAAGGAAAAATTGGCTTGTAATGTGGCTTAAACCTATAAGGGAATTCATGGAATCTAAGGGATTACGAAGGATAAATATAAAGGTGGGTCTCAAGATAAAATGTGGCTAGACGAAGAGATACCTCAATCATTTTAAATACATTCCATGAAATCCAAAGCTCCAAAATAAAATTATTCACTAATTTTGGTTCTCACACAAAATTCATGTTTCCCTTAAGAAAGTGTGGGTATTATGAAGAATATGTAAAAGTGGTTTAGAATACCTCACAGGATTGGAAAAATATTTTGAGTTAGTGTTTTATGGGCATGGATTTAAAAAATCATTCAAACTCATTAAAATTCATGAAAATCTATATCAAGGGAAAATAATTCATATCAACAATCATTTAAAATACATTATTTCAAAAATCATTTCGACTCTTTCAAAATCAATTGATGTTTGAAAAGTGAAAAGAATATTCATTAAAGATCAAATATGTTTTGGACCAAAAATGAAAGGAGTTTAAATGATAATCATAAAAAGTTAACTCCCTTTTGAAATAATGATTTTGTAATCTTCCTCTAATTCTAGGGGCTTCCTTCTGGCTTCATGATCATACACAAGAAAATTTAATCAATTAATCACAAGGATCATTTCACTTATGCTCAAAATTAAAAGAGGGAGGGGGCTACATGCTAGAATAATTCCTAATACTGAATTTGAAATTTAAATTAATAGAAAATATGTAATGATAAATCTTGGTATGATCCCCCAAGTGGGACCTGGAATCTTTTACTTCCTCTAGAGGGAAGTACCAGCTGTTATCCAAAGTCTGATGGAGGATGAAGTTTCTTTGATTTGAACCACCACATGTGGCTTTTCCCAGAATGTGCATCATCATTGTTCTTAAGGGATGATCCATGGATAGAGTACATCATATAATCCCCCTTCACAATGAAGTATAGCTTTAATGGTGGGGGTAGGATGAAGTATGGACCATCCTCTTCCTTGGTTGCAACTTGTGAAACCTTCTTATCTTACAGTGTTGGTTTCATGGGGGATGCATGAAGAGAAGCCTCATGACTGATTTTCTTAGGCTCAGCTACCTGGATCTCTTGATGGGACTCCTCCAGTAGATATTCCATGACTTCTGGGATCTCTAGGGGTTCCTCAACAGGTGCATCCACTTTTGTCTCTTCATCCTCCAGGGCATAATAGGAGTCACCTGATTCTAAAAATTCAAAACAATTGGGAGTTATACTCAAATTAGTTTCCACAAAATTAAAAGAATTTGAGTTCAAGAATGTATCATCTCCATGAGTTGGTTCAGATTGAATCTCTTCTTGATTTAAAAGCGCCTCTTGGAGTTGATTATTGCTGGATGGAGGTAGGTAGTCAGGCTCCTCCACCTCAAGTTTGGCTTCAACTTCATGGATGTTTTCAGTGAAATCTGGGAAGACCAGTGGCACTTCCTTCTTGGCCTTGAATCTTTTTAAGTCAATATAGAGTTCATTGACCTTGGCCATCAAATCTTCTGGAGTGATCCATGTTTTTATGCCTCTTTCCACCTATTTGAACATTATTATCAGGGCATCATCTCTTCGTTGGAGGGCCTCCTCAGTATATTATGTTTCTTCCTCCTACATCTATGAGTAATTGTTCCATGTAGAATAATTTGAATTTGAATGCATCATGGAAAAAGTTTTTATGAATTTTTTTTTAAAAAAATGGAAACAATCTAAAATTTGAAATTAGAAAAATCAAAGTAAACAACCGATTAGATCCCCAGCAACGACGCCAGTTTTGACGCACGCCTGTCGTAGGGCATGGCAAAAGCAATTTAATTTTTCCTAGTGCAGCATAGAAGCTGACCGGGGTCGTCTCACTTGAGGAGATTTGTCAATCGTTTACTTACTTAATCTAATTTAAGTAAACTACTTCTTTTTGTTGTTTTTATATTATCTTGTAATAGAATACAATTAAAATATAAGATAAAACTAACATGCAACGACAAAATGAAATTAATGAAGAAAGAACTTGTCCTTTATGGGTTGGTATATGGGTTCCATCATTCTCCTTGTTGGTATTTAAATTAAGTTTGATAATTCAATTATGAGATCTCAATCATGAATTACTATTATTTTATTTATTGGGGTAAAATCTTGAATGCATTTAGCAATCTTAACTTCACCTCCACTTATAATCAAGGTTGATGGCACACCTCGATCGAGAGTGTGACATCTTCCAAGGCCTGGCTCTATCATATGCCATTTCAACCACTGAATGGCTCAAATCCATTGTAAGAAGAGCTTGTATCTATTAGAAGGGAGGGAAAGTATTTAATAAAAGAATAGAAATGATTTTGAGATCAGTGTCGTGGTGGACGATCGCCACACCCGTGCACATCACTCTTACTCATCACAAACATAATTAAACATAGGAATTTAAGCACAAAATAATTGAAATTTCCACATATCTCCCCCAGGACAAGTCTCAGGTTAACCCTTCATATTTGAGGGTAATAGGTCACAATGGAGAATATGAGAAGAATAAAAGAAGAAAAGGAGAAAAGATGAATAAGAAATAGGGAGGATGGGTTGACAAATAAATAAAAACAATGCTTGAATTTTATTAGAAATATATATTAAAAATGAAAATTAAACAAAAATAAAGAAAATAAATGAAATGGGGAAGATTTGCGGCTGGCCTCCCTCGGTGGAGATCTCCTCCTTGGTGCCTTGAAGGAATGGATGGAGAATGGGATGCTTTGGGAAGGAGGTGAGGCCTCCTTTTATAGGCAGAATTCGACCCCCTAAAGTTTTCGCGTTTTGGACCCTCTTATTACCTCTTCAAGCATTCCTCCATTCTTGAATGTTGTTTATAACTATCTTTTACGTCTTTTCTCCAAATTTAAGTTAATTTGGAAACCTTATGAAGGATTTATGAATTTTTCATTCTCGGTTTCGGTTTCTGGACGAAGCTTCCAGGAAGGTTCCTCCAAAATTATATCATTCAATAGCCTCTTTAATGACCTCCAACATCCCCCACATTTATTGTAGAGACGTCCCTATCTGTCCTAGTGGTATCCCAGGTGGAAAAAAATCATTTATATTTGGGTAGGCCGAGTTTTATGTCCGTTACGTTGGGTGGGTCTATGCTGTCCACCCGGAAAAAATTCCCAAATTAAATGAATTTGTAGACCCTTTAGATGGCTGAATCAACTTCTGGTCTAGAAGAAACAGTTGAAGGAAATAAAATAAGTATTCTAAAAAAAAATTGAATCAGAAAATTGGAATTTTAATTTTACGAAAATGACTAAAATACCCTTGATGTAAAAATCTGTCTAAAATCCAGAATTAGGTGTTTTTCACATTTGGGCTCAAAATAACACTAAATCCTAAAAACATGATAAATACCCATACAATAACACTTTTGTGGGATTATAAACAATGATTTACAGTATAAAATAT